>VXAA01006847.1:260006-532147 GCA_013399115.1 Anseranas semipalmata | reverse complement strand
GGTGTGTTATGTTCCAGAAACTTCAATCCTTACTGTCAGTGGTGTCAGAGAGATACAGATGCAGATAAAATCATGAAATAGCAACGGGTGTAGGACTGGATGAGTCTGAATTTATAATTTGTTGCACGTACAAGATCCGTTCAGTGGTTTACAGAAAAATGACTTCTGCCTCTGAGGTATTACACAAAACTTAGTTAAACAAATTGGATGCACTGATTCTCTGCCCTGATACCTTACTAGCCTTTGAGCTAACCAAACAGTTCCCAAATCTGTCTTTTTGCCTTGTAAATGTTTCTAAGACTGAGAACATACCGTGTAGCTGGGGCTGGACTTCTTGTTCTTGTTGGACTTCTTCTGCACAGGACCACCCAAAAATCAGACCCTGTGTCTGAGAGCGTTGTCTGAACACTTCTTGAACTCTGTCAGGCTCGGTGCCGTGACCACTTCCCTGGGGAGCCTGTTCCAGTGCCCGACCACCCTCTCGGTGAAGAACCTGTTCCTAACACCCAGCCTGAGCCTCCCCTGTCACAGCTCCATGCCGTTCCCTCGGGTCCTGTCGCTGTCACCAGAGAGCAGAGATCAGCGCCTGCCCCTCCGCTCCCCTCGTGAGGAAGCTGCAGGCTGCCATGAGGCCTCCCTTCAGTCTCCTCTTCTCTGGGCTGAACAAACCAAGTGACCTCAGCCGCTCCTCATACATCTTGCCCTCCAGACCCTTCACCATCTTTGTTGCCCTCCTTTGGATGCTCTCTAATAGTTTGATGTCCTTCTTATACTGTGGTGCCCAAAACTGCACACAGCACTCGAGGTGAGGCCACGCTAGCACAGAGCAGAGCGGGACAATCCCTTCCCTCGACCAGCTGGCAGTGCCATGCCTGATGCACCGCAGGGTGTGGTTGGCCCTTTTGGCTGCCGGGGAAGAAAGAACCAGATCTGTATGAAAACCAGGCGAATGTGGGGGATGTACAACAGGAGGAGAGCTGAAAGGAAACTGTGTGTCCTTAAGAAAACAATTCCAGTTGCCTGCTGCTCGGGCTTTCTGCCGCATACGGCCACAGGAGGTGCTGGCACAGCAGCTGCTTGGCAGCCTGTGGGCCGCGAGGCTGGGTAGCAGTTCCGTACAGAAATAGAAAGGTGTATGTGATGCTTTTCACTTTGGCGACGTGCTCTGTGAAACCGCTCTCTTGCAGAAGCTCTAAAAGAGGATAAATACGTCATGTGTCACTGGAAGTGACAGTGCTTTTAGCATGAGCTGCAAAAATCATTATCTGAGGAAGAGAAACTTGCCAAGGTACCTGCGCTCTCTACAGCAGCCAGTTTATGTATGAAATGTAGGTACCGTTGTGGGAGTAGAGTCAGCAGTGCTGACTGAAATGAGCGGCCATGAGATCATTCAGGGTGGAAAGGGGCCTCAGGAAGAATCGAGTTCAACCTCTTGCTCAAAGCAAGGTCAGTCCTGTGTTTGAGATGCTCTGGGCTCTGTGCTAATTTAGGTCTTCAAGCAACCTGTTCCAATGCTTGACCAGCCTTGTTCTGAATATTTCTTAGAGGTAGTTACGAGGAATAATGGTGTAGTGCACCCTAAAATGTTGGTAACCACTCCATAGTGATAGCAGAAGATGGTTTGTAACTCCTGTAGCTCTGGTGGTGTGGAACTAGGAGGCAGTTGACACTGTTCTAGTAGAAGCATGTTAGGAAAATCTGTGATTTTGAAGGGTGGAAACAGAGACTGCAAATTTCAGCGATGCAGTGGTAGCAGTGCTTGTGCTGGGTCATTACTAATGATTGCCTGTTTGTAGCTTTATGAGTTTTTGTGGGCTTTAAGCAGAATTTTTATTTTTTTTTCCATGAGAGGCAAATGTAAGTTTTCTTTCCTGATGGGTGTTGTGCATGTTTTCTAGGTGAGAGTTCTCCACGCTGAGGTTCTCTGTGTGAATCGGGGTGGGTTGTGCCTCCCTGTGGTTTGGAGGCTAGCCTCAACTCTGAGGCAGGGAGAAAACTTGGAGTTTTGTTCCTTCCCAGTATAATCTCACTATGTTCTTCCCCAGGTATGGTGGCAGGTTTTGCTGTGCCTGGTTTGGCTGACACCATACATCTAAGTAGCCTTCAGCTGATATCCTGTGACTCAAGGCACCTTCCTCAGAAAGCTCTAGAGATCCTTGCTGTGGGGCAGGTGGCTTTGGTAGGCAGCCCACACCAGGGGCTTCCTAAGAGAGCAGTACTGATGCCCAGAAAGGTGGGCCGTCAGCCTCAGTGCACTCAGCCTGCGTTAATACAATGGCAGCACTGATGTAGAGGCCAGGCTTGCTGGGTACGAAGCTTTGCTGCTTGGTTTGGTGTTGGTAGCCCTTTCTCAGCACCAAAACACTTAGGAATAGGGGGCTGTTAGCTTCAAAGTGTGTGGATTCCCCTCTTGTACTAGGACACCTCCTTAAAACATCTGGTTGCTTTCATGGAAATTTAACAGAGTGGTTTACTTTGTAAGTTGTTTTGTGTGCACTTACTTAGGGACTTGAGGTACTTGATACTTCAGTTTCCGTGTGTCTCCTATTTCTAAACATCTGGCCCTATAGTTAGTCTATAGGGGCCGAGATGGGTGCTACCATCCGGCTCAGCCGATGGATGGGCTGTGGTTATCTGCCCGCCTGCCCAGGAGTGGAGCGAGGCTGGGCACCTTCGCTGCTGAGTTCTAATTCGTGACAGAATTTACATCTGGAAAAGCGATAACATCTGCTGCTTTTTGCTAAATATAATTTTCAGTGCAAAAAGTGATAAATATTCATTTAAATATGCATCTCAAAGGGTTGTGTAGAGAATCACAGCTGGCCTAATGCCTTTGGGAAAAAAAGAGAGTGCATTGCCATTGGTTTCTGTACATTCATCTTTTAGCTGACTTTGTAAAAAAAAAAAAAAAAAAAAAAAAAAAATTGCCTTAATATGCAACCATTTGTGTAAATACTGTTTCAACTGTTGCTGTCATCAATATATTTGCATATCATCTTTATTTATACTGTGTGATTGCTGACAGCTTCAGTTTTTCTTTTGGTAGCTGCAGTGGGGTAACTAAGGCTTCTTCATGTAACAAAGCTTTTCTTTTGTTTGATTTAGCTGTCATCTTAGTTCTTCTGGTCAGCTGTAGCACAGGGCAGGGAGAAAGAAAGAATTCCATGTTAGTGCTCTTGAATTCCTCAATTTCATGTCCTAAATATTTCTCTTGAAGCTAGCTGCCTTTTAGCCTTTGTTTTTCCTCTTCTGAGTACTTCCAAAGGGTAGAGAGTTTCACAGCTTTTTTTTTTTTTCTTGTCCTTTTTAGATACATGGCAACCTTTTCTAGTCTGAGACAGCATGGTTACAACTTGATTTAAAGAGCCCTTTATTCTCTATTTGTATTAACTCACCTCTTAGTCTTCTTTCTGAAAAGCTAAAAGCTAACTAGGTTATATTTTTTGGTGTGCTCATTGTAAAACATGCTTTTCAGTCCTTTTAGTCATTCTCATAGCTCTTTTCTGAACCCTCTTCAGTAGGTGAGCACCCAAATTGGATATTATTATCTGAAGCTGTCTTGGGGGAGTAGGACAAAAACAGAGGTAATACAATCTCTCTAATATACAGGTATATAGATTCAAGATTCATTTAATTCGTTTCACTGCAGGTTTTCTTAGGGAGTTTGTTTAGTTTGCTAGCTCTTATGATCCATAAGTCTTGCTTAGAGGTTTTTCAGACTGAAGTTCATCAATCTGTAAATGTAGCCTTTTTTTTTCTTATTTTTTTTAAATTTTTTTGGTAAATCTATGGCTCTTTACTATAGACATGTAGTTTACTGAAATCAAATAACTGACTTCAGTGATCTGAACTTGTTGGCTTCATTATTTATTTACCTGTTTTTGTATCATTAGATAGCTAAGTAGTCATTTTTTGAGTAGTGAAAACAGGGGAGATGGTAGGATGTTGCTAGAAATACAGCTAATTAAAGGTGGTGTGTTGGTAATCACCTTTAGGGAATTATTATTAATCAGCTTTTTAATCTTGCCAAAAATTATTTGGAATTTAGGTTGAAAGAAAATTTTCCCCTAAATCCATATTGTATTAACTATATTTTTCTTAGCTAGCTTTTTGAAAACTCTTTGGTTCTAGTTGCTTGACATACTAATTTTAATACATTAATACTGTACTGTGTACCTTCACAGTAAATATATATATATATATAAACAACTAAATGTAGGAAAGTGCTACTTTATTTATTTATTTATTTCGGTGTTACTATTGTAGCTCCATCACTTATAAGTAAATCAGCATACTGGTATTTTGTTTTTTAAATGCCCCCTCACCCCCATGTTTTTAGCCGTACTAGCAGTTGGTTTCTCTTATGTCCTGTTGAATAGTTTCAAACTTACCATTTTATACATAACAGAAGGGCATGTTGATGAGGAATCTATTTATAAGTGTCATGCTTGACTGAGCACATAATTATTTTAAGTTTAGCAAAATTGGTCATTTTTAAAGGACCAAGAAAACCTTTCTTTCCAAGTTGAATTCTTGTACAAGTCCCTTTTAGTTTAATACGTTTTGAGTTAGATTTTCTTTTAAATGCTATAGTTGAAGAATTCAACTTTTTTTTTTTAAAAGGCCTCAAACGTATTAGAGTACAAGTGACTCTCCTTAAGTCCTCCCACTTTCAATACCCAAAGGTGCTGTAACTTTTAAGAGTAATGATTCGACTGCTCTGTTTACTATGTTTTCTGTTGTTAGCAGTAAACATGAGATGCATTGAACTCTTACTTTGTAAGGCTGCACATAATTTATTTCAGAGTTGTTAATTACTGGGGTAAAGAAAGTGACATTTTGAAAAAGTTCGCTACCTCTCTTGCTCCATTGATCTTTCATCATTAGATTTTAGCCATTGACTTCACTTTACAATCATGAATCTTCTTTAGAAAATTAATACTAAAAATAACCGATTCTAACTCTTCTTATACATTATGCATCCTCTCAGTATAGGCTTTTTAGGTAATAAAAGAATTTCTTCTTCATGAGTCCTGTGAGTGCCTTTAATGGTATTTTCTCTCTCTCTTTTTTTTTTTTTTTTTTCTTAGTAGGCATGAGAGTTTCACATTAAGAGAACACTGTTGGGTAGGGTTTTTCTTGCAGTAGCCTCTGCTTTTTGCCTTTGTCCTTTGGCTTAAAGTAAGAAATGGATTTCAGAGGGCGTGAAATGGAGTTCCGACTGGCACAGTGGGAGGGT
Organism: Anseranas semipalmata; assembly: GCA_013399115.1. NCBI lineage: Eukaryota > Metazoa > Chordata > Aves > Anseriformes > Anseranatidae > Anseranas > Anseranas semipalmata. Next base: position 526,908 of record VXAA01006847.1, on the reverse strand, counting down.
TTTTTTATTCATTCAGGAGTGTTTTGAGTTCTTTGTGAGGTAGGTGGTGGAGCTGTGAAGTTTGAATCCAGAAAGTTGATCACTGAGAAGTGGACTAACTTTATTGCCACTACTTAGGTCTTAACTTCAAGAAAGAAACGCGTCCTGAGATCTACCTGTACCTTATCAAATAGCCTGCTCTTTCAGTGTTTTGTTCTTGATAAAAAATAATAGGCCTTCTTGGCTGTCTTGCTACTTCTTTAATAGCATCTCTCTGGCTATTTAATTTCTGCGATAAGGGCCGGAGGTATTTCTAGTTGTATGTATGGAGTTCTTTTTCATCACATACCAAATTTCCACAACAGCTTTCTTGCTCAGCAAGATAAAACCTCTGGCATTGAAGCTAGAATCTGTTTGCTGTGACCCTTGGGCTGATAGTGTAGGGTCCAACTGCTGGAGTAGGTTTCAGACACCGAAGGCCTTTTGGGTATGTTCTGGCTGTCTTATTGCCTGCTCAGAGCCTGGAGGCTCTCCATCTGGAGCTGGGGTCAGGCTTTCTCTGTGAGGCTCTTCTTACCCTCATGCCTTGTTTGAGGGCATCTGCTGCCTCTTATCTCCACATGGAACAGTCACCTGAAGTGCATGGATGTCTTCTCCAGAAAGCTTAAAGGACTCTGCCATGTGCTTTGTGGAGACAAGGGCTCCCATCCTACCGGCATTTACAAAATTAACCTTTTCTTAACGGAAGTAGTATTATTCATTACCTAGTTACAAAAAAGAAAGCAGAATAGAAAATGTCCATTGAACATTCCTTAGGTTTATGTTTTGATTTGGTGTCCTGACCTTTTGGCTTTAATTTCATTTTGTATGAATGGCATTCAGAGAATGTGTACCGAATATACAGAATGGCTGAATTCGGTTACCATTCCTGTGTCACTTGCCTGTGTTAAAGTCCATTTTCAGCCTTTTCATCAACAGGTATTGAGCGGGGTTTTTGGCAGTTTCAGTAATGAATAAATACTTTTTGAATCGTCAAGGGTAAAATTCTGTCTTGCTGAGATAAGTGTGAGTTTTCCCATTGAGCGTGTCACCTTTGAGCAGTGTGCATCATCATAGCGTATAGCACATAAAGGAAGCAAGCACGCTGACCTCTGTTCCGCTGAGACAGGAGATGATTTGCTGAAGGTCACGTCACGAACTGTTTGGCAAGAAAGGAAACAGCCCACAGGTTTGCTCCTCAGCCACGTTCCCTGGCTTTCTGGAGAGGGCTTCCGTAGCAAGTGGCAAACAGGAGATTTGAGAAGAGGCGAATAAATGCTCCCTCGTATTGTTTGACTTCTGAGTACGGAGGTGTCAGTTGTTACAGTTCTGAAGTATTTAGCAAAAACCAAGTATCTAGCCAAGCAGTGTGATTCCAGCAGAGATTAAAAAACAACAACAAAAAAAACCAGTATAAAGCATCCTTGCATACGAAGTCCTGAAAATAAAGGCTTCCAATAATGACATAACTGGAGGAAGGACTGTTAAGCTGTGCTTTTTTTTTTTTTCAAATCCTGCTCATTTAGATTATCTGCAGCCATCTTAGCATAGCTTGAAACTGTGATAGATATGGGTAGATTTATTCATGATTGTTTTGTGCTTGATAATAGATCTGCAGCCTAAAGTTTACCAGAGAAAAACTTTAAATTAAAATAAAAAAATACAACTGTATTCATCCAGTGTTACTTTTTGAAGAATGTTTTAAGCAGGGCAAAGGATGCTGGTGACTGTTACAGCTTAATTTAAAGTCTGTTTTGAGGAACTGGATGCTGTGATTGACACTGCAAGTAATACACCAAGCTATAATTCACTTAATTGTACTTAAATAATAATTTCTGATGTTTAAAAGGCATTATTCACTTCATTAATCTGCATGGTTTGACTATGATGTCATGGCTGTGGATGTAACTTGTGTATCACATCTGTTATTAGGAGCTTGCCATTTTGTTGTGACAGTGGGAATGAGGAAGAAGACTGAAGAGGTCAGGATGATAGTGGAGTCCCAAAAGACAGCTTGTGCATAGCGTGGCAGTGCTCTTCAACCAGGCACCCCGTTGGCCATATCATATTCATTATGACTTCTTTTTTTAGCAAGTTCAGTCTTTCTGAACTGTTGGATAAAAACTGCCTGCTGTGGTGATAATAAGGTGTTTGCCTATTAATTGTGTCTTAAGATAAATGATTTATGAACTTCTGTAACAAACTAAATGAGTAGCTTGATATAAGGAGGAATGGGTCTTTGTGAATGCAATAAGAACATGAAGTCTGTATCAGAGACCCAAAATGAGATAGTGTTTCTCTCTAGACCAGAGGTATAATGAAGCTGGTGTCACAGAAAAGGCGCACAAAGCTTTCAAGCTCTGTAGTGTCAGCTCTGCGTGTCACTCGTTTTGGAGCTGATGAGAACACGTCAGAAGGAGGCAGTGAAAGGGGACTCGGGGCTCTGCTAAGGTCTGTATTCAAAGTCATTGGCTAAGGAAAAAAATGAGTGAGGGAATTTGACTCCTGCTTTGGATTAAGGGACTCTAAGGATGTCATGTAATTACAAAGCATAAACATCACAGTAAAGTTTAAGTAGGGCTTTATTTAAGACATACAAAGTAATTATTTTGTTCTCTTCAGCTTTGGTAAGATTTTGCTTATAGAAAGTTGTGGACCAATTTCAGTCCAGCAAGAAAGAAGAAAAATAAGCTGGGATCCAAGAAACATTTTCTTAACTTGGAGATCATAATAGGCGATTGGAGTTATTAAGCTTAAAGAGGAGAAGACTGAAGAGGATCATAAGTCTTCAAATATGTAAAAATGCCTTTGTGTAATGGATGTGTGTTTTTCCTTTCCTGTGAACATCCACTTCATTATGGCCGGTATGGAAGAAGCTCAGACTTCAGCAGCTCAATGTTTCAAAGATGCATCGTGTAACTGAGAAGACCTTTCCATGCCAGAGCGTGGACAGGGAAGGGATTATTGGCAAGGATGGTGAAAGTAGGGCTCAAAAGCTCACTGAGAGAAATTGCATATACTGCTTGGCAACAGCCAGAGGCTTCAGACATCTGCCCTCCAGCAGGGGCTCTTTGAGCTCGGGGGTCTACAGGAGGAGCTCCTCGTCCTTTTTCCGCAGCGTATGCACGTGCTCTGGCCTCTCCGTCAGTCTTGCCTGCCCTGCCTACAGTCAGCAGCTCTCGCTGGCTAGTTGTGTGCTACGTGGGGTTATGGAGCAGGAGGGACGTGGGATAACAGGATGGAGGACCAGGGAAAGATTCTGATTTGGGAAAATAGTGGAAGAAATTGGAGTATGGTGGAAGTAGCAGAAATAAAGCTAATGTCCCACTTAGAAATTATTTAAAAGTGTTGGTAAGAGAGGAATTGACAAATGCAGCTCTTCTGCTGATAGAAGGAGCAAGGTGGAAGGAGCAGGGCTATGTAGACAAGGGGACGGAATGCATGAGACCTGATGACTGGGAACTGGTATCTGCTGGCTGGTGAGGGTGTGAATGGATATGGAGCTTGATCCTATAGAAGTGAAATTGGGGCTGTACTGAACTTGCTTTGGTGTTACTGCCTTTTAAAATTACTGAACTGTGATTGTGATAGAAGTTTGCTGAATCCCTTGACAGATTCTCTCACAAAAATGTTTACAGTTTATTTCTTAGAGGCATTTGCTCAGACTGGAATGGGTGATTAGTCCACTTCTTTGAGGTCTTTGAAAATATGTGCCCACTACTTCAGTTTCTACTTTGGTATTGTTTACTCAGAGTACCTGAAACTGCTCTGAGCACTCTTCTAATGTGCGGTAAGTTGAGGTACCCATCTGTCTAGATGGGTCAAATGGTTTGGGGAAGGGAGGCTACAAAAACCAGGTCTGTAACAGGCATTAGTAGTTGAGTCAGTTCATCAACCTTCTCCCTTTAGGAAAAAAATGTACCAGCATTCCTCAAACAACAGATGCTCAAAGAGAAATGTTTCTGGAATGGGTATTTTCTGAGCAGAATAAAAAGCAAACAACAAAGGAAAGTTTAGAGGACGCTTGTAGCATAGACACTTGTAGCATAGACATTCAATTTCTTGATCATCATGAATGAAGTTGGAGTTTCTGGGCAAATTTTAGCATAGTTTTATAACTAGTTAAAATTGTATTTAGATCATGGGGAAAAGGGCTAGAAAAGATCTCAAGAAGTTAAGTATTCTGCCCTCCTCTCTGAAGCATTTTGAAAAACCTACCTATCAATATTTTTTTTTTGAGACAAATATTACGCTCTCCCCAGCCTTGGTTTTTGAAAATTACTTGAGTTATTTGAGATCAAATTCTCTGGAAAACTCAGATTGAGAAGATGACTGTGTTTTGCAGTAAATGCTAGTCTCGGCTGTGTAAACTTGCCAGAGCTAAGCAGTTGCAGAGGGCTGTTATTATGGGAAGCACTGAGTATCCCTGGTAGATATTGAGGGTTATCAGTCCCTGCTGAAGTAGTTTCTTGCTGGATGTAGACTCTTATTTGGTTAGACTAAGCTCAGTTTAGTGTTCTGATGATCTATTTCACTAGTCATGAACTGAAGTTGTCCCTTGATTTCAATAGTAAGTATTATGGTCTAACACTCATTTTCCTGTGCAGACCACAAATCCTCTTCTGCCTTTAAAAATTACTGAATTATCCTCTTTGCATGCGGGATCCAGAGTGCTAGAAAAGTTTCTTGTTAGGCTTAAAAGTTCTTAGCACACTTCAGAAGTCCATTTCAACGGTGATCTTACTGTTGCTGGAGGTGGTTTATGTTTGCTTGTGGTTTTGTTTTGTTTTGTTTTTTAGAGGAGGGGTAAAAGAAAGGCTCTAGCTCTCCACACAGAAATATTGTCCAACTCCATATTGGATGTTCTCTTTCTCTTCTTGCCCACTACATCAACTCTAATTGCGTTGTACAGTCTGCCTACACCACAGAGCAAGGAACATTTGAAGGGCAGGAGTTGTGGTAGTTCAATACACAGTAGCTCAGCAGAGGGAGGGGACAAAGTGACGGTAGTGCCAGTGAGGTCTTCCTTGTGCTTCAGTTTCTGATGACTTGTGAAATGCTCACCATTCTGTTCAGTGGAAGCAGAAGCTACTTGCACGTAGATGGTCTTCTCCTCCTGTTATGATCATATCAGAGTCCTCTCTCCTGGAAAGTCTGTTCTTTCAACAATTACTCTGCTTTTTAGCTGACTTGTCCTGTGGGTGATCAAAAGAATAATAAATAGGGTGGGCAGTGTAGTTTGTATATGAATTACAATACATAACTAGTAGTAAACATTTATCCTGCATTTTTTGCATGATTCTGCATTTTTGCCTGAAAATGCACTTTTATGCATTTTTTTTTGTTGTTGCTTTAAACCCTGTAATGTCTGAAGCACTCCTTACCGATCCATTCCAGCTTTCCTGTGATCCCTTTCTTCTCTTAAGTCAGCGTGGTGGTGGTGAAGGTGAATTTTAGATGACTGACATTATTGTCTGCCAGTGGTTTGTAGCCATGTAGTGATGAAAGCATTCCATTTGTTTTTTCCTTTTTGCTTTTTTTCTTTTTAGAGTATGTAAGCAGTTTCAACCAGCATTCCTACCCTGTGTCTTATTTTTATGTATCTCGTTCATATACGGAAGTAGACAGACCACGTATGTAAAACTGAAAGAAGAACAACCCTTAAAATCATTAAGAATTAAGTTGGATTTTCATAGACTTACGGGTTTTGAAGCTTAGCCTACAATACTCTTCCCTTCATTTGGAACTTGTTTCTCCCTCTGATGAAAAACATTTCAGGTTCAGCCAGACAGCACCCTGTATGTTCTTTGATTCTCCCTTCCTTCCATCACCACCTTCTCGCTCTCCAGCGTACCGACTGCCGGCCCCTGTTAATGAAGATGTTACCCCAATATGAACACAGGGCACTACAGGCTACTAGAAATAAGTGGCGTGTTGTTGCTTACTTGGAAGGAATAATGAAAAATAACTTTATTTGAAATGCAGCCTCATTTTGCTTTTGGCTGTATGTTTCCATGGCTACACACGGGGCCGTGCCTGAGCACAGAAGCAGCAGTGGTGCTCGGGGAGGTGTGGGTACCTTGCTAATGAAAAGTGTGATTGTGAAAATTCAGCCTCCCTTAGGAAGGGGGGACGGACAAAAACAACAAACCCAATAATATAGAATTAAATGGAGAGCGTTGACTGGAAATTAGTATGCATCTGCCTCCAAATCTCAAGCTTACTTTAAAATGACTATAATAGTACGAAATTGGAGGCAGATAATGCTTCTGTATTCATTCATTTGTATTCTGCTTTTGCAGCACTTTGTATATAGCCATTGTGTCCTTTTATACGTAGCCAGTTTGCCTGCTATTGTTTGTATGTTTTTTTTTTTTTCCTGGAAAAGCAGGACATAATGTTTTTGGAGCAGAGAGGGAATAACTATTTTTAAATGACCACAAATCACCAGGGGACACGGGGGGACCGGTACCTTGAAGTTTTTTTTATGAAATTACATCTTTCAAAATTGAAAGGTTTTGCGGGCAGACTGTCAAAAGCATCCTAGTTACTAAAGTCCAGGTTAAGTGAAGTAGAATTAGAAGTCCTAAGTTCTGTGGAGTTATTAAGCATTCCAAAGCCTAAATCTTTTTGCTTCCTTGTACAGATGAAATCATGTGTTTGGAAAAGCTGCAGCACAAAAGTCTGCAGATGACTTGAACTGAATTGGTCTCACCAGCTGAAGCAGTTCAAATATTTTATCTTTAAGAACAACTGTTTGCATGAGTAGAGTGGATCAAAACCTGCACAAGTGTTGAATAGACTTTGTTAGAGTATGTATTTAAGGTAACGAATGCCATTATTTGCCATATATTATAGAATGAACAGGAATCATGTAAATGATGGAACTGTAACTTAGAAAGAAAAAGAATATTAATAAGACCTCTAATTTTTAGAGGTTCTGGTCAGCTGTAGAACACAGTATGTTTGCTGTTGTAATATTGTGTTATCCACCCTTTAACCTGCGTTCACCTTTTTATGTGAAAAGAGCAAGATCAAATATTATTAATTGCTTAATACTTCTGCTAGAAGACTCTCTTAAGCTACCATCAGCACAAACACATCAAAGAAAGTTGAAATCTTAAGCTGCTGGAACAGATTTGGCAGAAGGCAAAAAGCAGAGCTTTTTTATTGTAAGACTTTTTTTTTTTTAACTTCAGATTAAATAAAGTTGGCCAGAATTTACCAAGAAAAGTTTGGCAGCTCTCTCTGATAAAGTGAATCTTTAACTTAATATTTATATTTTTCTAGCAACATAATTTATTATGACAGTATGCATTTTTCCTTAAACTTTAATTGCTCATTCATCAAGGAACTGATTTGACAAAGCACTAAAGAATAAGCTTAATTGTAAGCTTGTGAATAGACATATTGTCATTAGTTTTATTTTAAGATTATGTTTTTGCTGTGCTCAGTAGTTTTGTTGAATTAGAGGCATGAAGAAGACTTTTGCTTTCCTATTGTTCTTCAGTGTTTTTTCTTCTAGGGAGAAAAGTTCATGGAAATTAACCTTTTTTGTTTGCAACTGATTTTGTGTGGATTCTGCTCATTTCCCTGTTTCTCCAGCCCGTCACCATTTGCAAGAGGAGCAAATGTTTTTCTGTAATACTCGTGTCATGGAGCTGGTGTGGAGTGCAGAGGGACAGATGCTACACTCCCGAGCGAGCAGGGCTTCTGTAAAAGCTGGACATGCCGATTTGGTGCTATGCTTTTGGCATTAGAGGCGAGTTAGCAAGATCTTGTAAACAATTCTGTTTTAGGGTGGATTTTCAATTTCAAACGCTTTGCCTGTAGAATCCCAACAGCTTTTTGGGTGTTTTCTAACAAGCTACCTTCAGTGACCTTAAATGAAACTTGTCAGGACAAGGGTACCATTTTCAGTAAGTTCACAGTAACAGTAGTAAATGCGGGACAGTATGAAGCCAGTTTGTCTCTGCTATTCTCAAACGGAGAACAAAAACGTTTGGTAAAGTGAACGTGTCTTCAGAGTTGAAATGAGATTTTAGATATGAATTAATCTTTGCTACAGAAGCAGAAGATGGGCTTTTGATCTTCCCAGGAGACCTCTTTAGAAGTACAGTGCTTTGAATTCTGACATGTGACTGGCAGCGCAGAAGAGGCGTTATGAAGTTTATGGTCTAGAGAAACCTCGTCATCTGAAAGGTCAATCGGGTTGAGGGTGGGAATAAACATTTTTCTGCTAATGCATTTTTTAAAACGTAAGGGACATCAGCAAACAGTACTGGTGTAATGGATTGTAGATGTCTAGAGTGACTCATAACTCATTATCCGACGGCTCTTTCGAAGATACTAGAGGCAAGAAAAAGAAATGATGCTGCTTGGCATGTTCTAAAATTCAGAAGATTATACAATGCCAGGGCTTAAATCAGGCTTAAAGACTGATTGCAGCAAAATGTTTTTCCATCTATTTTCTTTAGATAACTGGATATGTTGCTTGAAAAGTTCTGACACATTTGCTGTCAGGGATGTCTTTTTGATGATGAGCTTACAGGTGCTGTATGACAGAGTGCTGCTGGCAGGTCAGCTGCAGCACCTTGACTGGACTGTCTGAGGTCTGAGGGTTCACGTGGCGTCTAGGACAGTGACTCTTGATCGCCTTCCTCTACATCCATAAATTTTCTTAGGGTATCAGATAATGCAGCCTGTCATATGCCATCATGAGGCTTTTATGTCACTTCTGCACCTAAATTAATTTTAACATATAGTAAAACAGATGCTTTGTTATAAGGAGTTCTGATTATAAAACTATTGCATGCAAAATAATTTGGAGAGTATTATAAACCTAGCGCAACGTAAAATCTTCCTGGGGATGAGAGCAAATTCTGTCTGGTTTCTACCTGGAGCACTCAGATTTGAGAGGCAGAGCAAGCTGGCCAGCCTGATGGCAATGTGAAAGAGCAAAGTAAAAGGGAAGGAAGGAACAGACCCCCAGTTCCATATCCAAATCTGGCGTCTAAAACAGAGCCCCCTTTTCTTTTGCAGATAATGATTCATAGCCTGGATCGCTTCTGTGTGTGATACACGCTCATTTCTATACTTTTCCTGGTTGTGTTATTCTGGCTATCTATCCTACCATAGGCTGAAGAAAAATATTTTCCTTCTGTCCACCCTCTCAAATGTGGCATCAGTCCATTGGGGTAATTATGCTCAAGTAGCTGTGATTGTGGTGCAGCTTCTTGTTTTGGCTATTTTTAAAGCCTGATACCTTGTTCTCTTTGTGGGCTTCATGAATGCCCGGCTGTACACACAGGAGACTGTGCTTCTTTGTGCTGCTGATCCCTGACAGATTGTGTGCGTGTTTGTGGCCAAGTTCAGCTGAGTGAAAACGTGGCCTACTTTCTAAAGAATTTTTTCAGGCTGTAATCAATGTGGCAAATCTGGAAGCAGGGAGGATCGCTCAGGGTGTTTTATTTGCATGCCAATATTTAGAGTGCTGTCACAGATCATTCGTGCTTCTTCGCGCTGCTGAGCACCACTGTATGGCGCGGCTTTGGTGCCATACCTGAGCACACTTCTTCAGCCTCCTGACTGCTTGGTGACCATATGGGTCCTGAGAAAGCTGTGAAGGCTTTCCACATAACTCTCTGCGCTTCAGAAGCCATTAAACATCATTCTTTACCATGTTTCCACGCATGGCAAAAAGCAGAATGTATATGCTTCTGTTTGTGGATTTATTTTTTGTAAAACATTCTTTTTTCTCAGAAAAACAGAGTTAATTTTGTTCTACCTTAAAGCATTTAGAAAATGCTTCTGCTTCAGTTCAGGTGCCTCAAAGGCTAGAAGTAAGTTCTAGGCCAGATCCCTAGTTAAGGTAAGTTACCACTGTTTGAATTAAGTAAGTTGAGTGATAACGGTTTAGACTGAGAATCTGAATTACTGTATGCTCTGTACTTCCATGAAATCCACCAAGTCTGTTTATTAATTACCCCTCTTAACATATGGGGGTGAAAGAAATCTTCTGAAATTGGGCAAACGATTCTTATGGTGTTGAAAGATTTCTAGCTTCATCTGTGATGGATACTGTCATTTGAAATACCTTTTCCTGTAATGTCTAATTGCTTATTTAAATACAAACTGTGCAGTCCTGCTCTTTCAAGGAAACAGGAAGGACTACTTTTTTTTTTTTTAAGTGGTGCAGAAAGGCTTTTATAAACTTTGATCCCATTAAGTATTTCATGCTGATTGCTAGCATGCATTCTTAAGATGCATTATAACTTCTTGGCATGAAAGTTACTCTTTCTTTCAGGTTTGAATATTTTACTACTTCCTTACATATTACAGTCTTTCTTTTCTGTAATTACTTTTCTTCCAGCTTGTACTCAAGATTTGTATGTCAGGTTCATTAGATGAATTCTATCAAATTATGCAGTAAAATAAAGTAGTGCCACATCACAAATGAAATAACTTAGTTGAGATTCGTTAACAATTCATGCAATGATAAAATTTGACCTCAACTCATTTTATAGGTAAGTTTAGGCAGACATGTTGTATTGGCAATCTTATAAGTGACTGTACCCATCAGGATGTAAAATATGCTGGAGGGGATAGCTGGCTGTGTCCTAAGTTCATGGTTGCCATCTGGTAGCTATTCTGCTTTGTTGTTTCTCCCTGCAGCTTCATCCTGTGCCCTGCAGCGTCACAACAGTAGATCCAGCTCCTTGTGACGTGCTTCCCTACTACAATACAAAGCTGCAGAGTCCTAGAGATTATTTTGGATTCAGTTAAAGAAAGAAGTGTTCTAACACTTGCACTTGATGATGATATTGATTTCTGTGCTCGTGCATAGGAATTGGTTCATGTTAGAAATGGATTATTTGGGGAGGTTGGGTAGTAGGATGGCTGGAGCAGCAGATGGGAACTTTTCATGCCTGGCACTGGGGCACTGACTGGCTGTATTGGCCATTTGTAGCAGGAAGGAGCTTGACCTTCAAACAGCAGGACAAGCTCGCAGAACAGTGTCTGACAGATGTGTAAACGAGGTTTATTTATATGGAGTGCAGTGCACCAGGTCACTGACTGGGACCTGTCTGAACTATTGCTAGCTCAATAGAGCATATACATGCAAAGTCAGTTTAACACAGAAAATAAATTTCTGTAATCTGACTGTATATATGAGTGTATGTGTATTTTTATAAAGATTCCTAAAAAATATGCCTCATTACTATGTTGAGAAAACAGATACTTTCCAAAGGAAGAAAACCAAAATGTTTACTGTATACTAGTCATCAAATCATTGACTCTGGTTTCTTGGTTTCCTTGAAGCATGCACTGTACCTTAAAAACAAAACAAAAGTTTGTTTGGCAACAGGTTGGAGAAAATGTGGAAGACCCTGATGTGTAAACAGTGTTTTCACTACTTGGCCATATTTTTGATATTCAATATTTCTGATATTAGTTTTAAAGCATCATATTAAAATGTGTCCAGAAGTGTCACTGAATATATACATACTGAATGCAAAAATAAAATAGCAGAGGAAAGTATCTCATTTTATCTGAACTAATGGTGTGACTGACTTTTCTTTTTGATAGTTCGAAAGTATTGGAAATATTGGAAAGTATTGGAAATAGTATTGGAAATGGTGTCACTTCATTCTCTGTTGAAAAATTTGTTTTCATATTTGTGACATATGTTCAACATTATTGTAATTTCTTTTCAACTTTTCTGAGAGAGGCAGGGAAAAAGTGAAATGCTGCATGCACTTGGTTTTTAGCTTCTTGAGTCTGAGGAGAGTTGTGTTTCAGATCCAGGTAACTGCTGTTTTTTCTTAGAATGGATTATTCATTGTCTTATACGTGAGCATTGCCTATTTTCCCAATTAATACCTATCCATTCTACAGCTTGGCAACTTTTTTGTTTAGAAAGTAGGCTGAAATTCTTCTGAAAAGAAGAGTGATAAGCTGTGTTTAGAGGAGAAAAGGCATCTCCTTATTTATCTGTTTATTTTTAAATCAAATCATTTTTTGTCAAATTCTATAGATAATTCTGTTATACTATAGTTATATGTGCCTATCAGTGAAGTTATGGTCTCTAATTACATTTGAGGATGACATATTTGCCTGGAGTTTGTTGACTTTTTATTGTTTCTGAAGGTATAGAACATTTAAGAAAATTATTTCAATTTCACTTCCTTCTTTTCATTGCAGTCAGCTCCTGTGGCTGATGTTGGCTTGAGATGAGTGTTCCTCCAGGGGTTCCTGGGTTTCTCTGGGTGTAGTGGTATTTTTCTTACAAGTTTCAGTCTCAGGAACTCAACAGTTCTAATGGTGCTCATAGTGGGCAATGTATGTGCACTTCAGAGAGAGAGACGGACAGCAGTGGAGACACTTCAGAAAGAACATTTCCTTATCATGGGGACGTACACAGAAAAGGCTTTGATCCCAGAATCTTGGGAGGAAAAACATCTGGAGATGATGATGGAATATCGTCTCCTGGGGACAAATTCTGCAGGCATAAGTGTGTGCTGGTCTGCTGGCCTCTGTGGAAAATATTTCAGTGTAGTTGTATTTTTTATTATTTCAGGTAATTCTAAAATATTTATTATAAGTACTTTCTGAATACATATGGATTATCCAACCCAATGTATTCAATAATGAAACTCTTTCTGTATTCCTCAAGACTGTAAATGAAGCACTCTGTTTACTGCAGCATGTTTTTCAGAAATGTAAGATTTTCTTCTTGCAAGCTATTACTCATTAAATGCACCTAATCCATATGCACTAATCTCTTGAATATTTTTGAATTACTTGTTAGCAATAAGTAAGGAAAAAATATGTGGGCCTTTGTTCAGAAGCACACTGCTGTTTTGAATCACCCGGAGCTGGAACATGAATTACAGAAAATTAAAGAAGAAAAGTGTCTGCAAAATGAGTCTTTTTTTGTTGCACTAAGCCCAGAGAAATCCCCCAAAGCAAGAATTTAAAGCTCAAAGTTTAATACTTCTGTCCGCATGCAAATGGAAGTACTACAACTACTGTGTTTTCATTGGCAAAAGGAAAGAAAGGTGTCGGTTCTGTGTCTTTTCAGGAAGGTACTCAACAGCAATTCGTCTCTCTTCTCTACATGCTAGGCTGTAAAAGCACTGCAAATGGGACAGTCTTTCAGTGGACCTTAGAGCACAGTGATTTGCAGTTGTATATGTTGTCTAAAAAGTTTGTTTAATGTATCTGTAAGAGATGGGGATATTAGTTTTCCTTACTCATCCTGGAGCAGACAATAGAATACTATGGCAGTTAGAAGATGCTCTATAACAAAGCACATGATTATGTACTGTCTGTGGTATTTTTCAGTAATGTGGAAAGAATTGCTGACCTTCACAATGACAAATATCTTACATTAGTACAATAGCGTCTAGGCCCTCTTCTTCCAAAGCCTGCAAATACTCCAGTGGGTGTTAAGTGTGATAGAGTGCTCTTTGGAAGTGAAAAACAGTTGTTACTGCTTCTGGCAGACTTGTGGTTTTCTTTTAAAGCATCTTAAAATACATACAATTAAAAACCTTTGACAAACGGTGCAAGCACTGCTTATGTACACAGAAATGGAATAAAATGGATATGACAAAAGATGCATTGCACATGAAATGCCACAGTATGGAGCACTTCGGGTTGTATGACATCTAAAAGGAAGATACAAAGATAGTTGGTATTGTAGATTATAAAAGCGAGTTGAAGGGATGCGGTTTAGAGGTGACATAAAGCAATCCAGCACATCGGTGAAGGCACATCCATCCACACCAGAAATCCTTTGCAGTTCAATATCAGCCATATTCTACGTGCAGAGGGTACCATCCAGCCATAGCAGGTGCAGATAACTTCAAATATGAAATTGTATGCAATGGCTCACAATTTGAGCCAGAGGTTCCTCAGCGTGGTGGCAGCTTGTGTAGGAGGAGGGTTTTCTCTGGGGAATAATACATCTTTCTGGAATTTCTCATTTCAGTAGGTCACTGAGGTTTGGTAGTGGGGGTCAAGGAAGGTGGGCAGAGAAAAGGGGCATGCTGCTGTCTCTCCCCTTCCTGGTTTTTGTTTTCTTTTCCCTTCAGTTTTCTTTTTCCACTCAAGGAGAGTGAAAGCTGAAGAAGCAGTAGACCAGTTGCCTCGTCTTCCTTTATGACAAATACTGGAGAAAAATGTGCTGTTTGTAGGCTCCTAGAAGAAAGCAATCTGATCAAGAACAAAGCGCCTTACACCAAGTTAATCTATCGCCGTAGTTCAGAAGAAAATGAGATGCAGTGGATGTTTCCTCCCTTACCTTCTGATATGACTCCTGATATGACGCAATGAACACAGGAGGGAAAGATGGATTCCAGCATATTAAAGCTGGAAAAATTCCCTCCAGTTGCCACCAGTTCACTCTCAAACGGGACGTTTTGCAGAGGTCTGAGATTGTTCTGCATTTCTGTTTGCAGTCTGAGTGATGGAAAAAATGTACTCGGTTATATTTCCCGGTGACATTTCATCCTTAAGGGCCTTTAAGGATAGGTTGGTCAATTGTCAGAATGATGTAGGTAAAGCTGATCCTGCCTTAAGGATATAGATGCAGCAGGTAACCTTTCCGGGTTCCAGACCATTTCCCTGTTACCGGCTGGCTTCTGGCAGCTCTCTCTGTCTGGCAGCCTAGGGATGGGGAAGGGCTTTGTTTGATTCTTTGTTTTTTAATATTCCAAAATTTCCAGGGAAGAGGAAAATTCTTTTCCTATATTTTTGCTTTTAAGCAGCATCAGACGTTATATAGCAACCTGGGACTGTTGGAATTTCTCTAGGAACTCCTTTGATCGGTGCTTCGCTTCTGTCTGAGGGGGGAATATTGCTTTTGGAGAAGCCTCCTGTCTTCAAGTGCTAACATGCACGTGACAGACAATTACAACAGCTTTATGTGACTAGTTATAGTACGGGATTGCTGTGCTAGAATGCAGCGTTTTATATAAATGCACCATAAAAATGGCTTGGTTGAGGTCAGAGCTGCTGGGTAGTGCAGAGGTATAATTAAAACGTGTAGATTTCATTCTCATTTGAACATGGTAAGACTTGCATAGGCCTATTTTCTACCACCACCTGAAGAAGAAATACTGTGTTTTGACTGAACCTGTCCCCTCCAACAGAGTCAGTTCTGGCTCCTTAAAATAACGATAACAAGCCATAAAAAGCACTACACTCAAGGATGTTGAAGCATAATGATTTGCATTTCTTCCTTTAGCGCTGCAAATGTTTGGTCCTCATTGTCTGAAATACAATGGCCGTTCTTAACAACAGGTTCACTGTATAATATGCCATTCCTTAATGCAAGCATATAACTGTTACCCTTCCTAAGATGCATGGTTCAATTTTTGATTCCACTTCGTCATATCAGCCTGGATGGCAAGGTACAGTTTGACCTTTCTTCAGCTATAGATTAGGATGGTGGCTTGCCACTGGTTATGTACCATTCTTTCAACTGTGCTGTCCTGGTCCAAGCCAGATTTGGGCTTGTATTTTATTTATTGTTATACTAGAAGTGCAGGAGGAATTCAAGTTATACTTTTTACCTGAGTGATACTTAGGTATGGACATCAAATTAAAAAAAAAAAAAGTAACATATGCATTGAAATGCTAGTGAAGTATTGCTTACTGCTAAGTTCTCTCTTCCCACCTGAGTTTGCAGACTCCATTGGAAGGCCATGTAGTATAAATAGGTATAAACTATTTGCCATCAGGCTAATAACAAGCTTATTGGCACCCTAGTATATCTTCTCTCCCTCTCCAGACCTTCCCGTCTTATGGAAAAAGTAAGCTTGTCATAAGGTGTCTTGTATAAGAGATTTTCCTAATAAAAATGAGAAAATTGGTACAAATTATTCCTTTTTTTTTTTTCCACTATGTCGGTGCCTTTGTTATATATGCCAGAACAACTCAGCTAATTTTCTCACTTAAGAATTCATGAAAAGCAATTAAAAAACAGGTTTGAACATTGTTCAACAGAAGTGCAATGGCTGGTGCTATGAAGAAGGTTCATATTAAAAAAAAAAAAAGATTGTAATTTACAGAGTATAATAATTATAGTTATGTTACAGCTGTCAACACAAATGAGCAAAGTACACTTTGCAGTTAAGAATCCTTTTATGCTATTTGTTCTGGAACTTGTTCACAATAATTTAATAATTCATTGTTGGTTTTACCGGCAAGAATTGAATTAATGAGGGTCCATTACACTGTATTTCACAATCAAAAGCTGAGGGGGAGGCGTGCCTCTTTCTCCGTCCCCCTGTGCTCTGACACGCTGTGCACAATACTCCTTTGTTAAGTACAGCAGAATGTGGCTGAGCATAAAGCACACAGTAAAAAAACACCAGCTCAACTGCAATAAAAAGTGACTCTGTTATCTGCTTAAGTAAAAAGGGCTTTTTATTTTAATTAGCACTCTTAAAATATAGAGGATGACTAATTTAGCGGGGTCTGTAAGGTCGTGTCTTGCCTCTGCCCATCTCCCCTGCTGGGCAGCAGCACCCGGAGGTGCCCAGTCCCTTGTCATGAGCACGGGGATGTGCCCGGCACGAGGCCTGCTTCTGGTGAGCAGAAATGAGAGGCGGCGGAGGGGGAATGGGGCAGGATGGCTCGGGGGCTTCGAAGGCATGGAGGGATCCTGAAGGAAAGGGGGCAGAGCTTTCTGGTCTGAGTAAGCAGGCCTGAAGGACTGAGAACAATAGGGAAGTTGCCTGCAGTACAGCAAAAGTCTTGAAGCTTTGGAATAACTAACTGTTGCTGATAAGAGATCTGACTCTGCACCAGAGAAATGAGCGAACAAATCCCTTGACTTCAGTATGGCAGGGGCTTGTGTGAATGAAGCCCAAGATTTGATGGCAGAACAGTGCATCTAAATTGCACTTCCAGATTTTCAGTACTGATGCAAGATCAGACGTTCACAATTCAAAAATTCGATGGGAGACGAGCTTCTTTCCACAGTTACGCCAGTAACTGTTCCGAACTGCTCCGCTGCTTGAAGCTGCACGCTCTGCTGTCTCTCCCCATGCACACCAGTGGCAAAGAGAAGGCAATTTTATCCCCAGGTTGAGGAACATTTGCCCAGGCAATTTTGAAGGCAGGATTACTGGAGTGCTGCTGCCTAGGTCAGCACCCGAAGGCAGCAAGACATAAAGAGGTGGACGACATCAGATAGAACAGGGACGTATTAATTTGTGCTGAATTATTTCAAAATGCAGCCTGGCTGTTAGCTAAGACTTTGCTTCAGACATTGCTGCGAGGCAAATTCCTGTGTTCTTTGCTGCAATACTAGAAAAATGGGTGTTCTAAGGACTATTGAAATGAGCCAGAATATCGACTGCATGGGACTTCTTTGGAGCTCTCCACAAGTGGTAGCGTTTTCAGCCAAGGCCTCTAAGAAACCCTGCTGCCATATCTGCCCGACAGCCTCTTTTTCTGATCTAATCTTCAAGCTGCAACTGTTAGGAGGTTCAGAGCTGTTTGGAAGCCCAGGCTGACACTGACCTTGTTTCACCTGCTGCAAGTCTCCCTCTGACGTAGTGGAGTCCCCATCCCTGGAGGTATTTAAGAGACATGTGGACGTGGCACTAACGGACATGGTTTAGTGATAGGTAGGTTAGGTTGATGGTTGGACTTGATGATCTTGGAAGTCTTTTCCAACCTAGATGATTCTATGTTTGTATATATAATTTACTAAGGAAAAGGAAGTAGGAAATGAATTCTTGGGTAAGACACTGTGTGAGTGTAAAGAAAAGACTGGCTGAAATTTGAGGAAAGGCTGAAAGGCTCAAATAGAGCTGGTTAGAGGATGAAAGCTGGGTCTCTACAATCACAGAGTGTGGACGAGGCAAGGGTGATGTGCATGCTTGAAGTGGATTTCAGCTTGAAACCTTGTTAGACTTCACCTATGATATTCTGGCTTGCTGTTGAGAACCAAAGTAGAGTGTTTATACAGATTCCTGGTTGCTGTTGGCTGAAATCAGGGCCAATCCTCATTATTACATGAACCATACCTTAAAAACATATGAGCTGTTGAAAAACAACAGGAAAAAAAATAACATGAGAGAGAACACTAAAATCATGTGGGAGGAATGGGGAGGAACAAAATTGATGGGGAGGAACAAAAGCTTCAGTAGCAGGAAGATGGAAAACAGAGAGAAGAAACATAAAAAGAGCAAAGCAAGTGAGGAGCCTGCCTGCAGAAAGTGATGGAAGTAGGAGAAAGCAGTAATGAGAGGCAGTAGTGGTGTTTTCCTCCATCCTGTCATTAGTGTGTATGGTTTTGGTAAAGAAGCAATGGCAGGTAGCCACAGTTTTAGTCCATTGTGTTGAGATGAGGCCAAGAGACTGATAGCTCCCCAGGCGGCCTCTTTGTACCCTTGCAAGTGATGAGCAGCCAGGTGCTCTCTGTCCTCGTGTTCTTCTTCAGTTTTGGTAAACTTACAGTTGGATATGGTCAACTTTGCTATGGAGGTGTTACCATTTGTTATTTGTGATGTGGGAATTTATTGAAAGAAACTTTTAAACTTTCAACTTGAAAGCTAGACCATGATTCAGAAGCAATTTTTTTCAACATTAGATAATAATAAAGTGATTTGAAAACTGCTTTACTCTTTCCTCTTGTCCTTTAAGTACTGGTTTCATGAAAAATCTTAGCTTTGGTTGTTGGTGACAAATTAGTTGGTCTGGGCTGTCACATAATGCTGCTGAGGTGAGCGAAACCAGTGTAAATATCAAGTAACACAAAAATAATATCGAATAGTTCAGTTGGAAGAGACCTTCAGGGATTATCAAGTCCAACTGCCTGAGCACTTCAAGGCTAACCAAAAGTTAGAGCATATTACTGAGGGCATTGTCCAAATGCCTCTTGAGCACTGACGGGCACGGGGCAGCAACCACCACGCTAGGAAGCCCGTTCCAGTGTTTGACCACCCTCATGGTAAAGAAGCTTTTCCTAATGCCCAGTCTGAATCTGAACCTTGAATATGTTCTGGTACCTATGTTTCCTCTTTCTTTGAAATTGTGAGAACAATGAAACATGCAGGGGATAGTGCCCTGGGAGAAAAAACCTGAAGAGTGACTTCGTATTTATGCATGTTTTCCTTCATTTGCGTGTTTTTACTCCAGGAATTGTGTGAAAAATGTAGCCTGGCTGTCAATGTGCTGCTCTGAAGCAGGCTGTCAACATTGTACTTCTGCAAGGCTTGGTGTTTCCACTTGAGCCTGTTGGAAAGTAACTTGTTATGAAGGATTGGCATCAGGGATATTGTTTTTGTGGTTAAAGGAAGAATCAGGGATGGCTCTTTCCCTGCTTGCTTGCTTGCTAGACCCTCTCTAAAAACCTGACCCATTTTAATGAAAAAGATTAGATATAGGAGAATATACATGACAACCATAAAGGCACTCAGTACAAGAACTGTTCCTTTTAAGGTTGCATTTTGTGGGCTCAGATCTAGTTTGAAGTTTAGGTTGTTGATCATCTTTATGCCAGAGTGAAGATATAGAT
The DNA here is from genome assembly GCA_013399115.1 of Anseranas semipalmata. Taxonomy (NCBI): domain Eukaryota; kingdom Metazoa; phylum Chordata; class Aves; order Anseriformes; family Anseranatidae; genus Anseranas; species Anseranas semipalmata. The sequence goes on along the minus strand of VXAA01006847.1, from coordinate 507,350 downwards.
AGATATAGATATACGCACACATATATAAATAAATGAAGTCAGGTAGTGGTGAAATATTGTGTGTTATAAGCATAGTCTGGGAGGACACGGTCTTTGCTGTTGTGCAAGATGGTGCCCATCAACTGTGCCCAGAGCCGCAAGGACTGGAACAGACGAAGCCGACTGAGAGAGTGGGAAATGTAAGAATTGAAGCCCAGATTAGAAAAAGGACATTTTAGTCTGCCTACTGGCAAAGAAATTCTCGTTCTTTTTAACTGACCACAAGCTATTCTTATTTTTTGTGGGCTTGAGCATCTCTTATGTTATGCTGCTTTACCAGTTGAACCCAGCTTCAGTGTTGCAGATGTAGTCATCTCTTTCCAGTTAAAGAGGAGCCACCGAGGTTTGAACTGTTTATTCAGACAGGGCAAAATGTATTCACTAGTTTGTTTTCAGAGTCTGAAGTACTAGCAGTTCTTCATGTGGTGGAGGACATGACGTTTTAGAGAAACAAATAGATGAGGTTCTGCACAAATGCATCTGTTCTGGTTAATTCTGAGATGCACACATCCCACATGGATGTGGATATACATACATACATTGCCTTGCAAATTTTATTTTATTTTTACAATCCCATGTTAACATAAAATAGGTGTCTTTAAAAACTGTTGCTGTATTTGGACGTGATAGGTTATATCATGCGTAAGTCGTTTTCTGGGACATAGAAGAAGGTATCTGCTGTCTTGATATTACTATTGCTGCAAGAAACATAATATAGTAACTATTTCTTTTAGTAATGGTTTTGATTAAATTTTCTGCTTTCACAGTTTATACATGGTTGTGTAACTTGGGTGGACTGCTGCATTTCCAAGTAATACACCTTCTGAAATAATAGGATGCTCTCTTATTGTACAGTCTTATATCTGAGGCTGGCAATTGCTTAATCATTTTATCTTTACCTTTAATTGCTGCTTAGTAGTGACTTCATATTTGCCCATTGACTCTATCCTGGGCAAAGAGCTCAATTTTGGTAGCCTCTGTACAACGCACAGAAGAAAAGGTTCTTGGTCAATTAAACAATTACAGAGCGTGTTTGTGCTTAAGAAATCACTTTATATTGTTACTTAATGAAACATGTGCCCTTGAAGTTACAAAAAGAGGTAAGCTATATGTATATTATGCTGCTTTAATTAAAAGCTGTATGTATTACAGTGAGGGTTTCCAACTTGTACTTACTTATTAACTGTTTAATATAAACAAAACTGATTATCCCTGCAACAAATTTTAAAACCCAGTTTGAGAAAGTCATCTGCCCTCAGTAAATGCTTACTGATTATATAAACGTTGTTATTTTCGTAGATTTACTAATGTTCTTTCAGGGACCTGAATACAAACGAGCACGATAAAATAGCGTCTCTTTTCTCCTAATTCACTTTGTATTTTTGCATATTACCAAATTTTGTAACGGCTTTACTATCCCTGTGCAGAAAATACATCATTGTTGAATTGAATGGGGTTGCTAGCTGAGTCATAAGCCACCAAACAATTGGGGCATCTGTATTCCTAGCCCAAACCGTGCCGTTCCTTTCAAGAGCACAATACTAACGTTTTTGCTGAAAAATGAAGTGAACATGGCATACTGTGACTTGTTTTCTTAAGTTATCCATTACAGCTTGCTTCAGGAAGAAACTGTCTTACACTCCTAACTTTTTTTTCCCCTCCCAAGCGGTCTTTTTTTCCCCATTTCATTTCCCACTATGTAGTCTTTTAGAAGAATTGGGGCCTTATTTTATGAAAATGCTTGCAAGGAGCTCAGGATCACAATTTCAGATATATTAATTTCTTACTGACCAGATTCTTGTCTCATATCCCAGAATAGTTGCTTCTCAGTTATTAAATATGAATGTTTTTTCTAGCCACATAGCTGAACTAAGTGGAAGACAAGATGGGCAGGCTTTTTTGGTTTGATTCTCTATCGGTCCACTATTTTGTGCAGTTTTATCTGGAAGCCAGTTTGCTGTTCACAGTAGAGAGGGTGGCTCCCAGAGGCTGGCGTGGGCAGGGAAGGTGGCAGCCGGGCACGAGCGGCTCTGTCCCTGCCGGTGCCGTGGCTGAGCTCCTCTAGTGCCCACTGCTGCCTGGAGCAGGGTCCTTTGTCTGAGAGAGGTGGGTAGGCTTGTTAATGTGATAGGCTGATAGTTGGAGAAAGTTGCAAAGGAAACTACCCTCGGGTAGTTATATGCCTGTGTACGAGTCTATAAAAGAAGTAGAAGGGTGTACGGTCAGTATCTAGACAACTAACTTCTATAATGCATTCAAAATACTGAACCTGGCTCACGAATCACACACCTCCTGTGCCTGCTGTTCTTCTCTACTTGGGGAGAATGAGTTGTTCGTGTTACATTTAATTTATTAATCCCCATTTTCCTTTTTAAAACCACAGCAGTCGCAATGCATACCTTACACTTTTTGTTTCCTCAAATACTTAGATACTAAATATGGTTTTGTTTTTTTGTCATAATATTTTGAATAGGAAGTTTAGATAAACATTCCAAAAAGCTATTAGAAAACAAATACTTGATGGATATTGAACAGAGAAGACTGTAACCTGAACTGTCAAAATGTTTTCCATATGGAAGCAAGTATCCATCACAAGTTTATTTTTCAGCAGAAAAGATAACTAAGGATATTAAGTTCAGAACTTGAGGAGAATGTCTTTGTGAAGAATATCTTGCCATAAAAATCAACTTTTTTATTTCTATTGGTAATATTGTCATAAATATCAATATGTTTCGTAGTGTATTTTTATATATTATGTCTAGATAGGGTATTTTTATAAACCATGTGATAGTCTTTTATAACGAACGAGTCATCTAATATTAAACACTAAGTATTTTTAAAAGCTTATTTTCATAAATATATTTAGTGATTTGTTCTGTGTTAAAGACTGTATCACAAAGAGAGTTCAAAAATTAGCTTCCTAAAAATAATATGTAAAAATAACTTCTTTGCTATATTTTCTGAGATCACAGGTATGCTAAGTAAAGGATGAGTGGTGATTTGTCTCTGTGAAGGCTACATTAAAACTGCAGGAGTTTTCAGAGCTTTTCTTTATATTTTAAAAATGGTTTCAGAGGTGACTTACCACTGAAGCAGAGACTATTTTACTTGATGCAGGGTGAAGATGGGTGATCTGCCCATGGTGGTATTTGATGTTCCATAGCAAGGTGCATGTTGATATGAAGAAACAACTGAAAAATTTCAAGGCCTATCTCACCTTTGCAGGAAGTGGAGAATAATTTTTCCTGCTGAAGTAACTGATGAAGAGATCATTTTTAACTTACAAAAGCGCGTTTTGGATTTTTTTTTTTTTGCCATAATGCCAAACAATTTTCCTTAGTGACAGAGAATTTCTTTAAACCGAATCAAAAATCAAAATGTAAGGTTTAACTTGTTATAATCGCAGTGTGCATTTTTGCACGCTGGATAGCATATGAAGAAGGTGTCAATTGTTGTAGAATCTGTTCAGATAAATGGAGTGTGAGTTTTATGTGATTATTGAATGAAACTCTCTTGATTTATTTATAATCACAATATGTAATTAAGGATTTTTTTCTTAACAATTAGCTACTTAACTGCAAGAGTATATCAGAATTTTTCTGGGGTGCACTGCTAAAGCTCCAAGAGTTTTAATGTAGGGATTTTTACAAATGCAAGCATATCTTGATTATGATTGACAGTCTTATGTGAGTATAGTTTATTAACCTTTCCAGGGATTTGAGCAGGAGGCTTCTAGTAAGGTCTTTGTAGATGTATTAAAATTCCGGATGCCCAGGGCCAAGGCACAGTGCTGGAGCGTAGGTCTTTTCCTTACCTGCCCGGTGGTGGTGTGGCCCTTCCTTACATCCTCTCTTCTCCACATCCTTTCATTTTTGCAGACATTAAATGCTTTTTTGGTAGGGAGGGTTTTCTGGCTTCTTCTCTGGGCGGTTGCTACTCAGCCTTTTCCTTCATCTCCCAAACCATGGAGACAATCTCTGGAGGAGCAGAAAGTGTAGGCACTGTACCTTTAGAGGAGTACCTGCCTTGTGAAAGTGAACTATGTGTTGCAAGACGTGTGCTCTACAAATAGAAATGAAATTACCCTTGCATTGGGGCATAATGAGTCTGAACAGAAACGAGATGGAGACCACAGAGATGGTTAAATAGGTTTAGTGATACAGATATTCTACAAAGGCTTGGGGATGGATGTCAAAGCAGGCACCAAGCTTTGCATGCAGTGAAGAGAAGGCGTTCTCACACATGTAGATGACATGTTCCCTCTGGGTGCTTGTGCCCTTCCCTCTCGCTCCAGGTGGGGATGGGATGAACGAAGTCACCCAGAAAACTTGTGTTTAGACAGATGTGCCTTGTGCCTTCCTGCAGAACTCTCTGGGCCAAAGTAAATGAATTGCTAATGAAAATATGTTACGAAAATAGGTTCTAATATAATAGAACACTAAACCATAGTCCTTAATGATACAGAACTTAGTCTTATGTCACATGATAGAGCAATGAAATACTTAATAAAGCAATAAGATATAACTTGGCTATATAATTAATTATAATAAAATAAGGGGCACTGACAAGCAGGGTTTCTGGAGGACTGTTCTGTTTCATGTCCTTATCTAGAGGATGCTTAAGTATGTTGCCTAAATCATTACAAGGAAGATAGCAAAATTAGAAATTACTGTGGAGTGGAAAACAAAAAATAAGTATCTTGAAATGATGGGGATACAAGTTGGAAATAGTGAGCATTGGAAGTGCATGAGGGACTGGCAGTGAATTATAAAGTTGTGCAGGAGTCACCTAATGGAGGGTTTTATTTATAAAACTGAGAAATAAAGATTAGATTGTATAAGCATTTCTGCTGAACTTGGCCTGATCTTTTATTTAAAGAAAAACCATTTGGAATTCACAATTTTTTAGGTTTTTATGTGAAATCTTGCTTTGGATTTGATAGCTATAGTGATGGTTTCAGATTTGACATAGCTTTAGGACAAATGAGTGAAATAAGTCCACCTCAAGAAATAATGGCTGCCTGCGTCCTTCTATCACAAAATTACTATACTTTTATGGCTTGACTTAGACTGACTTGGACTGTTCTGTTTAGAAAAGAAGATGAGATATGCTAGAAAAAAAACATTGATCCAGTTTAACAGTTTATTCTCTATTTATTGTACACATTTTTGTAAAATTAATTCCCTTAGTATCCTGGAGTTTTATGTTCCTGGAAGCTTCCTGGTGATTTTGCTCATATATGAAGAAAACCATAGCTTTTTTTTTTTAGTTTTGTAACTCATCTGAGCTACTAAAGGCATGGTAAAAAGTATGTGCGTTTTTCAAGGTTTTTTTCAACCTTGTATGTAATAGACTTTGGTTAGACCCTATTTCTGCATATTAGTCAACTGAGGATTATAGTGACCCTGTAGCATTCTAACTGTGTATTAATGAGAGTGTTAATTAATGGTGTATTAATGAGAGTGATTCAGCGCTCTTTGTTCTGTCTGAACTTCCCCACAACATTGAAGTGCTGTCTTTTAGTAGTTTCTGTGGAAGTTTCAACCTGTGAGGGTGTTGTCAAAATGCTGGGGAGGAATGTGAGCGCTCCCCTTGCCCCACATGTGTTGTGTGAAGGGGGATGTGGAAGGCTTCCTGGGTGAACCATGCTGGGTTAATGCTTGTTTCCTTTCAGCATGTTCTGCACCCATCATCTTCATGGCCATTTTGAGGTAGTGGTAACATATGAAGTCAGTCATCAAAATCAGTAGCAGAGTTGCAATGATTTCTGTCCTCACAGTGCTCCAGTGTGCGCTGTCTTGAATTCAATATTGTGCGAGCAGATAGTTACAACTTCCCTTTCTGCTGTTGCCTTCATAACACTGAACTCTTGTATTATCAAACCAAACAAACGAATAGTATTTTCAGTGTTTGGCTCAGCCCAGCTGCGCAGCTGTTTCCTTGTGCTGCACTGGGGAATTGATGCGTTGGAGCGGAGGGAAGAGCGAGCAGCGAGGCGCTTGTGCCCGCGAAGCAGGCCGCAGCCTGAGGGGCTGCGCCGCGGCGCATGCTGCCCGCCTGCACCGGGCTCCTGCTGGCCTGACGCGAGGCCAGCATACAGCGATTACACACGAAGAGCCAAATTATTATTGTTAGTGGTGAGGTGTGTAGGTTTCAGTGAAGGCTGAATTGCTTCTAATGGCTTTTGTTTTCAATCTCTTTGTTCAACATAAGGTACTTCTGGCTCCTGAGTTCTTGCTTTAAATAGGATTGCCCTCTTCTGCTGCCTGTGAAGCATTGTTCCTGCTTTCTCTCTATTGATTTATGCACGTTTCTCTCTGCTGATCTTTTTTTTTTTCTTTTTTTTTTTTTTTTGCTTCACCAATCAATCATCATATTTTCATATGTATAACTGGCGCCATATATAACCTATGTAAACTCTGAGGGAAGGCAATAAATTGAGGGAGAAGTTGGCAATGAATGGCAGATCATAAGCAAAGGAACTGGGATTTTAGAGATAGGAGGGAAGAGGAGGAAGAGCTTAGATAACCTCACCATCGTGTTACTGAGGCATGTGTGGAACTGGCGGCAGTACTGACCTGCGGGGCAGGCTTGAGGGAGTGTGCTTCTGGGGGAGAATTTGGGCGTATTTATTTAACACCTGCAGGCTCTACACAGAAGAAAGAGAACTGAGAAGACAAGTGTTCACGTGAATAGTGAATGTTACAAGCTACCAGTCAGTCTTCCTCAGCAGCAGAGCGATCCCCTGTGCCGGGAGAGGGGCGAGGGAGGCGAGGGGGCTGCCGTGAGAGGGGTGCGCTGGGAGGAGCAGTTCTGAGCGACGTCCTGGCTGGCAAGCACGCTTGGACTGCACTCGCTAGGTGCAGCGAAAGGGAAAACCTCTTGGGAGCGGTGAGACCTGCGGTCTGCCAGTTCTGGCTCGTGGCGTAGTTTCACCATGTTGTGATGTGGTTTAGATGAACACTGTACACCATGAGAGAAGTGGCCAAGCTCTTTGTCCTCCTCCTCCTCCCTAGCTCCTGGCTGTGTTTCCTTGGACCAGAGTGTTGACTGAGGAGGAAGCTAGCCCGTATGCCACCGTCCCTGGCCTCCCCTCCCGTGCCCCGTGTCGACCGCCCCACTCATCTGTGGCATGGCTGCGTTATTGCTGAGTGGCCATCAGGACTGTCCCTTCTGGTGGCTTTTGGACCTAGATAAAACTAAACACTAAGTCTATGCTGCTGGGTCTGAGCTCACTGCAGGAAGGATGGGCAGTAAGTGGAAGGGAACTCTGATCGGGAGTGGAAGTTAGCCCGGCTAATGGCCTGATACCAAAAATACTTGTGAAGTGTAGTCATCGCTCCTCCTCTACACCTAGAAAAGCTCCTCAGGATGCTTAGGAAAACAGTTCACGTGTCCGATTCATTGATGGGTAACAGGCCTTATTTATGCACTTTCTACCTGTCTGCTCCTCTCCCTCAGTTTCTGTATCAGGCAGTCCAGCCTGAGATGCTGTCTGTGATACTTCCCATCCTCCCATCTAATGATGCTGATGGTGAAATGGCATGACAGGTGATGCTTGAATGTTAGCTTGCTCATGGCAAGGAAGGAGTATGAGCAGCCAAGCTTAAAATACCTGCCATTTACAAAAGAAAAAATAAAATAATAAAAAAGAGAATGTTTCACCTGGAGACAAAAAGTTAGCTGTTATGTTAAAAATGAATTCACTTGCTGCTGAAAACCAAACCAAAACAAAAAAAAAAGGGGGGGGGGGGGGGGGGGGGGGAAGGGGTTTGGTCAGTCTTCCCCATGGAAAGAGCCCTGATATGTTAATTACCATGGAAATGCAATTCATTAGAACTGCTGTTCATGAATCTGAATGGTGTATATTGTTCAACTTGTTAAATGGGGCTTTCAAATAAGAAAATAACCAGAGTAGTTTACCACAAGGAAAAAAAAATGAAAAAAAAAAAAATAGTAGTACCCTAGGAGTATTCATCAAGGATACCCTTCTTCTTTTCCCAAGTAAGAGAGCTAGGAACTGGGCATTTTGAACAGAAGAGGCGTTTTAAAATTTTATTGCTACTTTTTTATTTAAGTTTGGTGTACATCTCCCAATGAAACAGGAGAGAAGCCTTGTTGTAAGTTAAACTGAAAGCTTAATCTCAAGATCAGACATGTCAGTAAAACCAGGGGGATTTGCTCCCCAGACATTTCAGAGCAACTCCATTGAGTTCATTTCATTTCTTTCCACTTCTTCCAAGTGCTTCACTTAGAAATTAAGTGAGGCTTAACTCAGACAACTGTATAGTTTTGTGTAGTCATCACTAGTTTATCAAGCATGGGCAGTACTTATCAGAAGATTTTTATTACAGCTCTAATAAATAATTTCAAGCTATGTTTTTGTTTTCTGTACTCTCTCAAGGCTGAGAGGTTTTCAGTGGCCTTCAGGCAACTGGTTAATTTACCTAATGCACACTATGGTATTGAAAAAATGATCTCTATCTCTGTGAAAGAAGGTACAGATTACAGGCTAGGAATAGCTGGCATAGCAGTTGTTTTGTGCTGCTATTTTATTTTGGTGACCACCACCTTTCTGACATCATTTAATATTTCAGCTGGTTTTAGTTGGGCATTAGTTCCTGTCCCTTTGGTATGGATTTTCTCAATTTAGTCACAATGGAAGGAGAGAAAAGTTGCATTGCATTTATTTGTTCTTTCGGTTATTTGCTGTTCGTGCTGAAAGGTGCATTGCTTGCATGCAGAACATAAAGTCTGCTTTCAGACCATGATGCAATAAAACCAAGAAGAACATGTAAAGGCCGAAGTTTTAGGTTTCTGTGTGCTTTGGAAGGCTGGAATTCCCAAAGATTCCTGGGAAAACTACAGGGATGTGCCAAAATCTTAGCAAAATCTTATTCTAGTGAGTATTAGTCTGCTTCTCTGATGATGCTAGGTGACTCCTCCTTACCTCAATGTGCTCTCTCTTGATTATTCTTGCAAAATGGGGCAGCACCAATTTTATCACAGGAGTTTTACTGGAGGACTTCTATTCAGGAGAGAGGCAGTGTGTTTTAGTGTAGACTGCAAGCAACGAGGAGGGAGTGATGAAGAAAACCCTTAACCATCCAGACCATCTTACTATAGGCAGTAATAGGCTTGCTATACTGGAGTTTTGCTGGGACTTCCTGAGAAGGAGGGAAGAATATTGTGAACTGAATTGGGCAGGAAAGTATTGAAACTGTGGAATTCAAGGAAAGGGGTCAAGATTTGGTCCATGGGACAGAGCAAGATTAATATGGCAGGAAGAGATACGTGTGAAACTGGAAGTATGTTGTATTAGGAGCTCTTCTGGGGTAAGGAGAAGTAGAAGGTTGCATGCATCTGTTCGTGACACATATATTTTGGCTTTTACCCATGTACTTTAAAGATTTCTTTCCCACAGAGAATTGGATTCACTTTTAAAATGCTAAGTAACTTTAAAAACAAACCACTTTTATTTTCTCTCCCCCCCCCCTTCTGAAAAGTACTTTGCAACTCTGAGTTCCTTCTAGGTACACAGTTGACAGAATGCAAATCGTGAACCTTTACATCTTCAGTGCAGACCTTTTGCAGCATGAGGACAGAAGTAATTTTGATCATCTTGGGAAATCAGGTGCTGCAAAGAAGCTTGATATATTGTTTCTCTGAATGAAAACTGTTTGGTAGGCAGTGGCACAGCAGTGGAGCTGAGTTCTAGCTGCAGATCAGGGAGGGGAGTGCTGTCTGTAGGTTAGAGATAAAACAGCCAAAAAAGAATTACGTTGCATGATCAGTCTGGGAGTCTGTTAACTTATTGGTTTGGCAGCAGCTGCATAGAGCTGCTACATGGGTGGGATAAAATTGCTTTATTTTTTAGGGAAGGATAAGAAATCTTTGTTGTAAATAACAGGTGAATGTGAACCTAGAAACACAGTTAAAGCTCTGTTAAAAAGAGGAACGTAGATTTTCTGCCTTGCTTCTGAAAGAAAGATGAACTGTGATCTAGTTGGAGTTATGACATTTAATTAAAATTGAGCATTCATGAGAAGCAATGTATGATTTTTTTTTCCCAGTAGATTTTCTTGTAGGAGGATACATGCAGAATATGGTCATTGAAGCCTTTTTGCAAAGTTTTCCAATATTTGGATTCAAATTAGTGCTGGTTGCAATTCTTATAATTTTCCAAGTCAGAAGTTGCAATAATGACACTCCTAATAAAGAGGAAGAGGAAAATACATAGAGTATTATCATGCAGTTATTCAGCAAAGACTTTACCAGCTTTTTTTTTCTTTTTTTTTCCAAGAATTTAATTATTTATTCAGTGAATGTCGTGAATCCAAGATTGATGAACAAACTATTGGCAACTACAGAGCTCCACCCCGCTTCTGAATCAGTCTCTTGCAGGAATGAGTACATGTTTTGTTCTCAAGTAACCATTTGGTGTACCAAGTTAACATCTCTTTCCTGGTGTAATTGCAAGAATGCCCTAAGGAAATAATACTATACAATACAATATTGTAATTTATTGGTATTATACAACAGCACAGCTAGCATGCTATACTTTGAATTAGATAGTCCACACGTGCTCACATTGTTAAAATGCTGAGCCAGGTTTTGACTTAATGAGAGCGAGTGTTTATTTTAGTTGTATACTATGGCCTTAGAGAGTTAGTAAAGTTAGTTATGAACACTTTGTGGAAAAGAAAAGCCATATTATATTTCAGAAATGGTGCTAATCTAAATCCAGTGTTACTAAGCAGGCAGCAGTCAAATTCTGGTTCAGCGATCTCACATCCTGGAATACGGCAGCTAGTTACAGGATGCTTCCTCCACACGCCCCAAGTCGTGCTGCCCTGAATCTCCTAGCTGTGCTTGATCTTGAAGATCAGATTGTTTCGTTACCTTTTTATTGGCAAAGATTAGTTTAAAAAGCCACAAGAAGAAGCTGCCTTCTGAGCAAGCAAAGTTTGGTGCATCATGAAACTGGCTTCAGAGAGGGTCCTCCAGATGCACGCGGATGGGTCCTTGCTTCTGTGCCTTGGCCGCTTACCTCTTCCATTAATGTGGTGTTGGGATCCCTGCTGAAATCAGGCTAGAAAAGGTTTCCCACCACCGTTTCACACGCCTGCAAGTGGTAGGGAGTTTGCTTCTGCTTGTGTGAACTTCAGACCCTGACAATTTTAGTTTGTGTACTTTTTCCAAAAGGATGGCATCCAGAGTAAAACTTTCTGTTATTACTAAACAAGAATATAATGAATATATATGCCCGATTTTTCTGACAGGAAAAAAATCCCCACACCAGATGCTGGTGTTAATTGGACACTGAATTGCTTGAAATCATTTCTTAGCCTGTAGGTACATTGTTCCCAATCACCTGCAGTTTCATTTCAGAAAATGATAAGATAATCTTTTTTTAATTAAGGTAACATTATAAATTAACCTGTCAATAGATGACATTAACTTTTTCAGCAGTGCAGTTACAAGTAGATGGATTTGTACCACTGTTCTCTAGCCAAAAGAGAAATACTGGATCCAGTGCTGAGTTGTTAAATACTAATGAATAATTGATTTAATGAATTTTGTCTTCCTGTGTTCACTGTGTGACTGGCAGCATACCAGGCTTCTCCAAATGTTCTGTTGTTCAGAATTACTCAGATTTCTGGGGGGCTTACAGCTTTGATTTGCTACTCCTAGCTCCTTTGCTGTATCGTGTAGACATGTGTGCTATCTGTTGTTCAGCTTCCCTGGTCTGCCTGAGAGCCATTTTTGTATGGTAGGTTTTGGTGGGAATGCATGGTGGTAATTAGTTTTTAAATTCAGTTTCTGTGGAAGCTTCGCATGTGTGTTCTGTGGTAAACCTAATTGTGTAAATGATCATGAAATGAAAGCGCGGTGGCTCAGACATCAAAGTGAATTAAAAATATATCAAGCTGCAGAAATATTTAATACTATATCTGGTCTGATTCAGGTTATTATTCTCTTTCACAAGATTAATGGGGCTTTTGGAAGAAAAGTGAACCATCGCCAAAAGCATTACTGGAAGAAAATTGGCTTTCAATGCACATTTAGTATAAAGAAATACATAATAAAATAATTCACAAACAGTTGTACTAAAGGACTCAGAGCTGTAGGTCCAACTGTTTGTTGCTGAACCATTGACTGCTGAAACAGCTGACTCAGCTGCTTTCTTTAGAAGATGCTCTGCACATGTAGCAGCTTTTGGCCTGATTAAAAAGCAAAACAAACACTCTGAAGTGTTTCAGCGTACTGAGCTGTGGTGAGAATGAAATTCAGAGTCTGTGGATGGGGTTGTGTTGAGATGGGGCTTTTGCTGGAAGTGCTGCTGAGATCTGAAGGGGGTTCTTGAGGCCTGTGTGGAATTCGAGAGCGTCCCCGCTCGTTCGTGGGCTGCTGTTGCTGCGTTTTAAGCTTGTGTGCTTCTGCTGCTGGCTCGCTCCCCGCCCTGCGGTAATCTGGTTTCCAGGAAGACACTTGACATTTTAAGAATTTGCTTTGTGCTTATTTTTCTCTTTGTCTGTCATCTTCTGACATTTGCACATGATTTAAAATTGTCATAGCACTGTCCTTACATCTTACTACATCATCTGCTTCTTGAAGGCTACCAAATGTGCTTCTGGTGGAAAAGATTTTGTTGTTTCTTTTTTTTTTCCCCGCCATCTATCAAACAATGGAGTTTGAAGGTTGTTACCGAGGTCTGAGGAGATGGTTTGCCTTTCTAAGTGTGAAAGAAAGCGAAGCATGTGCAGAAAGAAGCTCATGTATAGGCTCGGACAGAGACAGGAGAAAAAGGGCTTCAGTATTCATTGCTGGACGCCTGATGGGAGCAGCTGTGGGACCGAGGTCCAAATATTTCAAGTGTAAATGCAATTTGCTTAGTCCCTGGATGCAGATTGTTTGGCTTACCTGGTCTGTCACAGACGACAGCTTTTAACTGCTCTTTAAAATCAATTGGTGCGATAACGTTTATGGCACACTGGCTTTTACTGAAAACGTCTGTCCTGTAGGAAACCAGGACGTAGGTCCTGAATGTATGCGCTTGAGCAGTAGTCAATTATTTGATAGCTGGATTTTTTCCTGCTAACTATTTCCATGACGTTGTATGTGTTGTTGCCCACAGGCGTATTGGGATGTTGAAGTGGATTTTTTTTTTAATTACTGTGTTTCATTGATTTGAGAGGGCATGGAGGGCATGAGCATCTACTAGTGAAGATTAAAAGCAAAAAGCAGGAGGAACTGAACAGTGTGATTCTGTTGCATTTATTCTCCCTTTGCAAAATATAATAACTACTTTTTAATTCTTATTTCCTGTCTGAATAATTGCATTTAATACTCGATTATGTGTTCTGTTGAATTATTCTCTTGTTAATGAACTTCCTGCTTAACTACGTTTCTTCTTCTGTGCCCTTCATAGTAACATAAATGTTTGTATTTATCTCCCGTTCCCCACTTAACTGTTTGCACATTCCCACCACAGTTCATACATTTCAGCAGCGGTTTGAGCTCCCTTTGCTTTGCTTAAGTTCACTGTATGCCTCAAAGGCTGTTGATTTGCTGTCAGGTGGCAGGTTCACCTCTTTTAAGGAAGACTAGGCGAATTCTAAATTACTGTATCACACTGTAGCAGTGAGAGCAGGAGAAGAACTAATATTGCTCTGGGACTTCCAAGGGATCTGTAGCCTAGAGCAAAATGTGGATAGCCAAGCTAGAAAACATTTTCCCTCGTCCCAACAGCCCGGTGACTCGAACATGTTCTGCCATTTCTTCCCTTGGGAGGCTCCCGCGCTGACACATGGCTCACGAATTTCCGAGGTTTGTGAGCAACCCGCGGTTCAGGTCGGACCCGCGGAGCTCCTCTTGTCTTCCTCCCCACGTAAGTGCCCGCTGGTGGTGGCTGCAGGGACCGGAGTGGGCGCCTGGCTGCGGCGGGGCGGCAGCCGCGCTTGGTTTTGTCTTCTGGGGTTCGCCCCCCGTGCTTCTCGTTCTGCCTTCTTCTGGGAGCTCCGCCTGGTGAGGGAGGGTGGGGGGAAAGGGGGTAAGTGCATGCAGGTGCTGTTTGTGCCTTACCTCAACGTTCCTGCTGGCCTTCGAGAAGAAAACCACCCTGACGAAAATAAAGGAAAGATGCAAGCGAAGTCATTGCGTTTACATTTATTTATTTCATTACCTCTCTAGCGGTGCTGTGACTCAGCAGCAGGCAAGAAAAGTTAGCTTTCCATCGGCCTCTTGCAGAGGTTGTGTGCATGTGTTGATGAGGTAATTGAATACTAAGGTGAAAACTAAAGGCTGGCCAATGTTGGGTTTCATCCTAAGGGGAGAAAGCTGCTTTCGGATAAAAAAAAATAAAAAATAAAGAAACAAACAACAACAACAAAAACAGAGGAAAGGCTATCTTTTTAGGGAGCTACAGGGAAAATACTTCACTAGATTTTGTGCTCGGAAGGGAGCAAACCTTATTGCCCAGTGCTGGGGCAGACTGAACGCCAGGAAATGCTTCACTGGAGAGGGAGGTATTCTCTCCCCCTCTGGCCAGAAGATATTCTTATCAATTAAAAGGAGCACTATTTTAGGAGTTCACACCTGGAAATGGCACTTGCAATGTGAGTGCAAAACTTTTCTTAGCAGCAGGCACATTTTTGCATGCTGTGTGGAGAGGCAGGTGTGTGCTGGTCGGCTCTCAGCTCCTCACTCACCTGTTTTTTTGCCATTGAGGGGGCAATTGTAGGAGCCTCCGCTTCCGATTTAATTTTTCAAGTGTTCAGCATGTCTGGCTTACCTCTTGGGATTTTCAGCCTTGAAAACCAAAATCTTTTCAGCAGAAGAGCTGGATGTATTTTGAACTGCATATGCTTAAAAGGTCTGTGGCTTTGGTGGATGGATGTGTTTTGGCCATTCCCAATCGATTTCGCTGCCAGTCTGGAACTACTAAATGGAATGGAAATTCTCAGGAAGAGAGAGGGCGCCAACAGCTGAGCGCCTGTTCCGAGCTTGCTCGTTATGCCAAACAACGAAAATGTTGTGAAGCTGCGAAACACTTGCGTTGTGATTAGGTGCATCACTTATTCATGTTCTGCAAAATAAACACATTTAGATGGCTGACCATGACAAGCATTTCAAGAAGTAATGGTCTTTAAGTGTCAGCAAAGACATAATTAAGCTGAATATTGAAAAAGAGCTTCACAGCTGTGAGTACAGTTAATCAATGAAATAGGCTCTCAGAAAAGCCAGAGATGTTCCACATCAGCTTTCAGTCCTGTATGTTTGGGTCCATGAATGCTGTAATTAATGCCCTGCTGAAGGTGGTGAAGACCAAACATCCGCGCCTTGATTTGTACAGTAACCATTCTGTAACCCACCGCCTCTGAAGCCTTTTTGGAGCTGCCTGGCTGTAATCCTGCTCGGGACGGGGACAGGTTTTAACTCACACGGTGCGATGTTTCTATGACATGTGTAGGAAGGATTGCTGATCTGAAGCTGCGATGAATGGTTGGTGATGGCCTGTCAGCAGTGACATAGTGCACAGTGGCGTGACAGTCACAATACAAATTCATGGTTTCTTCCTGAACAAGAGGAAATGTAATTTGCCACAAGAGGAAATTTTATGCTGCTGTGTTTCAGCTATGAATGCCTTGGTCCTCAGCGCATTCTCTATGAGCCTGTCATGTTTTGCCAGTAGTTACATGTGTTACTTGCTTGGTCTCCTGGTGTTGCAAAGGATGTTCTTGTGGCAGCAAGTTGATGGGACTCCGAGGTTTCACTACCTGCATGGTGTTTAAGGTGAGCAAGCCGTGGGCAGGCTGCTAGAGCGTGAGTCTGTCTGCTCATTTGGAGGTGTTGGGAAGGGACAGGAGACACAGGACAACAGGGAAGGAAAGAAAGAGAAAAAAGTCAAATTGTGGAGTAGAAGAAAACCACAAAGTGAAATGGAGGAGAAGAAATCACACAGTGAAAGGAGAGATTGGAAAGACTAGCAGAGCTGGTGGAGAAAGATATTAAATAAAGAAGGAACTTAAAGGCAAGGAGGCAGAAAAGTGAAAATTTGAGAACCAAATTGGGAGAGAAGGAAGGGAAGCAGGTAGTGATTAAATAGTAGCATGTTTTATTTAAAAACATAAACAAAGCAGAAAAACCTGCAGTGGTAAAGAGTATGTATTTGTAACATTTGTGCAAACATGCAGAACCCAGAACAATTCTAATATGCTTATTAAGAGCTGCTTCACTTGGAATGCTTTCTTTATGCAAGCCACACACTTACCATGCCACATCTCCCCCTTGCTTATTAAAGATAGCTGGTAAACACTGGTCTGGCAAGGTGGGAAGGATGGTGGCTGTGGAAATTCTCTCTCCTGCTCAACGTTATTACAAACATACAGATAAGCTGGGGTTATCTAGAATGGTATTGAACCTTCAAGATTAGATGCAAGATGGATGCTAGATAAGTCTCTGTGCTTAAATCCCTTTCAATGGCTTCATGAGCCCCCCAGTCTCCAAGTGGGACTTTATTTCTGGTAGAAATTGTGTTCTGGTAGAAATTTTAGCTTTTTTTTTTTTTCTCCAGACTCCAAAGCCTGACATTCTTGAGCTTCTCTCCAGAAAGGTGAAGGCCAGAAAAATTTGAGTTAGAAAAATACAATCTTTTTTTATTTTTATGTAGTTTTTTTTTTTTTCAAAAAAAAAAGAGAGAGAAAAAAAAAAGAAAACAAGAAAAAAACACAAACGTGGACAGAATTTTGAGGGAGGTGGGAAGGAGAGTCATGTTTCTGGATACTCATGGCAAAGTCAAAAGTCCTGATTTGTGTAGGCTCCGTATCTCTACTGCTGGAATCTTTATGTATTAGGAACACGGGAAGCAAGTCTGGCGTATCTATCGCTTTTCAGTTGTTTTCTAACTATTTGCACCCAACTTCTCATCTCTCTTGTACTCTTATCATTCGTAAAGTGAGAAAATAGTATGAATTTATTATTGTCTTGAGGTATTACAATGTTTCCAAAGAAGTGTGTGATTTGGGTAGGTATGTAGTAGTAGAGTATAAATTTCTCTCTGACCAATCCTCTTTATTGCTAGGAAGAAGTATTTGAAAATTAAAATGTGTAGTGTTTCAAAGGGTGAGATGTCTAAGTGCTATTGAAATTCAATGGGATTTTACTTCTTGAAATTTCCGGTCCTTAGACTCACAAACTGAGCTGTAAATGTCCCTTTTGTTTTGTGCTGTCACCCAGTCTTTTTTCATGTTTTTGAACAATCACCTTGTACTAAATCAGACCTAAACAGATGTAGCCCCTAGTCAGAGAACCTCTGGCAGCTCTGTGAGAGTTAATGTAGATTAATATAGATTAACATGATGATATGCGTAGTTTTCTCTGCTGTTTTAGGTTATACTTCTTACCGCCTTTTGAAGAAATGCTTTCCAAGATCATCTCTGAGGAAGTTTTTGTTTGTGCCATTCCTTTCCATTTACATTTCGTAGAGCAGTGGCTTAGTTAAGAACTGATTTGATGATCTTCTAGTAACAAATTTCTGTGTGTACAGTTGATATTTTGGGGGTTTTCCTCATGTAATTCTTCTACAGCATGAGAATTGTAGGGTTTTGTTTGATTATTTGTTTCCCTCAGCTATACATTTTGCCAAGGTTTCTTATGAACCATCAGTACAGTTATTCTGGCACTTGTCTTTGTTTCCGTGTTAGCTGGGTGGTGACTATAGCCAGTCAACTTTATCCTTTGACTTTCTGCAGATAACCATGGAGCTGCTGCTGCATTGGGTAGAATCCTTGATTCGTACCGATAGGAAAGTTCAATCTCGTTCATCCATTTGTTGTCGCTCGGGATGGTGTGCTACCCAGAGTGGGACTGGAGCTAGGTTAGGACATTCTACATAGAGTAAGCACAGCTGTGTAACA
This sequence comes from Anseranas semipalmata, assembly GCA_013399115.1. Classification (NCBI taxonomy): domain Eukaryota; kingdom Metazoa; phylum Chordata; class Aves; order Anseriformes; family Anseranatidae; genus Anseranas; species Anseranas semipalmata. The sequence goes on along the minus strand of VXAA01006847.1, from coordinate 489,393 downwards.
GAGAGATCGAAATTCCTGAAGTGGCTTAGTCCCTGTTTTGCTTCCATTTGAATAGCCATAGCAGAAAAGGACTCGCTCAGAGGTTTTAACTCCATTGTTTCCCACAGGATAAACACAGCTTGGCACAGTAGAACAATAGCTGCGTTTTGCATGAGTGGTGCTTCCAGTTTTAGGTGTCTAACACTGTCTCTTTATTGCACCTTCTTACTCGGTCTGACAAAAGGTAAAGTAGTTGAAAAGGCTAGTTTCCTCAGTAGGTAAAAATAGAAATGTCTTGATCCAAATACAAAACACCTAGAACTTTCCCTGGAATTACTCAGTGAGGGACATACTCGAAAGAGGATGACTTCTTACGTCCGAATAAAAACAAACAAACGAAATTATTGAACTACCAGATAGTTGACATTCTTTCGGCTCTTTCAGCACTTAGATTGTTACAGCTCTTGGATATGTATATATCTTATATCTATAGTTTTAATTAAGTTATATTGCAGTCAGTTGTCTTCAGCAGATCTTACTTCCATCAGGTAGAATATAGGTGCTTCAGTCTGTGTGTCTTCTACTTCAGATGGGAAAAAAGGGAACTTTTTTATGGTCTGGGGATGTGTTGTTTTTCATTGTTTTTCTCATTTTATCGATGTGTGTTTTTTTTTCTCCCATTTTTCTTCTGTTGGCAGAGGGTGTTGGTAAATGGATACCTTAAGCTTTTAACCAAAATCCAAACACAAACACCAAAAAATATGCATCTGAAGGGGCAATAATTTACTCGCAGCAGTCTGTCTTGAATAAGAATAACAAGGGAACTGAATGATACTGAAAATCATTAATGTGTGGTTAAATGTTGAACAAGCAAAAGTCTGAAAGTTGCTCAGTTGTCTTGATATGCTGTTTGCCCGCCAAATAGACATATCCTTGAAAGAGCATGGAGGTACAGTGCTCAGAATGTGGAATCAGGAGCTCTGGGGTACAAAGGAAGCTATTTTAATTCTTCTTGCAAGTGTGAACTGCAATCAATAAAACAGGAAAAAAGATGGCGAGTGAAAGTGGTGGAGGACTGGTTTAGCAAAGTTATGCACGTGAGTGTCTTAGGTGTGACTAATTACACACATGGGCCTTTATAACATCAGCATGTATTACATAAAAACTCACAATGAAGCCAGAAGGTAGAAAAATTAAGTCTTGGTTCATGCAAGAACAGTTGATAATTTATTACTATGACCTTCAATTTGAAAATATTTTGTGTTCAAAATTTATAATTAGTATAATTCTCCAGAGACCATGATTTTGTCGTAGCTCAAGTTTCAAAAAGTATGTCCTTAAATTTGCAGTTTTTCAGGATCCAGGGCGGTGAGCGCGGATGGGTGGCCTGGGGGACGGATCCAGGACGGTCAGCACGGATGGGTGGCCGATGCGCACCCTCCCAGCCCCTCCCAGAAATTCCTGAACCACGCGGTGTAAGTGGTGATAAAGAGACGGTCATTCACTAAAGGCTTGGTGATTGAATGAGAAAGATGGTTTAAGGGGAGTGAGTTATTAGGTATATAGTGAAAAGAATAAACAGAAGCAAATAAATGGAAAAAGCGAGGAAGATACAGAAGCCATTAAAATGAGGTGTTTTTTTTTTACATTTTCATTTTATTGAGCTTTTACTGTTTTAAACAATGGTGATAATGAAAGGTATTACCATTGATTGCAGTTTTCTTGAATATTTCTAAGAGTTTTTCATTTAGACTGGAAGCTAAACAGCATCTCTGTCCCGTTACTTGTAACATTTGTTTCTGTTTGGACTAGGAAACCATAGTTTTAAAAGAATAACTTCTTGCTTCCTTGCTGCCTTGGAGTGGAAGATCCTTGCCACAGAGGCTTCTTTCCTACCTATGTAGAAGGCAATTACTGCACGGAGAATGCTACTGAAATATAAATAATGGATTGATAGGAACTGTAGAACCATGTAGGTGGAGGAGTAGAAAAACTGAATGTTTGCCAGGCTCTTTTATTATTTATCAAAGCTAGTGAAATCAAGTTGTCACAGCCCAAGATACTCAAAGTTCTCAATAAAAGCCATTCTTTTGTAACTTGTTTCTTTAACCAAAAATTACTGTTGCATTAGTAATGGTCTTTAAAGGGTTCCAGGCTCTAGGAAGTTGATTATGGGTTATTTTTGTTGTTGTTGATCTTTTTTAATGAATTTAACACAAAAGTTTTTGCTGATAACTTAGGAAACTATAAAGGTTAGTCACGTGGAGCTCTGATACAATAGCCAAAATGTTTTTAATTCACAACTCATTTGCTTTTTTAATTAAACTACCAGCTTTTCCACCAAGGGCCATAGAGCTAGTTTTGATAATGGACTTACATCTAGGCACATTTAAAAATCCAGGCCCCTAATGCTTTTGGAAGCCAAAATACTTCTATAATCTGGCTCTTAATGACCAGAAAGTTATCGGTATGCAATATTAGTGGAATATTTTTTGTGTCGGTATCCCATAGAAGCACTTGCAGTAGCAGAGTTGATTATTTTTTACCTAGCCGCAATTAGGTTTTAATGCATCTGTGATACACAGTGTGTTCACATCGAGTGTGTGTGTATACCAAACATAAATACAAACATACGGATAGCTTTTGGCCATAAAAGAAGTAGAATAATTGCAGGCGTGTTGCTACATGCCAGCGAAAAGAAAGAGAGCCCTGTAATAAAATCTCATTGAGGATGCAGAGAGTATGTTTCAGCATTAGGCATTCTCCTCATGTTTCACATAAATGCATCCTGCTCTCATGAGAGGATGAGCAGTGCATTTGCACCGGCTCATTCAAATTGAATGTTGGTAAAAGAAGAGTCTTGAGCAAACAGTGAACAGTCTGGCAATTTTAAAGACAGGAGAAAGGTTAAGCTGTCTGCTGTTTAAACTGCTGCTTATTGGATGTTTATTTGCTGACCGTGTGTATCGAAGGTGTTCTTGAAAATCATTGACAAGATTTCGGATGGCTGCATAGCACAGGTCTGGATTTAATTAAACTAAGGCTGTTTTTACAATAAAGTTTAGGTCTTCGTAAGTGACTTAGTATGTTGTTTTCATATCTGAGGATAGTTGGACTGTATTTGCTGGGAGAGAAGAGGATATGATGTGCCTTCTCTGTATCCTTTCTCTCCCTCAGTTTTGACAGCACTGCAGCTTTAACTTTGCTTAGAGCTGTAGTAAATGAGTAGCTTCACTAGATATGGTGTTTACTAACCAGAGAATTTGGTACAAATGATTAAAAGAAGGCTTCACTATGAACGTTATGTTTCTATTATTTTTATTTACTGTTTCAAAAATGATGTAGAGCTCACTGAACCTGAACTGGATGATTTTCTCCATAATGCACTGAGTGGCTGCGTGGAAGACGGTCACTTGTTCGGGTGAAGCACAGCATCATCTTGCTGTGCCGTAGGCATGTTTTATAAGCATCACTACTTAATTATAGAAAGAAAAGGTAAAGCTATACATGCGCACTAGATTTAATCTTGCACTGTTGTCTCGGTGACGAGATTTCTAAGAACCAAGGAGTTTTTATGTTATTCTAAATTATTCACCTGTTTAACTCCCTGACCCACAACAGACATGCACATGACCACTGCCTATATATGTATAACTGAATATCAGAAATACCTTCACTGTTTCAGCAGGGCATCTGTTTAGCACTGTCTTAAACATTCAGTAAAGTCTTGTGTTCTGGATGCTCCTGAAGGTTTTCCCCCCTCCTCTCTCTCTCTGTGTTTCTGCTCTCAATCTCTTTCTCTAATTCTTTCTTTTGAAGGCACCCAGCCTTTACAGGGCTCTAACGCTGATTTATTATTTTTATTATGTTTTTTATTTATTTTTCCCTGTCTTTCCCAGAGAGAGGATAAAATGTCTTGCAAGACAACTGCTGTATTGAAACTTTGTGTTCCTGGATGTGAACTCTTGCTTGTCTAGTGAAAACAGTCTGCAGTATGTGCTTAAGGGAGCTGTTGCACTGAGATGTTGAAAATAAGAGTGACTTATAAATATGTGTGTCTCTCTCTATATTTGTTCACTTATATATACAAGTATGTGCTATAGGTACGATGTCTAGAGTTGGCTTTGATTTCTGTCTATGCAAACAAGCCATGCACAGTAGTTGTGTAGCTGTCTTCAAGGTAGGTTAGACATACTTCCATGGACATTCTGGGTCAGGGATTCATACAGGAATGATATGAACTCACACACAGCTAATCTCGGGGTTGGCTGGCTCATTTGGATGATTTACTGTGGAGACATAAGTGGTGGCACATCTGTACGTGCTTCCTTGGGCAACTGGGATGCATCAGTGGTGCCAGATGAGGAGCAGAAATCAAGGGGTGCTGCTGTCGTTACTGGTACGCGAGCAGTGCGCAGGCGACGCCGCCCCCCACAGATTTGTTGCCGTGCCCTCCCCTGCCGCCTCTGTTGCAGCAGCTCGCTGTGGGAAACTCAGATGCCACGCTCAGCTTCCAAAGAAAAAGGCTGCTGTGGAAAAAGGAATGACAAGGAGCCTACCAAATTATTATGGTCCAAGCATTGCTCTTTGCTTCCATAGTTGTCAAATGCTCTGGATTTGACTGTATTTATTGCACAGTACAGTGGAGAATGACGGCAACTGTGATGCGCCAGTGTTTGGCAAAAAGGGATGCAGGTGGAGGCTCGCACCGCTTCCAGTGCTGGTTGAAAGATAGCCCTCTTCCTACCCAGTACACACAGAAGTTTTTGATTGCATTCCGTTTTATCGTGTTCACTTTGGGTCATTTTGGGGGGTGCATGTTTTTTCTATTTTTTTTTCATTTCTTTTTTTTAATCAACCCGTTGTTCAAAAACTTGGAGTAGAATCACAGTATTATCTTAAACATTAATTAATTTCCAGTAGCAGAAGATAGATTCTTGCTTTTCTGAAGTCTGATGATTAATGCTTTTGTTTACTTCTGAGCAATATGTTGTTTGTCATGTCATGAGAATACTTATGAAGTCCCGTTCCTTTTCTAAAATGAGTGTTCTTGGCTTTACGTAGGCAAACATTTCCTTTTTGTTTGCAGGATTGTCTTACTTCCTTGTAGAGAATCCAAATAGAGAATGGAGTTTCAAAATGGAATTAACGTTAAAACAATATTTAACAATTAAATCTTAACATCAAGTTTCAGTAAGTCAGAATTATGCCTTTCTTCAGATCACTGGTAAGAAAGCTGAAGGTGCTGACAGCCCGTTTTTATAAATGTGGGCAGTGTGCTCTCAATAGCATTAATTAGATGATTGTTCTGATAAGCTCAGAGGTCTCTAATTCTGAAATAATAGAAAAATAACCGGTCAGTCAGCAGCTCTGCATGTCCATCCTTCATTTTTGAACTTTTTAAGCATTTGCATTCTAGGAGAGCTGTTAGCCAGTTTTTGATCAATGTTTACAGTATTTAACTTCTCAGGTATATAAAATATCTCCAGTACATTTTAATGGACACGCTGCCTATAAGTGAGTGTAGCCTTTCACCGGGTGGTAGAGAAATGCCAAAGCGTGATCATCCCTGTGTAGTTCCAGCATAGCAGTCGAAGAGCTAGTCATTTATAGGGGAGGATAGGTTCAAGCTGTCCTGAACAGATGGAAAGAAAATCAGAATTAACATTGTTTTGGGAAGGGTTCATCATCTTTTTGCAAGTGTAACTTTGCTGCTGACGTCCATGAAGCTGTCTGTTCATGGTAGTGTGCTTTCACAGCAAGTTTCTGTGATTGTGTTTATACGCTTGCATTGTAAATGCAAATACCGTGTCTGCTTCTGATGCATACCCACTGAATGCGAAGACAGACTATGAACAAAAGAATGCTCTTATGCTAAATTTAGTAGGCTGCTTACTCGTTTTGCAGATGAGAAAAAATATTCTGTCTTAGTAAGATATTGAGGATAGCTAGTAATTCAGAGGTTTGCAGGAGCCCTAGTTCAAGTGAAAATATAAATATCTCAAAAAACAAAAAGTAATTTACAGATTTACAGAATATTCTTAATGTAGACTATTTTCCTAGCTGCAATGTAGTTCAAGGAGAAAAATATTCCAAATTGAGAGAGTACATTAGATGTGGTACTTGAAAATTCTTTTTCAGTTCAAGCTTCAGTAATTTTGGAAAGTTATGGTCATTTCTCCACCAATCTGGCAGAGAAGTGGAGGTCTTAAAGATACACTTGTGGGTTCATGAAAGTCTACAGCTGCATGGATGGGAAGGGCTCAAAGTGGTGCTCATGCTCCGAGGAGGAGTGAGCTCAGCCCTTACCCCTCCTGGTTTCTGACTGCTCGGCTGGGAGGTGGCCACAAGCCACCGCTGCCTTCTTGCCCAGCTGTTCTCATGGGAATGCCCTCTCTTCAGGGGAAGAGAGGTTTCTTTAGGGAGAGGGAGGTAGCTCCATGTCTGTGGACGGCTGCTTTTGTGGAAGAGCCTCAGTGTTTAGAGAAGAGACTTTCCTTTCAGATCCTGAAGAACAATTTCAGCTTGCAGTTTCCTTTGGATTTAGAGTGTTTTATTACTCTATAAAGAACAAACAAGGCCCCTGAATTGATGCAGTCATGCTAGGCTACTGAATTATTTACTTGGTTGAGTATATGCAATAGACTTCCTCAGTCAAACTTTATTGAAGAGGACTCTGCAGCTGCTGGAAAATGCTGTGAATGAAATTAAAGGGTAATAATAACTCAATATTTTTCTATATAGAATATCCGATAAATTGAAAACTTATCTGCCAATGAAAACAGTTCATTGAAAGTCATGCTTTATGTGTATTGAAAGGATAAGGCTATAAGTGTAGTGGAATAGCAACAATATAGTGCAGCTCTTGCTGAAGATCAGGTTGCCTTGCATCAAATTGTTGGTCTTTGAAAATCCTTCTGCAGTCATGCTTTTTGTCAGTTTGTAGACTTTTTCCCACTCAACATTTATAATGCTGAAAATGTAAATGTCAGTTCCGTATTAAGGATTAGCTTTGGGCTTGGAGAAGAAAGCATAAAGTTAATTGAAAGGTCGGAAATAAATTAGTGCTTTTGTTGTGTGCGTTTGTGCATATACTTCAAAAAATCTGTTTGTGGAGAAAGAAATCTTTGGTTTCTGTAGAAAATCTGGGTAAACTTATGAAGCTTGTTGACCATCTGAGCTGATGTTGAGCTGTAGCCTATAGGATTCTCCAGCTGTCAGTTACTTCAGAACAATGTTGCACAATTTCAGGAGCTGACTGGATTGCTTCAGAAACAAAACATCATCACTGGGTGAGAGATGCCATATTCAGTGCTAAGTGAAAATTAATTTCTAGTAATTTTAGCACCTCATTTATTGCGAAAGACAGCGTTTCATGAAAAGTTTGTGGCTGTTCATGGTGTCAGACATCGGAAAAAGTTGAATTTCTCAGTTTCGGTGAGGCTATATAATGTAAAATGCCAACCCAGTGAAAAGAGGAGTTTGCTCAAACCAGGAAATATGTTTTAAACTAGTATTTTTTCTGTTGCATTTTTTTTTAATTTTATTTAAAACAAACAAACTCCAAATCCCAAACACGTAAAAGGCAGTTACTGAACATTGAAAGAGTTGCAACTTGAATGGTGCATCAAAAGCTTTAGGATAGTTGACAGCATTGTAAATTCAGTGTTGGCTACACTGAAATAATTTCAGAGAAATGAGCAAGGACATGCTGCAGATATACTGAAACGCATTCAAGAGTGATTATTTTTGTTGTCCATTCTTTCAAAGAGACAATGGTTAAGATCTGGCAAACCTTCTTCCCATGCCGGCAGAGAAGTCGTACCAGTGTAAACGCCTCTAAGCCACATGCAGGTAGGTCTGTCCGGTGGAAAGAGTGACTTATAAATAGGCTGGACTGTGCAAATCTCAGCAGGAATGGTTTTAGGCTCTTTCTGCAGAAAAGAAAGGTCTGTGGGAACGCCCTGTGTTCAAACAGTTGCTATTGAGACCCATCAAAACTCAAGGATTTACAGTAGTAGCCTGTAACGTACTTACGAACCCTAGTGTTGTATATAGTGTTGTGTGTTTGAATGGAGATCTAAATACAGAAATTAGTCAAGTGATGATTTTTAAACCACAAAGTATATATGCTGTGTTTCCAGAAGTAATAAGCTAATACAAAACCTAAGCTAATAAAAAAATGTTTTTAAAATTGAAGGAGACTTTTTTTTTTTTCAGAATCGTAGGAGAAAAGATGAAATGAGACCATAGCATTTGCTGTGGATATGAATTGCAGAAATATTTCCATTTTTGCACAGTGTGATCACGTGAATGAATATAATCTTAGGAGCACAATAATTGATGTCCATCTGTTGCTTTAGAAAAAAGGATTCCAAGAGAAGTTTTTAGAACATGTTTGCCATTAGTTAAATATCAAAACTCTTTGAACACTTATGACAGTTAGGTTGCCTCAGTAGTGTTTAAGAAGTGGCTGTGGCTGCTTGACCCTCGAGCAACCACGGTGCAACGCCCGACTGCACAGGGCCGGGCAGTGGCAGTGGGGTGCAGCATTTCTGGCTCAGAAGCCAAAGAATCGGGAGCTGTGCAGAAGCAGGGAGCCCCTTCTGGCTGGGGCAGTGGGGACGTTCGTACCCCAGCCACCGGTGTTGGGTCACGAGAAGGATCTTGCATAACCCCCTTCGGTCCCCTGGGTCTGTAGAGAGACCTGAACTGTAGTACTCGAGTTATTGGTGGTCATTGGAGCGTCTCATTGGACTTCAGTGATTTGGTGCCCTTTAAAGCAGATATTTCAAATTTCAGAATGGGCTTTGCCAACCAAAACTGTGCTAAATTGATGTGGGATGAGGACATTTTAGATTTTCCAATGTATTTTCTGTATGATGTACTCTGATGTGAAAATTTAATGTGAGATAAAGGACTGAAAATTTTATATATTTTAGTTATCAGGCTTCTCGTAGTTTTTCAGGGCTTTTTCATACACTGTTTCCAGATACAGTCTCTTTCACAGATGAGTAGTTCTTTAGTGGTGGGTGGAAATTTAGTGTCATCTTACTGCTGTTTTAATAATTGAAAAAAAAAAAAAAGTACATTTTCTAAGAGGACATTACTTTCATCATTTTTTTTCTTATTTCTCTGTCTTGATAGGTATGAAATTAATACCGAGCGGGTGCAGCGCTGAGAAAGCAAATGTTGAGCAGCAGTCCATTTTGAATTAAAGTGGCACCATGCTCATGTGTCATTGCTGATAATACATTGGGCTGTGCACAGAACATATATCAACGTTCCAGATGGCAAACCCTTTTTCTGGGATACGAGAAAAAAGTAATGGGGGAATATATGAAAATAAAGAAGTGGAAACTGGCTTTTCTTAGTCTTGTCACCATGTCTGTTATAAATAGGTAGTGATTATACCAAAGAAATCACCATTTTTTAAGGTTAAATTTATGAAAGCTTCAAGATACTTTCTTTTTGCCCCAAATCTAATTAAAGCAGTTATTTGAGCAAGTCTGCAAAACTAGTAGTAGTTCATACAAGGTTAAGGATGATCTCTGCATGGCCCTTGTCATAAGTGTTTCTTGCACCTGGGCACCCACTGTATATGGTGAGATTGTGGCTTATTGCCTCATTCACAGGATGGACTAAAGCCGTGATGACGGCATTGCTGTAAAAACAACAGCTGGCCCGTATGTTCTGCTCTGCTTTTCCAAAGACTTGTAGACGTATTAAATTGCAGATGATGATGATAATGGATCCAAGGAAAAGGACTTGGGGGGGGGGTTCATAGCGTATTAGAGCTGAGAGTTGACAGAGACGGCAAACATAAAAGAAGAAATAAGGTAATTAATTGGAAGAAAGGTTCATCTCCAAAGACTGGTGGCATAACCACGTGAAACCAGCATGCATTTGCAACTGAAAATTGTATATTGTCTGTGGGTTGTGTCTTGTTTGTCTGCTGGTGCATTTCCACTTCAGATGGAGAAAAAAGGCTCACACTTACCATGAGGGTTCTTGGGGAAAAAGGCTTCTTCAGAAAGCAATTAGTATCAAGGGATTATTTTTATGGATTTATATATATATATGTGCATATACATATGTGCTCACACACACAGACATCTTGGTGTTGGGATTGGGAATTATTTTGGGCTCTCTTAAGTTTTAAATACTTAATCGGTGAACAAAACTCTTCGCTGGAGCCAAGTTGCTTTTCTATATTGATTAGGTGTACCTCATAACTGTCTGGCAGAGTTAAAGTGCAGTTCTTGTTTACATCTCTGTGCTCGTATTTCATTTCTGTTCTGAGCCAAAGTGCTGAACCGTAACAGATCTACAATGCAGAACATTTCTTTATAAAGATTGAGCACAGTAATTTTGCCAACCGGAATGGAGTTTATTTAACAAAGTGCTGGGGAAAAAAAAAAAGTAGATTCATCAACGCAGGCATCAACTCTTTATTCCCATCCCACTGCAGAGTGACATTTCCCAGCTAGGCAAAGCAGGCTTCCAGCTTGCCACTTCAGGAGCTTGAAATTTACTGAGGATAAAGGTTGGGCATTGACATATTAAGCTGAACAGGCATCTGTTGTAGGGAATGACCAACAACAATTACAGTTCTCCATCTGTGAACCTGATGCATTATGTAGACTTTTAAAAGCTGTATTGACAAATGTGTAGTCAGGATAATTAGCCTCTGGAGGCTTCATTGAGAGACACGGGAAAGCAGCTGTGTGGGGCTGCAAGGCCGTCCAGTTGTTTGCAGCAGCATGAAGTTGAATTCCCGTGAAATAAAAGAAGATGTGTAATTGTATTTTGTTGTGTTTCATCAACTGCTTGCTGATGACAATGTGAATTTCTGGTAGAATCTGCAGAGCAGGAGGGAGGCTGGACCTCCTGGTGTTGTAGTGGCCATCCTTGCTGAGGCATCTGTTTGTTAGCTGGGAGTCACTAGTAATGGTGGGTGATGTTGGAAGCGTGAGCAAAACGGTGATTTTAGGTTGAGAGAGTTGGGTGGGAGTGAAGGAAAGAAGAAGGCATTTTTCTGTGTGCTGTTGCATCTTCTGGAGAAGACCAGCATCAGTTTTCAATGTGAAAATAAGGCCATAGGGTGAAATATGGCAAAAATGGGCTTCGAGCTTTTAACTGGTCTGTTTTTCCAAGTGCAGAATCTGGCACGGCTTGTGCGTGTCCATCCGTGCATGTGAATGCCTCTTTAGGAAAGAACAAAGAAACACTGGCACCAGCTGGCGTGTTCTGGGGTTCCCGTCTACCAGTTCAATCGAGAAAAAACGGCTCGAGAAAGTATGGGAGCAGAGCCTACTCATCCAGAGCTTTACCTGTGCCTAGAAGCACTCCTTTTCTTTAGGATAAACCTTTTCATATTTTTTCTTTGAAAACTTAGGACTTCAGCGATATCTGTGCTGGCTATAACTTCTTTCTGCTTCTATTCTTAGGTGTCCAGTACCGAAACAGGAAAACTGAAAGGAAAGACTTGCAGAGAAAGTAGATAGCTGAGTATGAGTTTGACCAGACAGCTTATTTGAAATGTTTGAGAAATGAACAGGAAGAAATTAAAGCTGATTCTAGAACTTTCCAACTTGGTTTAGCTGTTTATCCCTGGCTTGTTTGTTTGTTTTTTAAATTTTGATGGAATTGTTATTATTGTTGTTTGTTGTAACTATTATTTAAGAATAAATATTCTAAAATGTTTTTGTAAGTAAGAGGCAAAAAATAAGCAGTCCTACAGCAATTTCAAGGAGAACTTTAATTTTAGTAATGATTCTAACAGAGTAGCCTAGAACTCAGCCTGAATAGAGGCTGCACCTGAGTGCTGGGGATGTCAAATAATTTTTAGCTCTGAACCAGTTTTCAGTTTGGATTCATGCCTCTTACATTTTCTAAGTGCAGAACATGAGGGTATGTGACAAAATTTGGGTAAAGGAGAGCTGCATATCTACTGTTTGAAAAGAAAAGTTGTCTTCCATAAAATGGAGTTTCTGAAATTTAAATTAAATTGAAAATTAAAATTGAAGCATTGAATTCTAGTACTGAGGATTTTTTTTGTTTTTAGAAAAGTGTTTTGATTTTCTCTTTGTACGCTTTGCACATGCAAACCAAAGAGGAGCTACCTGCCTGTAAGCAGATGAGAAACAAGTGGGGGTTTTTCGTTTGTTCTTTGTTTTATTTGGTTTTGTTTTTCTTTCCAGTGAATGAAGTTGTGTCAAGAGCTCAGTAAGAAACTGGAAAACAAAATAATTCTTTACTCATCTTTCTTTGCTTCAATTTGGGAGCTATTTGTAGATGATGATACTGAGTAAACCATCTGTGTCTGCAGAAAGTATTTTAGGGCTCTTTCTGTGGTTGGCCGTTTTGTTCTAACATACAGTTCTCTGCAAAGTGACTGTCAAAAGACATGTTTCAAGTACATCACCTGTGCCTCCATAGGCTCTACAGCCCTCGCTTGTAAATAGAAAATGTAAACTATCATATAAAAATGTTTGCTTGCTTTTAATATAAAAACTAAACTCTGATATTTCTTCCAAGCATGTCTCCTTGCTTACTAGCAGTTGTCTGGGTGGTCAGGATAAAATGGGAGCCCAGGCTGGTGTCAATGTAGTTTTCGATAGTTAATGTAATAAATAGCTATGATTTGTTCCTGTGAATTGTATAATTGCAGAAAGATTTTAGGGCAATGTCCAGTGTTTCTTTTTCTTTTTTTTTTTTTTTAATTAGAAACACTTGGTACTGTTATTTCCTTTCTGTAAGTGATGGGAAAAATACTACCTGGAGGACACACCAGTCTTTTTTTTTAACTTCGTGGGTCTTCCATTTTGTTTTTATTTATTACAAGCAGCAACAGCAATATCCTCCTGAAACTTCATTTCTTCTGTTAAGTATCTGCTTCTGTATTAAAACTGGTTTAGAATTCATTACAAAAGTACTTACCAGGTTTATCTGTCAAGAAAACGGTATTTTTTGAAGTGTGCTTGTCAGAGTCAAGCACTTTTGGAACGTGGTGACCATAAATAAATAAATCGGTTCCTCACCTAAGTACATACGTACATTTGTGTGTATGGAAAGGGCACTGTAGCGTACACCCCGTGCCCCATCCCCAGGCCAGCTTTCTGGCGGTGCTGCTACTGCTCTCCGGTGCAGCTTGGTGCTGGCTCTGGGGAGACACTTGGTGCAGGAAGTCCTCAACATGATGTTTGGCACCATTATAGGTTATGTGCTGGGCCCCTGCAAGCATTAATGTCTAGCACCGGTGAGGCCTGAAATACCAGCATTTACTGCTCTCCTTCCTCCCGTGACTGACTGGCTCTGCCCGGCTTAATTTGCTGTAGCAAACCCTAACCTTACCTGTCACTACATGAGTTATATTATCTCTTGGTATAGAAAATGTGTTAACTTCCAGCTGCAGCTGGCCTCTTCGGAGATGAAGATAGCATCTGCTCATATAATGTTTGTACAAATACAAAGAGAAAGCAAAATCAGGTCACGCATCTCAGTTCTTCCCCTTGGCGGAGCAGAGCCCAGCAGTGAAGAGGCTGTCCTGGTTAGGGTCAAGTAGCTCTCCCTTGCAAGGCAGGTCCACGTGTGTGTGCCTGCCTTCCTGAATGTGGCAATTTTTGCTATAGCTACTGATGCAAGGCCAAAGATCTTCAGTGACCACAGCCTTTTCTTTTTAGAAACATGCTAAAACAAAACCAAAACTTTGTTAAAATCAAATCTTGAAGGCATTGGTTGCAATAAAGGTCGGATAAAATGGCTGCTTCTTACAATGTTTGCATTTTCTTTTGGGGAACAGTGGAATATCTATCTATGGCCTTAGCTAGCTGTGAACTATATAGTTATAAAAAGGCATTAAAGACATTAAAGATGTGTGTAATGCCCCCTGTACCATGGCTGGTATGGGTTCAAGACCAGATCTCAGGAAAGTTGAATATTTACTCTTAGTCTTATGTTTTCTTTTCAATAATGTGTCGTTAGCTCCTGAGCGAAGTTTGTTATTCTAATTAATCTGCTAGGTCTTGCAAGATAAGCACATCAAATGATGTGCGGGTTTAACGAGGGCAGCTAAGGTGTGGTCTTGCACAAAACTGGTTTAAATATCTCCTTTGGCAACTTCCTGGCTTCTGGCTCTCCTTCCTCTGCTTCATGTCTGCCAAGTATGATATTGTTTTATAATAATGTAAAGGAGTGATAAGCATAGAGAGTGACTGCAGTGTGCTGGACACTGGCAGTGGAATAACAACCAGATTGCAGTATTCCACTTGCTGCTTAAAGGTGCTTTGTATCCTTTCCAGCTTAAGCTCTAAGTTTATCAGTGGCATTTTTTATATGTTTTGGTGGCATGTGTTAAGTTTTCAAAAACTCATTCCAAGCTAGATATTGATATTCTTTAAATCTTCCCTCTCTTTAAGGAGAATTAAAGCCAACTTCTGTGTGAATTTTCTTGGCTATTCTAGCAAGAAGGAACTGGATGTACCTTTTGTGTTGTGTTACTGAAAAGTGTGAAAATACTATGTAGAAGCTGAGTGGAAGTGGAGTTAATGCATAGCTATTGTGTTTCATAAACAAGAACCTTTGAGAATGGTTGGGACCTTTTAAAGAAGCTTTCTGTTTAGAGGTTTGTGAATGTTGCTTCTTGCATTATGGAAAGCAAGGACACAAGTTCCTGCTACAAGATGGAAGGTGAAATTTATTGCTGAAAAAATGGTGTTAGCTGATCTTTCTCAAATGAATAACTCAGTCTAAGAGGAGTACTCACGGGAAGGTTGTAATGGAGAAGGAAGAGAGGAGGAAGATTTCCAGACCTCTTAGGATATTTCAGAAGAAAGATTTAAATAAATGATCCATTTCCTTGTTTATAGTCTCAAAGAACAGAGTTTGGTAAATTCCGGTGTCCACTGTTTTCAGCATGGAAATCTCAACTGTTGGTGCACTTTTGGTGGCACTTTGTTCAGAGGGGTTTGCAAGGGTGCAGTGTCACAGCGTAGGATGATACAGATCTGTCTGTTTATGATTGGGCCTTGTCAGCCTTTTCAAAATATATAATATGGTTAAATGAAGATACTCCAAACCATCAAGTCAACAGAGCTTCTTTCGTAGGAATGTGTGCTACAGTTCTTTCTTATTGCCATCAATCCTCATGGCGCTGTCATGTAAATCAGCAGCTGAGTGGTCTTTCTCATTTATATCACTTGTGGCGTTCATTATCTGTGTCTTATCCAAAGGGCTTTTACAGGGCTTTTGCAGTCCTTTAATGTGCTTTGTTCTGGGACTGACCCATGACTCTGGGGCTGTCTCTCAGGTCCAGCTTGAAAGTGTGTTTTCCTATAGAGTATGAATACCCTGGAACTTCATCCAGTTTGTCCAGGGACTTAAACCAGAGGTTTGCTGGCATGTCCCGTGACCCCAGACTTCTCTGAATAATTTCTTTAGTGAAACACTGCAGTATGAGAATGGATGCTAATGACTTTATGGACACAATAGACTTTAATAGTAAATTTAGACATACTCTGTTTCTCTTGCTAGCTCGTAAGTGCATTACATAATTTGAAAAGCACACTATAATGCACTGCAGCACGGGCATCTCACAAGGAAGGCTGCCAAGCTGCCACATGGAAGATGCTCACCCACAGACTCTGTCACAAACAGCTTCTCTTAATTTACTTTATATATTTACCTGTCTCGTATAACTTAATGGAATACATAGTCACTTGATTATTAAAAGCTTCCTTATCTTCCTGTTCGTAGCCAAGCTATCAAGTAATAGTGGACTTGCACGTGGCACTGTTGACTAAGTATCATTTAGGTAAATGAAATATGTTTACAGGGGCCTGCTTACAGCTGTTAACATGCTAGATTTAGAGAGCAGGAAATGAGTGGTGGATTTCAGCAGGGCGGTGTAGGAGAGTGTGCCTGGAAATTTAAGTGCGGAGTCACCTGAAGCAGTGGGTAAGAAGGGCCCTCAGTAATGCTAATGCACAGAAGGGCCTTCAGAGGCCGTTTCCCTACACTTTCCATAGTCAAGGGAGAGAAAATGGCTCTTCCAAAAGGGAGTTCTCTGCCAAAGCCAAATAGCAGCAGCTGCATCCCGCTCCTTGGAAGAGCCCCTTTTTCTTTGTTGGTGATAGAGAAAGCTAAAGGGGACAAGCATCACTAAAGCAGAGGTTGCTTTTCTGAATACTTCCCATGGGCTCTCCGAGGGCAGCGTTCAAGTGAAATATGTAAGAAGCACTTAGGATTTCTAAGAGACCGTGAGAGCCATCTGCTCTCTCAGGGTTTGCTTGCATCTCAGAAAAAGGAAGAAGAAGTGCAGTGGAGATGTGCATATATAAGATTGAGTGGGGGAAAAAAAAAAAAAACAATAAAAAATGTATTATTTTTTTTTAAAGACTGGCTATCTCATCTGTCACATACTTCTCCATATTGTAAATGTGTCTAAAAGAGAGTGTTAAACAGTGTTGAAAACCTGCTTATTTAAAAAAAAAAATCTTTGCTCTAAGGAGTTTGAAATTCCCTGTTTTAAAGGCTCAAGCAGAGGGAGGGAGGATGTGAGGAGCCATGGGGACACGTGTTTTAGAAGCAGGACTGCAGAAGGGGCATCTCCGCATGTCAGGCTTCTGCGAAAGCACAGGCTGAGGCGAATTGTCATCTTCTTAGGTGGACATTGGCTAGGAGAATCTACATCATGGGGGTGGAGCTGCACGTAATGGCCGGAGAGCAACCACTGTGCAGCCTCGGCAGGACGAGGCCTGCGGCCCTCCGGGCGCAGCCTGAGGGCAGCCTGCCTGCCGGTGCCGGGCAGGAGCAGGCCTGGGGCGCCCGCACGCTTGTGTAGGGCCGTCTGAGTGGATTTTGCTCTAGACGCAAACCAAAGTGATTTTGAATACTTCTGTCTTCCCTGCCCCCTCACTGGTGACCAGAGTTCGTTTCTCTTCTTAACAAGTGTGAGCAATTCCCTCCTGGCTTTCACGCAAACTTTTGGTAGTACTTAACGTTGCCTGCGATAGGTGGTTGCCTCTTCAGTAGATGGAGTGCATCTTTGCGGCCCCCTTAGTACAGCTAAATAGTTTTCCAGAGTTTTCGGACAGAGACTGAATCACTTCAAACTCAACCGTGTTTGCATTTCCCATGCAGATGGAGTCATCGGCAGCAAGTTTGATTGGATAATATTTATGTCTAAATTGATTTGATTTTTAGTTTCAAAGGGTTACCAAAACAACCATAATAAAGAAGTTCTTCAGAATCGCTCTGGATTTAATGAGGATGTAACATCTCTGTAGTCTGTTCTTTAGTGATAACCCAGATCTTGTAAAAATAAATAAATAAATAAATTTTGATGCATTTTTTTTTAAATTTAAATTTTTGTTTTAGATATATGGCTTTGCCTTCAGTTACAGAACATCTAGCACAGTCTTCAAATTCCTGTAATCCTGGCCATTATGGTTCATCAGACGGTAGATCAGAATCTGGGATGCAAATGCCTTCTATCCAATAATCTGCTTTTTCCCGAAAGGTGGGAACGGCTGCTCAGGCACTGAACCTTCCCCCCTCAAAGCCAAACTTCAGCCCCCTGGCCATGGTCAGACAGGGATTTGGCCAATGCTGCCACCGAGGGGGAAGCACTTGAAAGGAAAAAAGAGAAACTAACAGCGGAAAAAAAAAGTCCGGGGAAGAATCCTGTTAATGGGAAAAGATGATTGTAGTGTTGTGTTGTGGATACCCCCGCACCTCTTGCTCTTTCAGCGCTCCTAGAGATTTCGTTTCCTGCATCATGCGGTATGCCTGGGGCTCATGGCCACGTGTTGTTGATATTTAAGACAAGGTTTCTGTGAGATGTCGCTTCCTACCACGGTGGTGCTTTCACCAAGCATTTGTTCTCTCTGACATCTGGCTTGTCCTTCCAACACCTGCCCTGCTCACCAGCCTCTGCCAGCCGGTGGCTTGACAAAGGAGATATTCAGAGGTGAGGCTACTGTGCAGGGTACGACCCGGGTGGACCTGGATGCTTCCTGGACAAGAAGCCAACTGGAGATGGTCTTTGATGCAGGAAGCTACATTTCTTTGCAGCTGAGGCAGTTATTGAGTGGAGGTAGTGCCTCATGTGATGAGAACAAGAGGGACCCGGTAACTGCTTACTTAATAGCTACCTGTACACCTTATAAATAACACTGCAAACCTATTTGTTCTCACCAGAAATTCAAGTTCTGGAAAGAAGTAACTTGCTGCTTGAATGAACACTTGGAACAAAGAAATATTATAGGCTGCAAGGCTATATATATACTGATGGACCAAATGGCCCTCTTTCTGTAAAAAATAAATAATAAGTAAATAAAAATCTGATACTATGGAAAAACTTCTCACATGGTGTATATGTGGGGAAAATAGATACTTAGAGGAGTTTATCCTCTTCATCATTCCAGTCTAAGAAGTTATTAATTTTCCTCAACCTCCAGGAACTTCACAGTAGTAGTTGTATTTCAGCATTTCAGGTGTCCTTTTACTTCCATCACATGCCATCCAGTGTCAGATTTACAACCTAGTATTTCCAGTGTAAGTGATTGGATACTGTGGCTTCTCATTTCCTCCCCAAATGTGTGTCCTAAATTTGCCTTCTCAGAAACACTGGTGCTACAACTAAATACTCTGAAACAATATATGTGAAACAAACACTTTGTAAATGGAGATTACCACTCAGCTCACCCATTTATTTAGGAGTTATGTTTTGCTATGTTATCCAGCTGAAGCAGGCAGGCATTTGGAACATGTTCAACATTCTGGTGTGCAAATAGATCCTCAACAGAAGAAGGAAAATAGAATCATAGAATCATAGAATATCCCAAGTTGGAAGGGACCCATGAGGATCATCAAGTCCAACTCCTGGCACTACACAGGTCTGCCCAAAAATTCAGACCATGTGACTAAGAGCACAGACCAAATGCTTCTTAAACTCCGATAGGTTTGGTGCTGTGACTACGTCCCTGGGGAGCCTGTTCCACTGCGCAACAACCCTCTTCCTGATTTCCAGCCTGAACCCCCCCTGTTGCAGCTTGACACCATTCCCTCGGGTCCTATCACTGGTCACTAAAGAGAATAGGTCGGCGCCTGCCCCTCCGCTCCCCTCGTGAGGAAGCTGCAGGCCGCCGTGAGGCCTCCCCTCAGCCTCCTCTTTTCCAGGCTGAACAAGCCAAGTGACCTCAGCCGCTCCTCGTACGTCTTCCCCTCTAGGATAGTTTTGCTATAATCCAGTTTGGTATAATCCTGGTGGATTTTGTTGTTGTTTTTGTTTTCTTTGTCACAAAACACTCTAACAACTTGAGCAGAACATGACTGGGGAGAGGTGACTTTGAAACTGCATCATAATGATTCTATTTGAATAAAGGTGTCATCTGAGAGAAACAAACATGGAGATTTCACCTCGCAGTCTATCAGCATTGTACATGCACAGCATTTCCTCAAAGATCAGTTATTGCACTTACCATCACTTCCAAAACTGATCATAAGGAGATAATCTGTCAGGTTAAGCCTTTGCATAGGAACAGACAGAAACAAAGATAAAAACGTGTCTGGTTTGTTTGTAGGATGTTCTGTGGGCAGAGATGAGGGTAGGAACCAGCAGTGTCTTCAAGAGCCATTAGCTCAGGCATTTGGTCAGTGCGAAAAGATATTCACAGATGTTAATCCTTCAGGCATCCTTTCACCCCACATTTACGTTCTCTGAGTTTCTATCAACAAATTTGTAATAAGCAGACAATTTCATTTGACTAGCATAAAAAAAAAAAAAATGGGTACATAATAATGGTGACTAATATTAGGTGCAGACTGGATTTTCATTATAGTGAAAAGCCCTGCTTCAGGTCATGGAGCTGCAAGAGATCTTTTGAGACAAGATGGCAGTGCCAAGTTTAAAAGGGAAAATTATAATGGGAGAATTGACTAGTTTAGTTTCTGTATGGAAATCAATGTCCTTTTCTTTAAAAAAAAAGATTTTTCTGTAGTACAGCTAAAGAAAGTGTTTGAAATACTATTGCAGCTAGTATACTATTGCATTGTAGCTATTACTTATCAGCTGAACTTATTCTCATGTTACAAGAATCATGCTAATAATTCCTACTAACTGCTGTGACCTCTGTTGGAGAGAAGAGAGTCAATTTTCTTGTAGCCATTCCTCTCAGAGCCTGGCAAAATATTCTGTATTTATTTTTTCATTTGTTTGTTCTCTGCAGCAAATTTTTCTACCTTCCAGGTGGCTGGAGTGATTTGCATACTTTGTCTTTTATCTACTGCTATAAATCTAGTAAGGAAAACAAAAAAAAAAACTAACAGAGTTTTAATCCTAATAAGCTTTCATTTTGATTCTATGGGTATGTGCCTCGTACACAGCATGGCATAGTTCATCTTTGCATATGAATGTCTCTCTTAATGTTCAAGTCCACAGCCGTACTTGTGTTTGCACCTTTGCCTCACAATCCATTAAGATTGCGTTTGTACAGTGTGTTGTGCTTTGAATGTCTCCAAGATGTTTAGACATTAGTCCAGATTAGATCCTCGGTTTATACACTGAATCTGCAGTCAGATCTCCATAGTTTGAAGTCCATTGCAATTCTGCCTCTGTTGGAAACCACTAACAGTAATTTCAAAATAACAAATCTTGGGCTTAACACTGCAAGAGTAGCTGCTGAGTATTTCTTGTTCTTAAACATACAGGTGTACCACAAACAGTGGCTCACAGATTGACTGCATGCTCCAGTTTACTAATTATTATTATTTAGTGATTACTAAACATTACTAATATTAAGGAGACACATGCTCATGTATTGTTTTGGAAAACTTCAATTTTTTTTTTTTAACCTGAAGGGCTTTTTGCTGAATGTAAGGCAGGACTGTAATGGTTTCCAGTTAACGACCTCCTTTGCCATGATCGCTCTGCCCCAGAAGAGTCGCCGTGTGGAGCAGCAGTGAGCATGCCTGTGCCTTGTTTTTCCAGGGCCTCCAGGCAGCATGCTGTAGCCCTGTTGTGCCAAACAACACAAACATTTGGAGCTCTGACCCAAAAAGCGTGACTCCAAGTTACTTTTGATTGATACCTCTCCTCCGAAAATCTGCTCATCAGCCTAGGAGGAGCTTTTGAGAGACACACGTAGGCCTGGATGTTGTTTGTTCTCTGCACATTTGTGGGCAGTGTTGTTGTGGCTGGGTGGTAGAAGAAGCCTCTTCAGATGAGGAAACAGGTCAGCAGAGTGCTAGGTTTTGGCTGTGAGTGGGAGGCTTTCAGGGAGGAGTGTGAGATGGAGTTAGTTGCTTCTCCACGCCGCTGTTGATCTTCTCTGCATGCTCCTTTCCTCCGTCGGAATGGCTTCTTTCTGTACCGTCCTTGGTGCTTGTGGGGAGGCAGGCATACAGGCTATGTGCTGGGGTCACGGCTGGGACGCTGGCAGAGGAGGAAAAGGGCTGGGAGGGACAAGCAATAGGATCAACTTGAAAGATCGGGTCTGTGTGTTGGAGATAGGGAGCTCAGGTTCCCTGTGTCTGTCACGGGACTGCACACTGGAATGGCACCCGGGATGATGCAAAGTGAAGCGTAAGGAGACGAATCCCAAGGAAAAGAACTGAGGAATGGAAAAAGGAGGAGAGGTCTCAGGAAATGGAAGGCAGAATATGGGGCATAAAGGAATTGGAGAGGAATGACAAAAGAGAAATTCTACATAAACATAAGTTTTTTTTTTTTTCTTTCTGTTCAGTTTAGCATGTGTTTTAGCAAACAGTACAGAGGTATCAAAACACTCCCTATTTCAGAAGGTTAAAATCTGAAACACTGGGTAAAAAGAAGATAATTTCAGAAGCAATGTTGAAAGTCTGTTGTTGTTTTGATTATTTAAAAACGGATGTCTTCATCCTGTAATATCTTAGTACACTTTGCTGTTCAGGTGAGCTATGTCTGTATCTCCACTTTTCTAGCAGCTTACTGGGATCTTTGGCCAGTGCTTGGCACGCAGATTTTACCAAGCTCTTTCATGTAGAGAACTTTGATGTTCAGAGGGGAAAAGCTGCTTGAACTCTTGGACACCACTGTGACCATGATGTGGCACCTGGAGAGGAATCTGTAAATCCAGCAACTGTGGCTCTCACCTTTATTAGTAGACAAGAATTAATCATAAAAGAACTTTTAAGCTATTGAAAAAGTTATAAAAGCCATCTCCAAAAGTGGAAACAAATAAACAGGGGAAAATGAAATCTAATAGATTTTGAAAAACAGATAATATTTTTAGAAATGAAAACCTTATTTAGATTTATTTATTTTTTTCCTTTACTCTATAAGACCTTTATCCTTGTTCCAGGGAGCAGTGGTATTTGAGCACTGTGATATTTACATAGTAAAGTGACAGTTATTTCCTTTTCCTACAAGACTGATGTAAGTAACATTTCTATTGTCTGGCAAAAAAAAATCTGCCTGCCTGCTTGACATCTCCTGTTAAAAGCTTCTGAAGACCTTGTGACAAAAGGCAGTCTTTTAAGAATCATAATTACCACTTTCAGATTAAAAGATTCATTCTACCGTAAGTGTCAGTAGAACAGATGGAATACAGTGGTTACTGAAATTGGAGTGGTGGTGCTTAAAATATATTACCTCCACCTCTTTCTGGGGAGCTGGGACTTGGGGGGGCTGTTCTTGGGACCCTGTTTTCCAATGTAAATACTGAGAAAGCACTCTTCTGTGGGAAGCATTTAGATATTCTTTCATACTCCATCTTATGCAGAAATCTGAAATGCCAATGAGTGGACTCCTTACAGCATCTGTAAGAACAGGTTGAAGTACCATTTCAGTTACTGGTGAAACACTGAGGTGCAGATGGATGCAGTGATAGAAGAGTTTAGATCGTGCATTTTTGCGTGATACTAAAATAGCTAAATAGCAGCCAGTGTGAGTTTAGTAGGGCTAGCAGTGCAACTTAAAGCATCTTTTAAGAGGAAAGAGTTCTTTGGTACTGTTTGCAGTGTTTTCTGTTCGGGTGTGTTGTGATGTTGCACAGCTTGGTATGTAATCCTTGAGACTGCTCATGCTACTGCCTGCTTTTCTTCAAAACCGTGCCTTTATGGCAATATTCCTACAAAGATAACAGGAGGGTTCTTTTCTTGATGGGGGAAGACTGAGCTTCTGCTTAATAACCTCAATATTCTTTACTTTGTGTGGTTTGAGAAAATATTTGCATAGGTCCCTCCTCACACCCAGCAGTCATGGATATCGTGACTTCCAGAGAGGATCACTTGCAGAATGAAGGGACAACATTTCTCAGGTTTAGTTGCATAGTTTATGTAGTGTGGGGTCTTTTTTGTTTGTTTGTTTTGTTTTGTTTTGTTTTGTTTTTCCAAACTTCAGGGACAGCATAAATAATATTCTTTTCACATGGGAGGTCTGCAAATGCAATCTCACATCGAAAAGCCGGTATTAGGATAGAGTTGGAAAGAATACAGCGTAATTTGCTTTGGTTCACCTGCCAAAAATGCTTCGATTTAAGACCTTCTCCTCCAGAGGATAGGGGGAAGGTTAGTGATAAAGCCTGATTGTTTAGTCATTTTCTGCCTATTAATCCATAAAAGTCTATCCCCTTTTTAAAGACAGGAATAGTTTGTTTCATTATTTTTACAGCTGTTTCTATTTCAGTTAACAAATTTTGCCACTCCACTCTAGGGAAGTGGGACTGAAAGCCAAATTTACCTGTCCCTTCTTTAAATGCCAGCCTTCCTGGAATCTAGACAATTACCTTTAATGCTTACTTCTAAAGTGTTGCTACTGCTCTGTATAAACTGATACTAGACTTGCAGCTTTCCTTTGCTTCTAGCTAGTTACCATTGCTTAGGTCAGGCGATCTTACCTTTTCCAAAACTGGATGTTGAGCTGCGATGCAACTGTTAGACTTTTCAGGAAATACATGTTTTATGTCCAGCTACTTAGACAACAGCAGGTTGTTCTGTGTTCTTCCCCTCACGCTATAGTGCATTAAATAGGGTTGTACTATCACCTTCTGTTTCTCATAAGATTATTTTCTGGCTTCAGCAGCACAAAGGTTTTTTGTGGTGACTCTTAAGAGTGCCTGCTCAAAGTTAGTTATCTTTCTGGCATCTATTAAAACTAAGTCTCAGTCACTGGTTAGCAATAGCCTACATGTCAGAAATTATGACCCTGAACCTTCACTTGTTAGCTAGGACTTCAGTAAGAAAGACATATGTGATAATGAGTGCTGAAGGAAAAAGTAATTAGCGTTTCTTGATTTTTTTTATTATTATTATTAAAAGGACTGCAGGGAGCAATCTGACTTGAACCTGCAGGCTTTCATTTTCCTAACACTGTTTGGTGTTTTCATTATCTAAATCACAGGCATTGGAGGGGGAAAAAAGCAATATGATTTCACTTGTATTTCATCAGTAGCCTAAATCCCACAAGGGTCTCTGTTAGATTTGTTTTCTTTTATATTACAGCTAAAAAGACAATAGGTAGATTTGACTCAAACTTTTTCATTTTGCATGTTTGTTCTTTATCTTATTAGGAGTTGCATCTTGGACTACCACCACTTTGAGGAATATGGAAGATGTTAATCTCCCAAATAATGGGCTATTGAACCATTTAGATTTGTTAGTGGGTAGTATTAAACTAATTTTTGTAATATTTCTAGTGTGGGAAAAATATGCTACATTCTGTAAAGCTACATTTTCAACTTTATGGTAGCAAATCTGCAATACATTTTCAGTGATATTGGGCCATTTAGATTATGTCTTGATGGAACTGAGTAATAGACTATCCAACAACAAGAGTGGGATTATTAACACCTGGTCCGTCTTCTGTGTTTAGGCATAAAACAAAATCTGATTTTTATAACAAAGTGGTGGAAGAAGGGGGGTTAGAGAAAATCACGTCTTGTGGAGACATCAGGCATCTTTCCTCCAGCCTGTAGAAACAAAAAGAGCATGTTTTGACTATATGATCTCAGCAGTGCCAAGTAGGATTTAGAGGAAAAGAAATGGAGAAGGAAAATGAGATATTTTTAATGTGCAGTGAGTGGAATAAATACATGCTAATAGTTTACCTGGGATTTGGCAAAACTCATTTGCTGATTTGGAGGACGTGTGAGTGTGGGGGAGTGACTTTTTAGCCTGGTTTCTGAAAGGGAAAAAAGAGCTTACGTAACTTCGCTGTCTGTTTATTTGTCTGTCACACATTTTAGCTCATTGTCAAATGTATTTCAAGCTGGCCAGATGGGTGGTGATCTCAGTGATCCTAAAATAGTCTACCCCAGTCTTTAGCCGAAAGGACCCGTGCTCCCTTCCCAGGTGCTCGTCTTTGACCTGCTCTGGCAGTGGAGGAGCAGTAGATGCTTGCCCATGGCCCCAAGCAGCAGCCATGTGGCCAGCCAGCCGGCGTCCACGCGGGGCTGCCTGATCCCTACCCACTTTGGGCTGGATTGGCCCCAGCTTGCGGCACTCTCTCTTTCCCAGCTATCAGGTCAAATTAACCTTGGTAGGTGTCCCCTACCACTTTTCAGTGTTGGACTGGGGGAAGTTGGCAGATGCAATGGCACACACAGAAGGCTCCATCTCTATTTATGGCTGCTTGCCTGGGCCTAAGCAGCAGAGGAGAATTTCTGTTGGCAGAAGACTTGTAGGCTGGACACCTCTTGTCACTGAGCTCAGACCCATCCTAGGAAGATACAATGACGAAGAATATGCTAGACAAGTGGACTTTTAGATGGATTGAAAATTGGCTGCTGGAAGGTTAGTGATGCTTTAAATCCAACTAGCAGTCCTTAACAAGCAATATACTCTAGGGGATGATACTAAAGCTGATACTGTGAGGATTTTCATCAACAGTCTGGGTCATGCAGCAAGATGCACTTTGAGCAAATTCACAGGTATGCTAAATTATGTTGGTGGTTGGCATGCTGAATGGAAGAGCTTCAATCCAGAGAGAGCTCAAGAACCTTGAAGACTGGGACAACAGAAACCACCTGCAGTAGATTTAGGAGAAATATGAAGTTCAGTACCTGGTGCAAATTAATCCCATGCATTATGTCAAATTGAGCATGAGGTATCAATGTGCTCTCATTGCAAATAAGGCAAATCTGGCACTGGGCAACACTACAAGTAGCACTTCAAGGAAAGTTTTTATCCCCTCTACTTAGTGTTTTTAAGGCTGTCTGAAATAGAATCATAGAATCATGGAGTGGTTTGTGTTGGAAGGGACCTTAAAGACCATCCAGTTCCAACCCCCTGCCTTGGGCAGGGACACCTTCCACTAAATCGGGTTAACCAAAGCCCCATCCAACCTGGCCTTGAACACCTCCAGGGGTGGGGCATCCACAGCTTCTCTGGGCAGCCTGTTCCAGTGCCTCACCACCCTCATAGTGAAGAATTTCTTTCTGATGTAGTTTAAAACTGTTACCCCTTGTCCTGTCACTACACTCCCTGATCAGGAGTCTTTCCCTGTCTATAGGTTGGACTAGGTGATCTTGAAGGTCTCTTCCCACCTAAATGATTCTGTGATTCTGTGATTCCTGTTCCCCTTCAGGTACTTAAGGGAAGGCTGCTATCAGGTCTCCCTGGAGTCTTCTTTTCTCTAGGCTAAACAACCCCAACTTTCTCAGCCTTTCTTCATAGGAGAGGTGGTCTAACCCTCTGATCATCCTCATGACCCTTGAATACTGAATACTCCATTCAGTTTTGGAGTCCACCGATTTCAAGAGGTAGGTAGAAAAGATGGGAGAGGGACTATCAAAGTGCCGAGGGGATTAAAGAATGTGGCTGCCAAGGGAGAGGTTGGCAGAGTTGGGCTTGTGTAGTCTGGAAAAGAGGAGACTAAAGAACGATCCAGTAGCAGCTGGAAACTTCTTGAAGGGCATTTACAAAGATGTTGATTTGTATTCAATAGTGGCAGATGGTAAAATGAGGGATATAATGGCACAAATTGTAATTTGGAATTGAACAGGGGGAAGGAACTTTTCTCTGCAAGAGCAGAGCAGCGCTGGAAGAGGTTGCCCACAGAAGTGGTTTAATCTCTGTCCTTAGAGGTTTTCAAGACTCATTTGGACAGAACCATGGATGACTTGATCTGCTCCTTAGGAGTAGTTGCCACTTGGGCCGCAGATTGGACAGAAGCTCATCCCAACCAGCACTTCTCTGATTCTGTGAAATGTCAGAGACACAGAGGATCTGGAGATGTGGTGAAAAGAGATGTAATGGCAATTTGAAGACAGTTTGGTTCAAGTATGATGCAAAAATTGTAGGAAACCGGTCTTCATTCAGCGGAATGCTTTCATAGACCACTTGGTGGGTGTTTTTTTTTGTTGTTGTTGTTGTTGTTGTTGTTGTTGTTGTTGTTGGCTTTGTTTTGTTTTTGTATGGTTTCACCATCCTGGATTTCACAGATGACTGGGGAAAAAAAACACTTTTTCACTCTGGATTGTTTAAAATGCTTTAAATTATATACAAAGGGATAGCTACTCTGTTAGTATCGATATGCACCCCCTATAGGAATGCATTTTTACTGTTAGGGGAATAGGCTTTGCATGTGGATCTCTAGTCACTGTTATCACTTAAACTGTAGTAAAGAAGCTCAGTATTTTTACACTTGAACTATAATTTGAAAAGTTTATAATCCTTTTTTTTTTTTTTTTTTTTGGAAAATGGACATNTTTGGAGACATGGATACTTTTAGCACAGGTAATTTCAAAAGCTATGAGTGTTGTCCATGTATTCTCAGCTCGTCTCTTTTCTGTGAGGGCAGACTAGATAAGAGTCTAAAGTCCTGAAAGAGTGGCCCATTTGATAAGATCTCCTTGGATTCAGGGAAACTGACGTGAAAACACATGTAATTCTGAGCTTGACTGCCTTTTGCAGTACTGCTTCTTAGTCTCACAGTCTCCTGCAAAGAGAGCGTTTTCATCCCACTGAGCCGTGGTCAATAGCTGTATTTTTATATACTTTATCTTTGGGAGACTAAGGAGGTAGTCTGAAAATATATTTATTGCCTTCCTTTTGCCCTCTTTCATGTTTCAGATCTGTCTTCACAAAGCTCTCTCTGCGTGTGTGCTTACATGCTTGTAATCAAATTTTCAGTATCCTCGTTATGAGTTTTTTTCTTTTTTTCCTTTTTTTTCTTTTTTCTCTTTTTTTTCTTTTTTTCTTTTTTTCTTTTTGTGTGTGTGTTTAAATTCTGCTCATATCTTTGTGAAAAGCTCTCTTTGTGCACATGAAATGACTGGGCATATGCCAGTACGATGTGAAAGCAGTAAAAAGAGATTT
The DNA here is from genome assembly GCA_013399115.1 of Anseranas semipalmata. Classification (NCBI taxonomy): domain Eukaryota; kingdom Metazoa; phylum Chordata; class Aves; order Anseriformes; family Anseranatidae; genus Anseranas; species Anseranas semipalmata. Next base: position 461,115 of record VXAA01006847.1, on the reverse strand, counting down.
TCAACTACTTCTTTAAAAGATTAAATAAAACGCAGATCTTCCAATCAATTTATCAGACTTCTTGTTTAATCTCATCACAATGCATGGAGCCTATTTACTGATGTATCTTTCATTAGTGTTTATGCAAATTTTGTGTTAAATCCCATCAGTAATAATCTAGTTCTTATTAGCTAGACAGTTATTTTGCTTGGAATTTTCTGAAGCCATGTTTAATAGCTGAGGAGTGAAGAATGTCTGAAATACTCATTTTAGGGTGTGCCTAAACTGTGAAGCTGCAGTCACTCCTTTTTGACTACCACTGAACTAGTTAGTTTGGTTGACGGTAATAGTGCAGCAGGTCGCAAAACCACATGCTGCTGTGATTATGTGGTTATTGATACAGGTAGGGAGTGACTGTACGGACTAAAGGACCACATGAGGGATGTAGCAAGAAAACTAATGTGCAGGGATATGGTGAACATGTTGCATGGGCTTTGTGTGTGCAGTTTATGCACCCAGACTGGAAGGTGTAATGCATATTCACGGAGCAGATACACTATATATCTCCATAATTAACTCATTGAGTTTTGGAAGTTTTTTCCCATGGTCTTTGCTTCTCAAAGGCTGAAGGGAAGTACGGCATATGTACATACACCACTCACAGGGGATTTTGTTCTACCATCCATCCCTGCACCATGAGATCAAGGCTGTGTCTGTCTGGAAAGTGTTTATATCTTGGGTATATCTGCATGAAGCATAATTATACCTTTGTATGCAGAATTGGTATTCCTAAAATAGACTCAGAACCTGACCTGAAAGTTAACTGGAAATCACAAATGTATGTGTTCGGATGTATTATTGATGCATTATGACTGAAGTCCAAAACCGTTGCAATACATGATGTTTTAAATTGTCTCTGTTTATTTTCTGAACTCTGTGTCTAATTTCTAATGCTGATTTCAGACTGCATATTGCTAATATTCTTCATCACTCTGCTCATATGCCCAAGAAAGCTGAAAGCCAGTACCTATTTCACTGGTGGTTTATGTAATTTTGGTATAATTTCTTTACGAATCCACTTATTTTGCGAAGCTAAAAATTTTCAGATAACAATGGTTCTAATTTGAGGTTGTTTTTTCTTTGATCATTACACTTAGTTGTGTAACAGTATTAAAGGAGAGCACTGCCAAGCTTGAAAATGAGGTTTTACAAAAGCAGATTGATGACCCTACTTCTGAAAAATTGATTTTTTTTTTCAGTTGCTCATATTTCAGATGTAAACAAGAATTAAAAACATTATCTTACGTTCTCTAGAACCAAAACTGATGAGCCAATCCATTATTGTCTGTTGAACACTGTTGAATAAACTTTTAGTAAAATTGGTTTGTGTCTAGTGGCTGTTGTTACAATAACTTGCAGGGAAGTTGCAAGGAGCAGAATGCATGATAAATATTTGGATTTAGGAAAGAAAATATGTAATTTGATTTTAAGCTTTTTTTTTTTTTTCAGGTAGAAATGCTATTGAGGGATATGTCAGTTTTCTGCTTTTCCTCTTCAATTCTCAGCCATTTTATTGTTACTTTGCAGATGAATTACATTGCTTTAAAAAATTGAATAGTTCTGTTAATAGTGTTGTAGGTCATAAATAAGTCTCAGTAAATGTTATAAATGTCTAAATCACTGATGATCCTAAATCCCATTGGCTTTGGCAGGAAATTTAATATGCGATCTTCTACAACATTAAGTCATTCTTAGTCCTCATTCTGTTGGTGTACGATGTTTTTGCTTGCGTAATATAAAATAGTTTGTGTTATTTCTGTCAACTTAAGTTCAGTAGTCTAGCTTCAGATGTATGTGGCTGCTTTCAGTATTCACAAAGAGAAGTCGTGTGTGATTAATCTCAGTTTGAGGTTAATGATTTCAAAACTGTAAGTTTGCAGATGAATCATCTGGAACAGTGTAGTCCATCTTGGTTTTATGTATTGGGTTGTATTTTGCATCTTGTGCTGAAGGATACACCAGTTTCAGCTCTTTTCTTGGGTCGTTATTTGATGTTATCATCTTGTAAATGTATAGTAAAACTATGTAATATTAATAATTAGATGCTCATTTGGTAAGATTTTATGCATAACACCACCTTTTGTAGTTCTCAATTTACCATCCTCAGTTTCTGATGTGCATCTCAAAACGTTTAAAGGATAGGCTGCACTGTACAGCCGGAGTGCATTTTGGTTTTACTTCTGCTTGTTATCTGCCTGGCATTGAATCTAAGTGTTTCCCATGCAAAATTAACAATAGTGAAGTCTGTAGCAGCAACTAACTTTGAACCTCCTCTGACTCTTATAAGGAGTTCTTTTATTTTGATGAATATATTTATCATTTTTAAAATGAATGCTGTATCAATTGGGAATGGGGGACATGTGTAGGAGATGGTCAGTGTGTACAAAAAATTTTGGAATGTTCATACTTTTCTGTCCTAAACACCCAAGTAGAACTGCCTGTTCCCTACAAAAGGAATGATGAATTCCAGTGAATTCAGAATTACCTTCTGATTTTGCTTTCACATTCCTGTCCTTTCTCATGCGCACACTCACATGTGAAACTCTGGAGCTTAAACTCTGGCACATTCTATCAAGCAGAGGATGACCTTTGTGCTGTGGTGGTCACTGGGTGCTTTGTGGCTTTATTTTCCCAGTTTTTGCTGACTGGAGATTGGAGCAGTAAGAAGCAATATTACTTGAAAACTACAACTCAGATGACATCTGGAGGGAGAGAAAGCAGGGCTGAAAACAACAAAAAAATTAAGTACACAAGAAAACTTGTGTTCTAGTATGATGACTTCTTCAAGCCAGCAATACAAAAATGTGTATTTGTGCTCTCCTTTCTCCTCCTTGTTACACATGTCAGCATTGTTTGAGTTAGCAGTTGTTACTAATAACACTGAGCACATGTATGCATAAATCCGTATGCTGACATAGTTTCCAAGTCTGTAGTAATATTAAAATATGTTTTAGACACTGTTTAGAAAGTAGGTATTTTTTTCCCATACAACAAGGTACAGAAGGTCTGTCTTCTTTTTTGTCTTGTCTAGTCTAGTTTGGATATTTTACCTGTCATGCCTTCATTAATCAATATGAGTATGGCAAAAACTAATTATTTGAGTGAACTAATTCTGACTAAATCCTGTGATGCAGAACCACATGTGAACCTGCTTGTGCCTATTCATTACCCAGGCCTGCAGGAAAAAAGGAAAAAAAAAAAACCAGCATATATATCATGGATTATATTTTGCTACAGGCACTCTCTGACCTACTGTATTATGATTTGGCAGCTACATAAAAAAAATTAAAAGCTATTTGGGTTCTTACCAAATACATTATTTAAAAATAGAAAATACCAGTAATTCAAGCTGTGGAATAGCTTTAGATGGATGATTATTGTGAAGATTTTAATAGTCCAATAAGAACCTAATCTAATTGCATGTTGAAATGAAGTTAAATATTTTCCAAATAGATTAGAGAAAGGGAATTGCATTTTGGCAGCGTGGTACAACACCCTTCTTTCTCATTGAGCACACACATTTAAAACCTATATAATTTTGACTAAGCGAACGCCTCCCAAAGGAAATAAATATAACCAAACGATTATGATATTCACGTTGCCTGCTTGGCAAGAGGATCGCAGGCTGTAACGCACCATCTCTTCAGTGCATCCATAAGAGCCAGCTGCATCTTGGTTTCAGAGTTACGGCCTCTGCAAGACATCTGATGGGGTAAAGGTAGGTCCTGGTTGAAGTTCAAAGAGGGGCTGACTAACTGTAACAAGGGCTCAGGGCTGGTGGTCAAAGCCTTTTTTCCTACCTGAAAGCGTGCTCACTGGAGCCCTTAGGTACTGGTGCTGGATGAAGTCAAGTAAAGCATTTGGGATATTTGCATGAACTAGTTGCATGGTCTCTGTGCCATCAGTGGTGTGAGGCTGAAGTCAGTGAAGACAACGATCCTGGAGTCCCTTCTACTACTTGTTGAAGCCTCCAAGGCAATTGTTAACCCCACGCCCCTCTCCTGTTGGTTGTATTTTGGTCCCTGTGGAGCAGACCCTGAAGGACAGGGGGCTGTAAGGCCTGTCAGGGATTAATTCTCTCCTCCCTTCACACCCTAAATGAAAAGACTGGAAACAGCGATCCATTGAAAGTTGTGTTTTGTTCTGTGCCTGACACAGCCTAAGAATGGGCTCTGAGAAGATGCTGAGAGGAGCTAATCCAGACACAGCAGATGTGGGTATGGGTCTTGTCCACCATCAGCGCAGCTGGTTTGGTGCTTTTGTGCTCCGTGCTGGCTGAGCACCCAGAGTGTCACGAACACTGCAAGACTTTTGATGAGGAGATTTATGAACTTGTCCGATATAAATGTTCTGAAGGTGTCATTTGAAGAATTGCTGAAATGTGGCGTGTGAATTTCAGGCAGGGAAGTGGGAGGGCGGGAAGGGAAATGGAACAGTTCTCTTCAGATGCCCAAATTTTTGCATTGAAAATGTGGTAATCTAAAAGATCTATAACCCCAAGGGGCTGGATAAAAGTCTATATTACCACACTCTTCAAATATTAAGATAAGGAATACTTACACAGGAATAATTTCTTTGTGCTTTATGCTAAGTGTTGCTTTCAAAGAGGAAGAGGTGGGAGGAAGAATGAAGAAAATGTAGAATGGGAGAAAAAGAAGTCTTAAAAATATTGCTTTTGTATGTTTTTATTATTATTATTATTATTATTATTATTATTTATGCATGGGATGGTTTCTCTGTGAATGGTTTCTTTAGCCAGTCTGATATTATCTATTTTCACATAGGTTATTTGCAGTTTAAAATAAAGCAAAAAGAGAAGCCAAAGAATAAAAACAAAACTTGTAACAACCTAGGATGTATTTGTGAGGAATAGTAATCTTGGAAAGAATGATTCATGGGGAAAGAAGGGTACTAATTCTATTAGTAATAATTATTTTAACTGATAGCAGAAGTAAGTGGCATTGGTTAATCTAGAGTTGAGTATGCTGTAATTTTTACATATGCTGGTCTTCAGGAAAAAAAAAATCCACTTTTTTTTTTCTCAAAAAATATATTTTTTCATGCAAAATTACTGGTAGCTCAGAAAACTCCCTGCCTTTACTACAGACTGCTTATTTTGGAGGAGATTCTTTCCTGTCCATCTGGTCTTTTCTTTGTGTCCCCACCATGACCTCCCTGGCCAAAAAAAAACTGTACCTCACATTTAGTGCTTAACTGAAACAGCCTATTCAAGCTGCTTTTGATTACTTCAAAGTTAAGAAAGAAGTTTGGCTAATTTTCATAGGAGCCTCTTTTTTCCCCTACCTACCTCTGCCAAAAACACAAAAATCAAAATTACTCTAAGTTCAGTATTAAAAAAACAGGTCAAAATGATTCAATTCATTTTCTATTCCAAACCGAGTCTTTTTCAGTACTTCTTCAAAACATTGCTTGGTGATGCTTGTTCTTTCTGAAACTTCCATTTTTTCTTGTTGTTGTTTATGTATTCTATGACTATCCTGGAAAATCAAATGGGGTAAGTAACAAGATCAGCTTCCTGGAAGTTCCTTTTCATTTTTTCTTTTTCCATTTTAACAATATTCGAAGCTTTTGGTTATTAAAATTACATATGTTGCTTAAAAAAAAGAAAAACTGGAGAAAAAAGAAAATGGTGAGGGAAATATGAAACTTTTTTTGCTTTATGTAACTGAAGGAGTTACTACTTTTCAGGGGTTAACTGGAAGCTTTTCTGAAAGCAGCTTGCGTAGGTTCTATTTATTTTTATTTTTTTTTATTTTTTATTATTATTTTTAAGATACTGAAAACTTAAGTGAGGAAATGAGAATTAATATTCAAAGAGGATCTTTCAGCCTCTGATTTGTGCCCTTATCTGAATTTTCAGTTAAACATTTGTAACTGTTGTATTACAAATGATTTTTCTTTGTTTCAGTGAGGTCCTTTCTACAAACTAGTGAAATAGATACACTTTTCTAAGTTAGTAACATTTTTTGTAAGGTAAGTTTTTGTCTGCAAGCTGGGTAGGTAGAAGGCTGCTGATCACAGCATGCTCAAGATGGTACGTTTCTCCATAGATCTATGAAAGTTAAGACATCCATTATATTCAGTTTGCTTTACTGATACAGCTTATACCAAAGGAATTGCAAGAGGTCTATTAGTATAGCAAAAATATCTTATTAATCCTAATTTAAAAAGCATGTTTTCATATTAACTATAATAAGGGTCATTAATCTTTGCATCTACATACTCAGGTGTCTGTATAACTTATTTGTTCTCCGTATAAGTTCGGGTAAGTCAGAAGAGTGAAAGAGTACCTCCGATGCAGTAGCTTGTTTAAAATATGGCTGTCCCTTGTGGACAGCTGGCTTGGGCATGGTATTTTATATCTATACCGTAGAAAGTAAAGCCCCATACCCTTACAACTGTATCATATTTCAAAGAAAATCACGATTTTTTTGCTCCTTTGATGAATAATCTGTTCTCATGTTTATATTTACCTCCCTAGTTAAAGCTAATGCCTTTTATTAAGTAATAAGGAGTCAGAAAATGTCAGTGTAAAATAAAGCCACATGGAGTAGAGAAATTATCGAAAATATTGATTGGCATATGTTGTTTTATTTTAATCACCTTTTATGTTCCACAAGTTTTGTGGTTTTAAATGTTTTTGAAGAAATAAGATATCACAGTTTAGCTGTTGGCACCTAAATTGTGCCCTCTAAGCTGCTCGCGGTCTTCTCACCTGCCGTTATGAAGAATGAACTACATCTGCCTAAATTTACATTGTACGGTTAGGAGTTCAGGCCAGGTGTTTATTCTTTGAACAGACCACTTCACCTCCAGCAGTGCTGGCGTTAGGATTCGCGAGTCCCCGCGGCTGCGGGTGCGGCGTGCGGTACCGTGCCCTAGCCGAAGGGAAGCTCTCCGGCTCCCGGCCGCTGCCCCCTTCAATGCTCTTAGGAGACCTTGTGCGTATGCTAGTCCACGTAATAGCTTCTGCTTCGTCAATCGATTACTAGCTCCATGGTGGCTCCATTTTATTCCAGAATTCAATAGTATGCATTGCTGTCCAATTTTAGCAGCTCTCTCGGTGATGGGGATGATCTATAGTACTGAATTCTGCCGTAGGATAGCTGGCGCAGCAGGTGATTTCCTTTTGTTGAAGGGAGGGCTCCACACAGCCCTGGCGCGTAAAACCTCAACTGGCGAGTGACCCAAGAGGGCACTTACTCTCCGACGTGGACTCCAGCTCCTTGGAGTAGCTTTTGGGGAGGTGCTTTCTCCTGAAGAGTGAAAGATGGGAAGAAAGGGCAAGATCAACATCAGAAAAACAGAGAAGAAATAGCGGACGGTTTGAGGGAAAGGTGTAGAGAGTAACAAAGTAGGAAAGTCAGAGCAAAATAAAACAATCTGTAATTGATTTTTTTCTTAATGGATATGTCAGTTAAAAAGATTTCAAGGCAGATTTCTGCAAATCTATCTTCTTTTTAGAGGTTCTGTTCCAAAAGAGGAGGGGAAAATGTACAAACTACCTTTCAAATTGAATTTTAAGATTGAATTATAGCTCATTTAAAGGGGATCCATGGGGTAGAAAAAAAAACCTTTATGACTGACAAACGTTTAACATTTGAGTTTAATAAAACACAGTGAAGACTGGAATATATTTGATCAGAAAGGGACAGTGTTATGTTATTTTAGACAAAAAAACTAATATAATCTGCTACTGTATTATTCTTTACAGGAGATTATACAAAATGCTTTTTTTTTAATTTTTTACCGTAAATTGTCTACATGTTAGTGTTTTTATGAAAGAGCTTTTAAGGAGCAATGAAGGAACTTGATTCTAGGGGGAGAATGGAAAGCAGAAGTATCACAGGAATTTTTCCTACTCTTCATCTGATGAAGTGTCTCATGGCCTTAAATTTCTACAACGATGGAGCAATCCAGAAGCCTGTTTAGAGCCAATACAAAGGCTTTATAAAGCTATGTTATGGGTTCAAGTCAATAAGGTCCTTTCCTTACAGGGTACCAAAACAGGGTACCATTTTTAAACAACAATAATAAACAACAATAGGTTGTTGATGAACTTAGTTGTATTTGTAAGAATAATAAAAATTTCATTGCCGCTTAGAAGTACTGCCAAAAATCTCGTGTGTAAATAAAATACTGAATGATAACAGAACCATTTAGGGAATGTTAAATTCAGTCCTTTCTTCAAGGTCTTAATGGGGGAATAGAGGTAATCACAGCATCTAATGTTGTAAGTTAGCTGCAGATTTCATTCAGTCCTCCCTTAACTGCCAGACTATGGTTGATATTCTTTCTCAGTCTCTTCTGACAAATGTTGTTTCTGCTGTCACCTATGGCCAAGTATTTAGCTGAATTTCTGACTGCAGCCTCAAGAAACATCTCGCAAAACACCCATTGATAGCTTTGAAAATTCTCCAGTGCTAGGAAATAAAGCAACAGAAGTTCACAGATACAGACAAAAGATTCAGTTAGTTCTAGGCTGAATCCATCATGTGTACAAAAGTTAAAAGAGCAAATACATTCATGTAGAACTGGAAACTATGGGGGATGATCAAGTTTTTATTTTCCGTGCAACTCATTCTCTGTTCTTCTATTTCATAGAAAAAAGTTCCCCAGCCCCTAAGTGAGGGCCAAGTAGGACTCCCAGCGTCCTGGGAAGCTGATCATTAACTTACATTCCAGTGCAGATATCTTGAATACAGATGTGTATTGTATACTCGCAGAAATGCAGGCATGGGCTGCAGATTCCCCCATCTTACTAAATAGTGATGAATGTGTTAATCATAAACATTGAGATTTTTTAGCTGTAAGCAAAAGTGATGAAACAACCCGTTATTAACTAAGCTACATACAAAGTAAACACATTTTGTTATCAACAGATTGCTATATTAAGAGTAGTTTGTGTGCAATTTGTACTTGTTCATGTCATTCTTCAAAACTGACTAATTAAGGAATAAATGCCTGACCCTGCAAGATATGCAAAATATATGAACTCTGGCATTTAGCACTTAAAAGGACTGCCAGATGCTGTAATAAGGAAATGTTCATGCATTTAGACATGCTTGATTACTGGTTTTGTTAAATGGTGTTCAAGGCACAAGTGAATATACAACTAGAAGAAAAATGCTTGCATTTCTGAAATTTTTAAAAGTTTTCTGCTTTAAAAGTTCCCTGTTAAAAGTTTGTGATATTTCAAACTGATGTTGAACAGACACAAACATCTCCTGTCTCCTTGGAAAAACAATTATTTATGCTTTTAAACAGAAAAAGGAAAAAAAAGTCAAAAAAAGAAAAAAAGAAAAGAGAGAAAGAAAGAAAGCCCCAGATAGAAATCCAACAGAATAATAATAATAAAAAAAAACAGTATAGACTAAGGGGTTAGTTCTTTTCCAATCAAATCAGGGATTTTTTGATGTTGTTGTTTCTTAATATATTTAGGTTAGTGAACAAATGCAAGAAAAATACTGAAGAATCACAAAATGATTTCTTAGCTCAATTGCTGTTGAGAAGTGATAATTCTAAAATTATTTGCCACTTCTCTTGCCTTCTGACATTTGAGGTGTGTTTCCTTGATAGGCATGAAAATTGAATGTTTTCCTTTAGCTGCCTTGTACCAGATGGGAGAGGAAGGAGGTAGTGTTGAGGGCAAGCATGCTTGAGAGGGTTGTGGAGCAGCAATCAGTCTTGCATATTGTCGTATCTAAGTGGGTAATGGTGATTAATGTTCAGCGGGATGCTGCATGCTATAGAAATGATGCCACTTCCCTTCAATCTGTATGCAGATACAGTCTTGCAGAAGCTGTAAGAAAATTGGGATGATTTGCTTTGGCACAGCCTTTTTAGCAATAGAATTTCTTATATCAGATTGTGTGTGCTGCTTACATGTGTTTGGGTTTTTTATTACTATTTTGGGTTGTTGGAGCTTTTTAACTTTTTCTCTTTGCTAAGAAGTGACTGAGACTGTGAAAACTTTTTTTTTTTTTTTTTCCCCAAAGGAATCTTATGGTGAATGAGGATCTTATTTGTTGCTTCATTATAGTGTCAGCCTCTCTGGAGAAGTATGTCTATAAAATACAAAATATTAAATGTTTCCATTAAAATGTAAAATATTATTTGAATTTACTCTGCCTACATTCTTATCTAACGACAGACATCTTTTTATTTGGAGATCAAGGTGGTGTTGCTTTTTAAGGTCTGTGAATGGGACAGTGATCTAAGGGACACAGCTGTGATTTTGGAGTAGGGAGAGCTGGAAAATTGCTGCTGCTGTGTGGGTTAATTCCCCAGAAAAATGTGACTCGGTTACATTCAAAGAAGGTGAATCATTTGAAGAGAGGAAAAGCTAGGTGGTGTGAAAGGTCTGTTGGTTGGTTTTTTGTTTGTTTGTTTCTTTAAATACACCTGTAAGCAGCTGATGCTCTCTGGTAGAAAGGGTGGTTGTGATGTGTACACATGCAGGGTCTGCATAACGTGCTTTAATGAATATGTGTGCCTCGTAGGGGACATGGTTGCAAAATAGAGTTGTTAGGAAAAATCTTTGCCAAAATATCAGATTTTGTAGTGTTTTATTGAGTTAAATGCTGGGGTGCCTTTCTATGAAGAGGGAAAGAAAGCTGTGCCAGGGCCAGCCTGAGGAAGGAACCGTGGGGAGCTCAGGAGCCCAGGAGCAGGGAACCAACCATGTGCTGGAGCATGGCCTGAGAGGGGAGGCTTCTTGGAAGTTATTGTGTGATGTCCTGAAATGAAAATGATTTTCTCTTTTTGCCTCAAATTGTGGAGAAAAAGCAAAACAACACAAAACAAACAAAAACCCACAAAACCATCAGCTGCATGGCAAGACCATCCTCTTGATCTTCAGTAGCTAAGGTAGTAATACTAGTGTGATGAGACCTGCCACTTAAAATAAATATTCAAAGTTGAATGGGGACAAGTCAGCCTGAAGAAGAGATAATCAGGCAGTTGGCAGTTCCTGAAAATTGTTCTGTCAGTAAAATAAAGAAACAGGATATTGTACTATGTGGACTACAGATCAGTGATTTTAAAGCTGCTTAAGTGATACAGTAGTGAAATAGTCAACTGTTTTTCAAAGTTGTCTGAGGATCTTTATAGGCTGTTGGTGTTAAGCTGTTTTGGTAAAATCTGATTTTTAATACTGGAAGTACTAAAAAGCTTAAAAATCAACAATTACTCGTCTGCTCTTTCAAAAAAAAAATCATGTTAAATAGTAAAGGGACCCCATTTATTATAATCTTTCTATAAAACTTTTACTTAGAATGAGCAGTGTTTGAAGACATCCCCCTAACATTCACATGGCACACAATGAACTGAAGACTGGCTCAAGGATAGCTTCCAAAATACAGTTATTACCAGAAGGGTGCTGATGGGGGGGTGTCTCAAGAAATATACTGCAGGTGGACTTGGCTAGGGGCAGCTGGCTGTCCCTGGTGTGGCAGAGCATGAAAAGTCCCCGGAGTGATTGGGTTTGTTGGCATCCTTGCTGAATGGCCCGGGTGTCCCGGCAGTCTGGTTGTGATAAACGCGTGCTCCCCGCAACAATTACCTGCGCTCTGGGGTGAAGTGTGTACAGCGCTCATATTTTATCCACAGTGAGAAGCCTGGCAGCACCTTTAGAGTGATATTTTGACCTCCTGTATGTTGCACGCTGTTTAAATGGGCTGCTCCCCGACCGTGATGTGCATGGCTGAGATGTTTCTTGCTGAAGCGTATTCACCCTGGACATCCTTAGGAGCTGCACGGTTCTTACCGTGCTTTTGCTCTCATTTTCTAGATGAACGTGAATACCTTCTCTCTTTCCATTATTTGAATCTCTCTGACTTCAATGCCAACTTTTGGCTCATGTTGCTGTCTTTTACCATTAACCCGAAGAGCCCTTTCCGTACCTGGTGTTCTCTCTTTGCATTTGAGTCGTTTCAGCCTTCCTTTCATTGGCTAATGCGCTCGCAGTGCCCGGGCCTTGCAGGCCAGCTCTGCCTCTCTTTTCCCTGGTTACAGTTTGTGGCTCTCCACTGCATCCATCAGAATAAGCAGACAGAAGTGAAATGCTGTGTTTCGGCATCGATCTCTGCGAGCCCATCTGCAGCCGCAGATCACTCTTCCCTACGTATACACACAGGCGCCGCTGCCATTTTGTCAGGGGATCCTGTTGGGTTCCTCTGCTGCTGCTACCTGGAAAAGACATTTTTTCCAGAACAGTTCCATACGTCTCACTTCAGTTCCGTGTCCCTGGACACGTTAGCTCACGCATATAATTTAGGACTCCAGTCAGCTGCTTGAGGAGCTGTGGTTGAATGGCTGAAATCACTGAGCAGTCCAGATGTCTTGGTGTGGCTGCCTTATCCTTCTCATTTTTGCTACTCCATTCACCACTTTCTCATCCAAAAATTTTCGTCAAACCTTTGTACCCTTAGAGCTGTGAGATATGTGTGCTTGAAGCACATTATTGTATAAAATAGAGGTTGAAACTGTTATTTCATTTTTTGTTCCTGTGAAACCTAGTTAGTGCTGAAGGAGTGAGACTGTACTTCAATGATTAATTCAGCTTTAATTTTCATAGTGAATTCCAAAATGAAACCAACCCAGAGCTCACTGCCTTTTGGTAAAGAAGTGGTTATTTTTCCGTTACATGCTAATTGTCTTCTTGTATACACACATCCATACACCCACAATTATTTTCATACGGATTTTGGTGGCAATTTTTGACCAGAATTTTCATATTTTTGAAAGATTTTGTTTACAAAAGCACTATCACTATCAAGTAAATGAGGATTTTATAAAGTAACTCAACACTTTTTCTGCAAGGCGTATGAAAATGGTAGCTATTTCAAAGCTTATGTAATGGGAACAATTTAATTAAAAATAAATGAGCCTCTTTTTTATTAGTTCAACATGGTATATTTTTAGTTTTCTGTATTTCTTTTAAATACTTCACTGTTTCTCTCTGTAGAAAATGTCAGCGACATAGTAATTAATTGTTCTACTGAATAAAGAGGGGTAGGCTTTTTATATATGAGCAGCACCACTCTGCTGCTATATATTTACAGAAAATCAATCAGAAAAATTTAGCTATAACATCGTCATTTCGCAAAGGTAGTCAAATTTAATTTTCACCAATCAAAATGCCAATTTGATGAATGTACTTAGGACTGTATATATTAAACCATGGAGTTAATTATATTAATATAAACCATAGGCTAATAAATATGTTAATTATAAAATATGCCTAATAGAATAAGTTTAACAGAGCTCTCTGTTCTCTTTCTGTTTTTTTTTTTTTTTATGATTATCTATACATTTCAATGTATAGATAATTTCAGTGTTCTCTAGAGCAAATGTGAGGGGCTCTACTCAAGCATTTTTCTGTTCTTTGTCAACATCTCCTTTTCAGTAGGTGAAGATCTTAATGTCCTTCTGTGTAGAAGACACTGATATTATGGCTGTTACTGTTTTGTCCCTTTCTAACTCCAAATATTTGCTAGTATTTTGGCTGAGAAGTTTCCCATGACTCTCACAAGCTGGGCACCCTAGATTCAGCACACAAAACGACAAAAGAGGTGAGAGCTTGTTGCAGCTAATGTGTTGTCCGCATCACATTGCCCATGCAGTGGTGGTTCGGGCCAGCACAGCTTCCAAATTTCTCTCATTTCCCTTACAATCAGAGCCATCCTGATGGGGTGGGACCTGGGCCTCTCTCCCCCCAAAGCAGGGCCAGCTCTGGGGTCAGACCAGGCTGCTCAGAGCTTGATCCAGTCAGGGCTTGAAACCCTGCAAGGGTGGAGGTGGCAGAGCCCCTCAGGGCAACCTGCTCTGCTGCCTCCCTGTCCTCATGGGGAAACACTTTCTTCCCTGTGTTGGATTCCAAAACCCAGCACAGTGTCTACGTATGGTCTGATGAGTGCCACACAGAGGGGGATAGTCCCTTCCCTTGATCTGAGGGCTGTGCCCCTGATCATACAGCCCAGGAGCTGTGGGATGCCCCTGCTGCCACCAAGGCACACCATTGCATCCTCCAGATGACTGATAAAGATATTAAGCTGGACAGGTCTAAGGACAGACCCCTCCGGTTCTCCACTTGTTAGTGGTATCCAGCTAGAGTACAATCCACTCCGAGCCTGACCATCCAAACAGCTTTTTACTCATCTGGTTTGGTTGTACAGCAGTGTCCTCTCTTTTTCTGTTGTCTCTCTGGACATTGTTTATATTGTTAATAGTATTTATTGTTGTACTGCTTTTTTTTTTTCCCCTATTTTTTCTGATAGAGATCCTATAAAATAAAGGGCAGACAGAATGGGAGTGACATGGTAACCCAGCAGAGGGTTTTTTGTATGCATCTCCAGTGCTTGCCTTTCACAAAACTTGAACTATTAGTTGCTGTATGCTAAGGAGGATAATTAAATTATTTCTGGAAGGACTAGAAATGTTTAACCTACTCAGGATGGGATGGAGTTTAACAGCCTTTATCTCCACAGTGTGTTCTTTTAAGTAGATACCAGACAGACTTTACTGAATTGGTACTTGGCTCTCATTTTTCTTTGTTATCTGCTGTTGAACTCCCATATTTTGTGCTGAGGAGATGGAGAAAGTTGTGAGAGGCTTTAAGAAGACATGAACTTGCACTTGAACTTGAAATGAATGCTGCAATTTCTGTTTGGCAGTACAGGCTGTAGCCAGATTTGTGCGATACTAACACAGTGACTTTGAAAAGGTGAGGAAAGGATGGATTTGTTCTTGTTTCTCTCTTTAATGCCTATTATTGGTATAGCATTGGTATTAAAGGAAAGGATGGTCATTCTCTCAGCTGGAATGACTAAATATAAAAAAACTGGTTCCATTACAAGAAGCTAGAAGATATGGCAATAATTTCCTCTGACTATAAATGTCAGAAAGTTTTTATTACGAAGATGAAAGAAAGAAAAAGCTAATTTTTATACACTGGTAGATGTTGAATAAGGGTTAGATTTATGCAAGGTTAAGCAGTTGTGTAAACACATTAGCTGTACAGGGGACTTAACTTGTTTGGTCTGGAGGAGAGGTGAATGAGAGGTTATGATTGTAAACTGAAGAAGGGGAGGTTCAGACTGGAAAAGGAAGACAGACAAGGGTAAAAAAGCTTCATCATGAGGACAATTAAGCAGTGGAGCAGGTTGCCCAGAGAGGCTGTGCAGTTTCTATCCTTTGATGTATTTGAACTTCACTGGATAAAGCCCTGAGGAGAAACCTGATCTGACTGTACTTTGAGCAGTAGGTTGAGCTAGAACCCGTGGACATCCACTGCAACCTGAATTACTCTCTGATTTGGATAAAAGTGTTCATTCTGTGAGAATCATATGGGCCCAACTGTAAACTGCACAAGCATTTTACTAGAATGAGATCTGCAGTCCAGACCCTTTGCAAAGGCCAGTGACCTCCATTTTTTTGTCATCTTTTCCTCGGTGTTCTAGGTGCAGTTTTCCACCAAAGGTTCAGGTTCTGATTTTTAATCCATTTTAATCCATTAAAAAATAAAAATGAACCTCAGGATCAGACTTTGATTTTGCCTTTCCAAAGAGTAAGGGTAGTTCAAGTCAAGCCATCAGGTGCCAGAAATTAAAACTAGGGTTGTTGGTTTTATCCTGATTCCCCAAAGAAATCAGACCTCTGTGATTACAACCTGGGCAACGGAGAGCAACAGTGGCCAGAGGAGGACACCAGTATCACGTTTGGGCCCTACTAAAAAGGGCCCAAAAGTAAGAGAAGCTCAATGTTGGCTGAGAAGCTGAGGCAGGAGGCCACTTGGGACAGGGTGAGCTGGAAAGAGAGAGCTGAGGGATAGTTTTGGGGTTGGAAGCTCTAGTGGGAAGGACGCAGGGTCCACGTTAGGAGCAGTAGGTGGGAGGACATTGGGAAGGGAGCAGCTCTGGGGCTGGATGGGGTGGTGAAAAGTGAGTCAGAAGTGCTGTGTGAGGGGAGGGCTCTCAATCACAGTGGCTTGGGCCACTGGCCTCGTGTCCCCACGGCATCTCTGTCTGGTGAGGATGCGGTACATATGCAGGAAGTGCTGCTCCTCTTTCCCACTCTTTTTTTTTTTTTTTTACTTTAGGAAATGCAGTGTCTATAGATAGCAGGGTACAACCCGCAAAGATACAAAGTCCTACAATGTTCAGTAGCTTAATACCAATGAGTTCTAACAAGCTTTACAGCTAAGTACATTAGGAATTAATTAAACTGAGTGAATTTGTGGAAGTGAATTATGCTGAGACCTGTGGCGGCTCAATATTGACACTGATTTACTTTCATAGACTTCAAATTGTTATGTAATGGTTAGCCTCAGTGTATGATATATAGCAAAACCATTAGTCATTATTATACGGGATAATTTCATGTTGAATGTTGCAGCAGTTCATTTGATTCTCAGCTGGTATCAATTGCTGTAAATTCAGAATTCATTTTGTGTGCTTTTTTTCATTGGTTTTACAGCGAGTGAATCTCTTCATTCATATTAACCATGTCACGGGCTTATTTTTCACTTCATTCTCAGCCTTCCTTCATTGTTAATATCAAGTACAGCTTTGTGCTCACCTGCTCCTGCCAGTATTTCTGCTTAATTTTCCCCTTTTCATTATTGTTCAGTGTCTAGAGATATGATGGTGGCAAGGAATTTGGGTAAGTTTACCATCATCTAGAACAAAGAATTTGTTGACTAGAGAAAACAAAACCCAGATGCCCGCACTGTCTGTAATTCTTAGGACTTTCATTGTAAAGTTATCATGGATCTGTTGTTATTATGATTAACAGTACATTATTCTACTCAGTTTCTGCCCTAAGACAGGCTTCCTCAGCTCTTTTTGTATCAACTTTTCATGCTGCTTTCTGTTTCAAGAGCCACTTCCCTCTTTATAGCTAATGATACCTCTTTTGGTTCATGTCGTTAACAGAAACATTCTTTTGCATTAGTGGTACCTGTTAATTTGATTTGAAAATTGTATACCTCTAAAAAATGAAGAGGTACACAACTTACCCAGTTACCGCACATGTTCTATTTGAATCATGGTGCTTATATTGGATTTTAGGGAGTCATCACATAATTTGGCAGTTTAAAAACTTGAAACACTTTGGTCTTTTCTTGCAGAGCTGGAGGTTATACAGTGAAGGAGTTAGGGGTGGAGGGAAAAGGCAGAATATGTTTGGGGGAGCTGCACGACTGGGACCCAGAGCTGACCCTGCTTTGGTGAGGGAGGTTTGCTGAGAACCTTTGCCTGAATGATAGTTTCTTTGTTTATGCTGTGATCAGCGTGTGCCATCCCTCTGACTTTTTGCGGGCAATGTCTTTGCCCCACTGGCTTCATGAATACTGCCCTGAGCTGAGCGGTGTCAGGGTCTGACCCCTGAGGAGAACGGGATTTTCTAAAGAAAGGAGGGCAGGGCAGAGTCTTCAGCTCGTGGATGTTGCAGGTGATCAGGAGCTCTTTGTTTTGGCACAAGCATGCAGGCAGTTAGCAGTAAAATACATACATTTGCATATGCACGTGCTCTCAAAACTGGACTGCTTTAACCTCAGATTAGATTTGAGAGTTTATCTGAAAGGAGCATGCTTTATGATAATGTGAAGTATTGCAAAACTGGGAATGGGGTCTTCGCAGTCTGGTTAAGGAGATTATGGTGCTGTCTTCATACTATAGTTTTTATTTTACCAGTACTTAGAGTTTTGTTTGGCTTTTGGGTGGACAAATTTCCTTTGAAGTGTGTAAAAGCTTGTGCCACGTTTTGTAGTTAAAAGACTGCCAGCAGACTGTGCAGACTTTTT
Source organism: Anseranas semipalmata (assembly GCA_013399115.1). NCBI lineage: Eukaryota > Metazoa > Chordata > Aves > Anseriformes > Anseranatidae > Anseranas > Anseranas semipalmata. The sequence goes on along the minus strand of VXAA01006847.1, from coordinate 443,252 downwards.
TTTTCCTCTTTTTTATTTATTTATTTTTTTAGCTATATGAATTACTGTGAGGAAAATATAAATGAGTTTGGAATACATTAGGACTATCATTGTGGCTTAAGGAAATACAGAAACATAACACACAATTGTAGAGCATTTGCGGTCATAGAGGAGCTCTTTTCTGATCATCTTCTCTAGAAACTATTGCTTTGTGGCAGAGGGTTTTATGTTATAACAGTTGTCTTGCTGGTGGCTTGACGACGATATGTCCTCCACAAGCTCTTCCCACCTGCCCGCCCTCTCCTTTCCAAAGGCAACCATTCAGCATGGTTTTATTATTGATTTTCAGCTTTTCTATTACTCTGCTTCTTGATGGCTGGTCAGAAATGCAGTAACAGGCATATGATTTAACAACAATAAAAAAAGCTTTTCAGTTAGCTCTGATGACAGCAAAAATACTGATTCTAAGAAGGAACTACTCCGAGGTCTTCCTGTAGGTGCTTCAGAGTGTCATTCAGATAAAGTTAGCATTAGCGCGGACTTTCTGGTCAAGCTATGATAAATACAATGATTGCAGCTATCTTGGAAATAAGCATAGTTGTATTGCCCCTTTCATTCTGTCTAACTGCAATTACATATACTTCTGATTGTGAAGGCAGATTACAATTCAGAGCACGGGAACAAAATAATTACATAATTTGAGCCTTTTTGCTATTTTTTTCATTATCAGTGCTTGTGGTGGTGGGTTTTGTCACATTAACTGGTTTTTGCAGCATTAAACATGGCTTTAATTGACATTAGCAAAGAGTTTCCAAAAATCTTGAAAAGTGCCAAACATTTTCACACTTACAGTTACTGGTTTGTATTTTTAAACTAATTAAAACTTGAAGCAAGTTTACCAAGAATTTTATTGCATTTGCTTATTCAATTTTTAACTTTAAAAGTCTAAGATTTGATTTGCAATTTTCTGAAACAAGTTCATTATTAAGAAGCAAAAAGGTTATTTTTCCCCTCTTGGAGAGTAAGTGCCTAACTTAGTTTTTGGATGCTTATTCACATCTAATGTCCTGAATTTGTAGCAATAGGTCTCATTTGATGAAGCTTTCTGAATGCTATTTTATATATATGTAGTAGTAAAGACATGATGCTCCTAGGTTAGAGTCCCAGCTCATTAACTGGATGCCTTGGAATTCTAGCTGGGCTATTAATTTTTCATGTATTTATACAGTAATGAATGATTAATGTGTGTTCCTGCACTAGAGTCAAAGATTTTGAAATGGGGAATAACAGATGACACAGCATGCTTTCAACTGTGAAAATGTTTCCCAGGGGAACACTGAAACCTGAGAAAGAGTGAGCAGACCAAAAAAAGAAGAGTTAAATTAAAGGAAATGTTTAGTTTCTTGTCTTTTGAAAACACGTAACAAATATTTTAACTTCCCATGAACATTATGTATCTAGGCTTTCCCAGATCTGTAAGTAATAATGTAATGTCAGAAACACTGACATGTCAGATAAGGTACCTCAGAAACCTTCAGTAAAGTATAGGTGGGGCTATTTATTTGTTCTTTTTATTCAAATTAGCTTCAATAGGAATTTATTCAGTGGGTCTCAGGGGAGTTGCTTTACCAGCAGTTCCCTGCTGGGAGTTGTTTTATCGGTAGCTCTTGACTCCCGTTGCCTTTGTGGAGGTTCTGTTAAGTCTCTGCCAGCTGGGACGATGCAGGAAGGCAGCAATGACAGCTGTGCCTGATACAGGTCTGCTCTGCTTGCAGACTTCCTGGGCAGAGTCTACGAAAGAAACACACATACAGGGCCAGAAGCCAGAGGCTGCAAATGAAAGAGACAGCAAGGACTGGGATGCACTAGGGGATGGTTTGTGCCCTTGTGCCATTCATTTTCCACTGCTGATGGCAGTTTAAAGTCATTCACTTAAGAGGCACTGGAGTGTGTGACTAATGCAAAGGGCACGATATAAAACGAGCACAAGTTTGTTTGCTTCAAAATGCCATTACAATAAAATAGCTTTCCAGTGCTTAGTCCTTCGCTGTTGTTTAGGATATACATGTTTTTACAAAAGCACAGTACAAATTTTTACAGGTTGTGAGATCTCTACTCACTGTAGCTCCTGTGGAAGACTCACTAGATGATACATGCTGAAGTACCATGACAGTAGATGATATCAGCCCTCAAACTGATTCTTGCAGTTTGTTGGGAAGTGCATCAGCTCCTGGTTTGAAAGGCTTTCTGTTAACTGTTTGATTTGGCTGTGTTATTTGTGCAGAGGATATATGCTCTGCTCTTACCGTGTTTGCTTTTAGAACATTTTTACTCTTTAAGCTTTCCTTGGTTCTAAGTTCACTTAGCAAAATATAGGATCTTGTTTAAAAAATTAAAAACTCACACACACTTAGATAATGCTCTCATGGCTTCTTTATTACTTAGAGCTTCTCTGAGACGCCTTGTAACGTTGGTTAGGCTAAGGAGCTTCCTTAATGTGCTGCCTCCAGAGTGCTGCCTTGTAGGGCGGTACCTCTGTGAAGCTTTATTTGGCTGTTGGAGCCAAGGGGGCAACTCAATAGTATGTTACCTCCTAAAAGTGAGTTATATACGTAGTGCGAGAGGTTTGCAACTTTGCTTTCCCTGCTCAAGGTTTCCTTCCTTCTGAGGGACTCTCTGCAGATGCACCTTCCCTCTTCTTTTGCTTGGTGGTAATTGCTTTTCTGCTTCTGTCTTCTGTTCTCTTTCTGGGAATTCTGAAATCGCAGCTGTAGAATAGAGCAGTTTCATGTGTGTGTGCACACACAAACTTGTCTTTTACTACCTTTGTACTAAATATGTGTACTGTGAATATATTCAACTATGTTTCTGTTACCTTTTTTTTCATATTTCATAGGACTGAACTTCTGAATCACAGAATGGTTGAGGTTGGAAGGGATCTTCGGAGGTCATCTATTCCAATCCCACTGCTCAAGCAGGGCTACGTAGAGCAGGTTGCCCAGGACATTGTCCAGTCTCCAGTCAGGTTTTAAACATCTCATGCAATGGAGACTCCATCACCTTTTCATTTGAATGCAATCTAACTTGTTCTTCAGGGTACTGTTGAACCCCCTGAACTCTTCTTCATGGCTGTGGCAGAGGGTTTGCTGGATGGGCAGGGTGACACTGTGATGGGATGTGGGAAGGGCTGCAAGGGAGGTGGGGAAGCTGCAAGGAGGTAGGGCATGCAGGTCTCTTCCTGCTCTCTCCCCCATCTTTGGGACCCAATATTTGCTTTCTGTCCCTAATTCTGTCTCTCAAGACACACAGGTGTCCTGCCTTCCCATGTCCCCCACCCCAGCCTGTGTGGCTGATGGATGCTGTGCTGGAAGGAGCACCTGCAGACCACTGCAGGCTTTCAGTAAGCCATAAGCAGCTCTGCTTTTCCACAGCATACCAAACCCCTGGTACCCCTCATCACGTGGTATGTCAAGAGTACAGCTAATAGACTTGGAAAGCTTCACAGTAAATTTTCTCCTCATCATCATCCTTTCTCTCACAATTTTTGTTGGATTTGTGGGCTCAGGCCATGGAAAGAAGCTGAGAAATGCTTGTCTTTTGCTGATCTGTTAAGTAAGGCCCTCAGCTGGAGATGCTTTGATGTGCTTCAGTACTTTAGCACAGTCCATTTCTGGGCTCCCTAGTACAGGAGAGATGTGGACATAATGGAGAAAGTCTAACACAGGGCCACAAAGATGATGAAGGGACTGGAGCACCTCTCCTATGAAGAAAGGCTGAGAGAGCTGTGACTGTTCAGCTTGGAGAAGAGGAGGCTCAGGGGGGATCTCATCAATGTCTACAGATACCTGAAGGGAGGGTGCAGAGAGGACGGAGCCAGGCTCTGCTCAGTGCTGCCCAGTGCCAGGACAAGGGGCAATGGGCACAAACTGGAACACAGGAGGCTCCCTCTGAACACCAGGCAGCACTTCTGTGCTGTGCAGGTGACTGAGCACTGGCCCAGGCTACCCAGAGAGGTGGTGGAGGCTCCTCCTTGGAGATCTTCAAAAGCCACCTGGACGTGGTCCTGGGCAGCCTGCTCTGGTGTCCCTGCAGGGGACCAGATGACCTCCAGAGTTGCCTTCCTACCTCAATCATTCTGTGATTCTGTTCAAAGCATTGCTTTTTTGTTCCCGAAGTGGAGAAGTGGAATGTTGTCATGAGATGCAGCTTCTGACTGGGCATGGAAAACTTCTGAGAAATCTTACCACTTAATTTCTCCACACTGCAGTTTTCCCACCTGTACAACAGATGTGGATAAACTGCATTAGTAAGGATATTATGAGGTTGAATTTTCTAAGTTTGCTAAGCTGTTTTAGGATCCTCAAAGTGAAATTACTGTATAAAGAGAAAATAAATAATTATCACTTCAGCACTTTGTTTCCCAAGACAACTTAGTTTTAGGCTAAATGAACTTCAAAGCTGATGTGTCACTAGGAAATAAAAGATGGCTGAAAGCTAGGGAGGGTATTGAGCCAATGTGTGATGAATTAACTGAATTGGTGTGAAGTAATGGCAAAATGTTGCCATGTTTGTAATTACTTCTTCACAAACATGAGGGATTGTGAAATTAATGTCAAAAGCAGGGTTTTTGTCAAAAAATGTTTTTGCACTATTTACATTTCTTTACAAGAAAATAGCTAGTGCCCCAAAATGTGATGAAAATGTGTTATTAATGTGTAAAATACCACAACTTGAAATCAAGTAAAATTTTAATATGGAATTTTTATTCTTGCATATTCATACCCTTTCCTTTGAAAACAGTATAAAAACACATATTTACTGGTTGTGCAAATCAAAATCATTGCTGTTGTCAGAGGTTTGACTTTTTCAAGGATTCTTTGAGGTTTAGGCTCCAAGTTATTAATCAGATGTTGCCTCAGTGATATGCAGGTGTGTATTCATTGAATGTTTTGCTGGGGCTGCCAAAGGTAGAAAATTAAAATGCAGTAAGTAAATACTCCAGTGCAAAGAATGAATTTATTACAAAATTCTAGTGGAAATCAAGGAGCTGCCTGTTCCTGGAGAATAGTGTGAGGTTTTGGGCAATAAAAAATTTCCCAATGAGCCTTTAATTTGACCTGTCACTATATAAGACTAGCCTGTTTGAGACAGATTATTAAGTCTCAGATTTCATTTCAGCTGGGAGGAAAACAAAGGCTGTGCAGCACTGCTCGAGGAACCACATTCTGGTGCACTGTGAGCAGTCACTGTTTCTCAGTCAGCTGCATAGCTGCAGTGTGCGCCCCTGCTTCTTCATCGATGTGCTGGAGGAAGGCTGGGCGCACTGTGTGCAAGGAATGGAACATCTTTCTGTTGTTTAATTTTTTTTTCCAATTGTGATATGAGTAAATACAAGCTTCTGGTACAAGTTTCTGGTAAGGAGAGCAATCAGATAAAGACTACCATATCTATTCTTTCCTCACAACTTGTGTAAGAATGAGAAGCAAGGTATTGATGTCAGGATGTCAGCTTAATATTCGGGGGGGTGGAGGGAGGAGGAATGTGTAAAGCCTGCAAGAACTGGCTGCTGGGCACAGAATTTGTCTGGCTATATTACTATGGATGTCATTTTATGGTACTGCTTAACAGGATTTTTCATAGAGACAACTATCTGTAAAAGAGAATAAAAATACAAAGAGTGAGTGAGGTTTTGTTGATTGCTTATTGTGTGGAGGTAGTATTGAATACTACATGATGGACCAATTTTAAAAGTAAATGGATAGTTCCAAGAAGAAATTAGGCGGTGCACACATCAAGAAAATAAATGTTAATCTCTCTCTGAAGATGAGCTTTAAACATCCACTGCTCTTCTGAATATTTGCACATTATATCTTAGTGCCAGACAAATTTATTTGCTATTTCTCCCTTCATTATTATTATTATGTGATTATACAAAAAGCTGTCTCGATTTTATAGCCTCTGACTTTGCTGCCAGCTCTCTTTTAATTAATTTTGTCATCTCTATCATACATTGCTTGAGTGGAGGATGCTCAAGAAGGCAATTCTGTAGCCTTTCAAGACTGTAGCTATCTATCTAGTATGCTTGCTCATTGCCTTCTTCTGGTATCCCTTACAGACAAGACCGATGCTGTACTTATAAGAAGTTTGGGGGGTTATTTTTCTTTTTCTCTCAACAGAGCTCTTTCTGTAATAGTGCTGTATTTATACTTCACGGTGATCAGCCCAGTCAGTACTTCAGTGTTAGTTTTGCCTCTTAACCTCTATGGATAGGGCCTACATCCACGTTACAGATTAATTCCCAGAGCTAATCAAGTCTTGTGAAACATGTTTTTCAAGTCTGGCAAAAGCATTTCAAGTGAAGATGGAATTGCATCGACTGAGTGGCTTAGCTGAAACTTGTGAAGTGTGCGGTGTCTGTGAGCACTCAGTCTTTCATGGTTTGGGAGCAAATTTATTCATCTTTTTCAAAAAAGAGGCTGTAAGAAAACAATATGCTGAACAATATGGTGAATAATACTTATGCCTTGAGGTTGTATGGTGGCAGTGGCTGATGACAAAGAATATTCAGTATGGATCAGCATCTGTGCTTGAGGTCTTCCATAGTTTTGCAAAAATGTTCCATCAGAAGATTATTTTCCCATTCAACTCCTATGGCTTTCTCATTCAAAACAAGTTAGCTGAGAGTATAAATGTTGAGGCCTTCGTTCTCAAGCTGACAGCTTTCTGAAGCATAGATAAAGGAGATTTGTATAGTCTCCGCTAGATAAATAACATTAGTTTTGAAGAGTACACAGGTAACTATCAGTGGATAGACAGTTGATAGTGCTTGCAGGCTAATTGCTTAAAAATGGATTCATATCATCCATGAAAAACGCTAATTGGTTTAGCTGAAAGCTCTGTGCACAGAATCTTTCAAAACTGTCTAATGACTCAAAGCCTTCTTTGAATTTCAAATATTTTTTCTTAACCAGATAAGGATCTTAGATAATATGTTAGTCCTGCATAATTGCTTTATTACAATAAAAATATATCTGGAGGATATTGTTTTCTTTTGTTACTTCAGTTTTCATTGTAATCCTATTTCTGCCACTTTGTAGAAACTAATGTAGAGGATTTTTTACTTACGACATTCACAAGACACAAGTTTATTTGGACTAAAGAAAAGGCCATATTTACTGATCTTGCATGGGTATCAGCAATTTCAGATGTTGGTGCATTCTTCCTCCTAAATGTTTGTATTCTGTCAAAACTGAATATATTTTCAGATGAGACCTCCAAGATCTGTTGTCCTTGATTTCAGACCACAAATGACAGTGCTGAACAGCCTCAGTTCATCCCACTAATGAGCATCTCCCATGAATGCACTTTGCTTTATTCTGCTCTCTGAGCAAGAGGGTTTAAGAGTACTTCATCTGTCTTTCTTTGAATAATCTCACTTAGCATTGCTTTTGATTACTGTTTGCTTTGGTATAAGGTAGAATTAACTTTCATATTTGAACTATGAGGTTCTTTGGTTGCTAACGTGGGGGAAAAAACAAAACAAAACAAAACAACAAAAAAAAAAAAACCAAAAAAAAACAAAGAGCAATATTCCCAAGATCTGTTTTAACCCTGGGAGTGCGGTCTTTGTAGTTGCTCTATAATGAGTGGAGAGAAGAAGACAGTCCCACTGGGAAACATGTATTCCACCTTCCTGGTCTGGCTTGCTCTGGAATGACATCTTTGTCTGTCTGTCTGTTGTTTCTCTGTCCATTGAGAGTAGAGGAAACCTCATGAGATTACTGTCCTGAAACCAGTTGTTTTGGATGTTTCCCAAAGTGCTACTCAGTAGTTAAAAATCAGATAGCTGTAAATTCTCTTGAATAGAGAGATGCCAGATCAGCATGCTGGATCTATACCTGCATGCTGATTGTTGTACTGTAAATGCAATGTATTCACTCCAGGAGAAATTGTTATGCATTAAACAACTAGAATTTAGAAAAATACAGTGAATGAGCTGTCAACCTATGTTTTCTTATACAGGTCCCAACTAAGTAAAAATAAATAAATAAATGTAAAATGAAAACTAAAAAAAGGTAAGCATGTTTTTCAGTACTTTAAAATTAATCTTCACAATGGAATAACCAGTTGTAGTCCAAAGAATTTATATCCAAAGCTAGCATATTAATAGAAGAACATTGGAATGTATACTTCAAAAAATTCTGATGCTTTTTTCCTCTTTGCTTAAAACCAACTAACTAACTAAAATTAAAAAAATAAATATGGTAGTTAACTACATGCTGAACTATCCATATAGCCATATTAAACAGCCAAGACTGCTGGCTTTTCATTATAAAATTTCAACCATTACTGATTTATTTTTTTTAAAAAAGTAATGTTTTGCAGCACAGAGCTATGCTTTACATATCATTATCTTTTCTTTAGTCGCTGTCTAACAACAAACTGTATAATATTGTCAACGTAGTCCAGGTCGTGCACTTTAAGGAAATTTGTAGTTTCAAATTAGATTTTGTAGAAAGAAGCTTATATTTCTATGTATTATTAGGGATTTTATATAGCATTTAATTAATAAGGAAAGAGAATGTATAATGACACATTGCATTAATTTGGCATAATTGCATTACTCAGTGGTGATGCACCTGGAGATCATCTAAAACATATGTTAATGAAACTTCCATAACCCTAGAAATTAGAAAGTTGTTGTCTTTGCTAGAACTGATACTAGATCCAGGAAAAAAAATAAAACTGTCCCCAAAATAAATTAGATCTTGCAGATACAAGAAAGTAGCAGACAAGCACATGAAGTGACATTTCCAAAGGAAAAATATTTCCACCCATACTCTTTTAATTGTAGGTGTTTGAAAGCCCTGAACTTCTTGAAATAGTCTTGCCATGATGAGGTACTTGACTAAATATAGCCAATGTAATCAACGTGGCTATTAAACAGTTTATAGCCTGTTTTTACATTTTATTGTGAAAATAGTAGTGCATATGTTGTGGAGAAGTTTATTAACTTGCACGAATAAGTTTGTCTAGATTGTGAGTTTGTTTTGCCACGGATAAAGAGACATAGGAATTTGCTCTTTACAGGTCAGTTTGTTTCGGGGAGATATTCTTCCTTCGTCCCACTGCAATTCCATTATCTCAACTGCTCCCCACCCCAATAATGGCAATTTGAGCATATAATATTGTAAATAAGGATTTGTAAGAACTATATTTTAATGTACTTTTTTAACACGGTGGATGGAAGCCAACAAAATATTTTATTTCTTCTGTTTTCACACAATCATTCCTTTCTTACTGACGTGCTACAGTGTAGTCTTCCAATTGGAGTAAGAGCACAAGTTGTGTAGCCTGTGCAAGACCTCCTGGTCTCTCTTCTCTCTGCTGCTCTGAACTGGCTAAGGAAGAAGCTATTCTTCATTCCCATGGTTGTGAAATATGCTGGGGATTAATGCCTAGCAGTAAGTACCCATATTTCATTAAGTGCTAAATGTGCCAGCTTTCAAACTCTGAAATGACAGATGCTCTAAGACTTTTTTTTTTTTCTTTTTGGTTTTTGTTTTGATGTCAGAGGTAAAGATGGAAACAAAGAGAGGTGGGTTTGTCTGCGCTGCTCTTGGTCAGTGGGAAGACCAGTCCCTTGACTTGCTGGAGTTGAAGTCGTGGCTTTGCACCGGCCTCAGCCCCTCTTGGTCTGGCTCCACTCAGGCTCTCTTCCCTGCAGCAGCAGTGTACAATAGACACACTTCCTAGGAATGATACTGCTCCTTTGTGGGGGCTTTGTGTGCCGTATTTTTACTTTTTTTTTTTTTTTTTAGTTTAATATATTTAGCATGGAATGATAGTATTTAGCTTGGAACATTTATTTTTGACCGATCTCTTCGAACAGATTCAATATGGCAAAAATGCAGTGTGGTACATTTGAGTAAGAGGGGTAATGAAGTGAACGTCAGAATAAAGAGCGTTTTTGATAAAAATAAATCTAAAAATGTTTGATATTCAGCCAAAGGATGTTGCACTGCCTCTTGATTAACACAACCCCTGGTTTATTTTCATGCAACATTACATTCATCTGTTCAAATGCAGTGAAAAATAAGGAAGAATGCGTGCAGACTGAAGCATAAGGTCTATTATCATTTTTTGCATATCATCATATTTTTACAACATGAAGGGATAGCTCATGCAGGAACATAATGAAAACTTTGCAATGAGTTGAAGAAAATCATTTGTGCAAAATAGACTAAACTTAGGCTTTTTATCCAGGTGCATTAGTGACTTCACTACCATCTTCCTTGAAAATATTATTGTGCTTAGAATACAAGATGAAGGTAGAAGAGAAGAGATTACATGAAATTCAGGAGCTCATGTTTTTCTGTATAATGAGTAGTGTTCATGTATTGATATTAAGGGCTTAATTATGCTATATAACCAAATTCAAAATAAGCTTCCAATCATTGCATCATAAAGCATTGGATTGCTTTAATCAAAGTAGAGTTTAATCTAGTGGGTTTGTCTGATTTCCAGGCAGAAAGTAATTTGGAAATGTTTAGTTTTGCATGGCAGATCTGAAGTGCTTGAAAAGGTTTGATGTGAATGTTTGGAGTATTACTTTCAGGTGGAATCAGAAAGGCATGGGCAAGGGTTATTGTGTCCTTCTAACTGATCAGACTATTAAGAGTCATGGACAAGCTTAATCAATTGTGAGTGCAAGCAATATTAGGATTCTTCACTGCAGCCTGTAAAATTGAGGCCCAGATTGTGTCGAGAGAAGAATTTACAATCTTTGGGTAAGGTGTTTACATTTGCAGCCATTCTGTTGAAACTGTGTGCCTAGAAGGAGGAGGAATCGGAACTGAAACATTTGTGGTGTTATCAGGATTTATGATATATAAATATTTTTGCTGTAGGAAAGCTCATGAACTAGGATTTTCTTCCTATTCACTGTTATATTGTCTCTCTCTCTGTTCCCTCTCTATTTAACAAACACTAATCAAGCCTGTTTTCAGCAGTATAAAGTTTATTTTCAACAGCATGGTGTATCTTTCATTTCTCTGCTTTATCCCCCTTTTTACTGGTCCATATCCTAATTTGGAAATAAATATTCCTCCTTCTCTTTGCTATTTTTCTTCATGCTTCTCCTACAGCCACCTACTAATTCTGTGAGCAGCACAGTTTATCAGATATGTAGGTGTTAAATTTTAACTCACATTAGATCTGAAGCAAGGAAACAGTAGCCTGTTGCCCACAGATCCACGCTGAGATAACTTAAGAGCTTCTTAAATCATCTTATCTTCTTTATGTCTAAGCCATCATGGATCACCAGGTAAAGCGTGTGAATGAATTTGGTCTTTTGATTTGACTTCTTGCACAGATGAAAAATTTGCACCCATCGATTTCTCCATGGAGCCTATATTTTCTGTTTTACCTGTGTTTTTTTAATGACCGCCCAATTTGATTTTAAGTCTTGAAGTTATTCCACTGGCTAATCACCTATTTTATAATGATTAACTGTGTCCCCCATCTTTCATTTGCATTCGTCTAGCTATTATTCCTGCCACTGACTCTCATTACACTGTTTTCTAAGTAGATAGAAGTCTATAATCAGAAGTTTCTTCAGGAATGCATTTGTACTTTTAATTAAAAGGAGAGGAGGAGGGGGAGTTGCAGCATCTGCTGCTGCTTTATCTCTGCTAAAATCTGTTTCCTTTTGGTTTTCATTTTAAACATAAGAAGATATCTGATAGGCTCCAAGATAATGAGGTGCCTTAGAACTTCTGCAGTTCTCACAAGTGATAATTTCATTATCATTTGTTAATTTTCTCTGAGCTGCATCTATCTGCTGAAGGTGGGGTTCCTCCCACACTAAACCCTGGTGGCACGTGTTGGGGGTGCATTGTAAGTCAAATTATTTTATTATGCATGGGGGTTCTGCAATTTCTCTTCCACTATCTACCTCTCATTTTTGTCACTGATAAACAGGTTTAGTCCCAGCTAAACCAAATAAATCCTGCTGTTTGATAAAAAGAGAAATGAGGAATGTGGTGCCTGAAGGAATATTTCAGCTTGTCATTCCTTTCCAAGAAAAAGTTTCCTTGCTTTACTGCTACTCCCAGAAAGGAGAAGAGTATAGAATGCCCAAGATTAATATCTCTTCTGGTGCATCATTCAACTATTTCCCTTAACTTGGAAATAAAAATCTCGCTGATCGTATTTCATGCTTGTGCTGCTGCTATTCTGTGCAGTATCTCTGCATGACTGCCTGTAGCTCAGGACAGCAGCTCAGTATGGGGCTGCAGACTGGCATGGGGGTGGAGTTGGAGGCACCTTAGGTATGCTGTAGGTATCATTTTCCTTTTAAAAACAAGTTTTAGAAAAGTAGTTTTTAAAATCTCCATTAGGAAAGTATATATCTACTTGGAGAAAAATGAAGACTCTCCTACATGCTTTTATAATAAAGCAGCTTCCTTTTGCACGCAATCAATAGAGAATTGATTCAAGGGCTTCCAGTATGTACCTGTTTGAAAAGTAGCACAGCAATGTTGCTGCATTTGATATGGCTTGGTGCCTCCTGGACTTCTGATCTTCTAGCCAGTAAGCTGAAAAATAAACAAAAGCATCAAAAGACATATTTGGAAATATATATGTTTCATGAGGCAAATTATCTTTATCTTAAGGCAGACTCTCAGAGAGGAGATGGCAAATGCGAAACTGTATATCAGTGCCTTCGTATTCTGGAAAACAGCTCTGAGAGCAGTCAGGGAAGAATAGGTATATGCTCCACATGAGGTAGGGTGTGGGGTTTTTTTTGTTTGTTTGTTTGTTTTGCTTTGTTTTGTTGTTGCTGTTTTTGTTTGTGTGTGTCTTAATGAAGAGTTAAAAACATTGCCCCTACACTTACTTGCTTCCTATCCCTAGAGAGTGCATTTCATACATCGTAGGCAACGCTGCATCCCCTCCCCTGTTCCACACATCTCTCATTGCTTGCCAGAGGCTACAGATTGGTGGCCACCAGGAAGGCTGGCCACCAGGGCCTGCGCTAGCCCTTCTTGCTAGAGGTAAATGAAGTGTGTTCTTCAGCGTCAGGGAGCTTCCAAAACTTCATGAGTAGCCATCTCAAAAATATGACAGAATGGCCTGCGTAAAGACCTTGCCCTTGTAGGATCTAAGCATCGTTCATTGCTCTTTATTGCCAAAAAAGATTTTAAAAAATGGGTATTTTGACTGTTCTATTTTAGCATACAGTTTAAGGCTTTTAAGAAAACAAACCCTGAAAGAGTGCTGTTAAGCAATAGCTGAAATAAATTCTGTAATCATCTTTTCCACTACTTTTAAAATCAGTAGCATCAGGATTTTTCTTGAGCTTCCTCTGAAACCAAGCAGTGATTCTTGGTCCCTCCGCATGGGGCTTGCTGGCATCCATGTTCCTTGTGCCATGGAGGACTGGTTCACAGGATGGTGTCTCGCCTGCCAGCTCATGGCCTGACCAGTCCCAGGGGGTTTCTGGATTGCTGGGTTTGGGGGTGAGTTCATAACCCTCAGAATAATGCTTTGAAAAATGGGCCTAGGTGTCTCTCAGTCATAAGGGCACCCTGGCTGGGTGTGAGGTTTCCTAGATTCTGGATTAGTTTCTTGGATTTTGCTTCCTTTCCTTTCCCTGTATGAATCAAGGAATGAAAGGATACACCTGGGTACCACTCCCTGCCCCCCCCCCAATCTCCCACACTTCTTTCTTTCTCCCTAATTAACTTTGGTCAAATGACTTTAATTAGATCATCTGAGTTGGTGCTGAGGAAGGAGGGAGACATTTTGTATGAGCTGAATTCAATGAAGATACAAATTGGGTATGTTTCTGGCAGAAGCTGTTTTCCTGCTTTTTCATATGCTAGTATGGGGTTTTGTTCCTCTCCCCTACCCAATGCTTCCAGCTAGAATGAGTTTAAAACATTCTAACTGTGCTAGCCTTAGTAGGTGCAATATGCACTCGGGTGTCTTCACAGCTGATAGTGTCTTACATCACTACACTGCATTTTTTTTCTTAAAAATATACAGAGATCAAATGTGGCCCAGTGACATAACTGATGGTGTACTCGGAAAGAGTGTTGGGATTTCACCCTATTGACATTTTTGGCACTCTGGCTGCCAGCATTTTCATTCCTGGTATTTGCTTTGTGTGTTTCATGTGTCCACTTACAGGGTAAAAGAAGCTACTGGACTCCATGTGTTTTAATAAAAAGTGAGCATAGTTAACCTAGTTAACTGGCTCCTTTACAATAACTTTTGCTTGTTTCTCAACTACAGAATAAGCTGGTGTCTTATTTTTGCTTCCCATATGAGTACATAGACTAAATAAGCATTAGCATTTACCAGCTGAATGTAACCAACAGGAGGCATGGAACAACTTATGGTAACCCATGGGTATTCTCACTTGCTCCAATCAAGTGCAATAAATTTGTTCTGATTGGAGAAGTGAAAATTAGGTGTCTGGTTGCTTTGTCAGTCGAAGATGTGGCCACATTTCTCTTGGGGTGCTGGCAGGTCATCCCAAAGCATGTAATGATTAGAGAATTTTCCTGTGGTGGTTGCCTGCATGTGGTTCTGCAGCAGACATATGTATTAAAGTAAGAGTTGTCATTAGAAAGCTTATATTGGTAAAATCTCAGGAAGAATAAGACACATCATTTCTTGCAAACCTTTATCTGTTGCTAATTTGCAATACTTTGAAAATATTTGAATATTGTTTTGGCTTAATCTTTCAGATACCACTTGGTAAATATGATGTGTGATTTTATGCTGAAATTCACTTAACAGAGTATCAGCTGAACTTGTTCATATGGAATATATTGCTGTCTTATTAAAGATGTATTTTGTCTATTTCAATGGCAGCAGAATGTCTTGAAGTTTCATTCTCTGAGGAAGGGAGAAAGGGAGTCAGGAACAGCTAACTTTATTTGGGATTTAAGTGGGCTGGGATTGTTATGATGTAGTCTGAGTTGAGAAGGAAACTCCTGTGGTTGAATTTGCTGTTAAGCAGAAGGCACTATTTGTAGCTTTCTCCATCTTCCCTGGAACACCTCAAATGTCTCTGTGAAAGGGAGCACATCTCAAAGGCAGCTGTTGCTTGAAAGACGTGTACTGACTTGGTTCATGAGTGCATTCAGGAGAGGAAATCACAACATGTGGAAGCAGTGAAGAATTCAGACCAGTGACAGGCGTGCCCCATGGGAGTGAATTGGGAGTGAAGTAGCAGAAAAGGCAAACAGACAGTGTCCACTGGAAACCCCCCAGGTACGTGGAGCACGGTGACATGAACCTGTGAAAGGGGAAGAAGCAGTGTTCCTGGCTCCAGCCGTACGGGGAGTCACTGTGGGAGGAGATCAAGAGCTAAATGCGATTAGTGTGGCGAGAGGGGAGAGATCAGTTTAAATAAAACCATCTGAGAAAATTATCAAAGAAGCCAAGATTGCAGTAGGAAAAAAGAGCTTCATAAAGCACATAAACAGAGCAAGACTATGCCTGCAGGCTTGTGCTTGTATTTAGTGGAAGTGTTTAGCTTCAATGCCTTGGGCGGTGTTAGGGGAAGAGTTGCAACTCGGAACTAATGTGTGTTTTCCCTGCGCTTCCCCCTGTGCTGCCACCTCTCAGGGGAAGGGATTATGCTTCCCTGCAGCTGGAGGGGTGGCTCAGAGGTTGCCCTTGCTCCCTGCCTCTCCCCTTCTCCTTGCGTCTTTGCGGCTGTCAGCGCGGGCTGCGGGCAGGGAGGAAGGAGCACGGGGAGCAGCAGTTCTTACGGGGTTGTGACAGTCAAGATACAGGGCAGAGGAGGGAGAGGAAGGTGAGCAAGGGAGCCGGGAAATATATTCAAGGATCATCGTGTTACGCATCTGTGCAACTGCAAATTGTTTTGTGCACTGAGCGAGTAACGAAAGACGTAGAGGGGCGGCAAGGGATATTTGGTGTCAGATGAAGTTTGCATTGTTTGGATGGAGAAAGACGCTGTTTTATGACTCCATGTGCAGCAAAGCACATGAGGTAAATATGCCAGTAAATTGAGAAGCACTTTCCTCCTCAACAGCCAGTAAATATTAATGAAGATACAGGTGGCGCGGGCGCAGGCACACACACAGAAGAAAATGTAAAAGGAAGTAGCAGTTATAAAAAGCCAACCCTGGAAGAGGCTGATGGCTGGCTTCCTGGAGGTTTTTGGCGGGGGGAAGGTGGAAACAAATGCAACAGCAGCAACAACAAAAGAAAATCGCAGCAGGGTTTTATAAACTCCTTAGGAACTGGGAGACAAGACTGAAGGGAAATGAGCATCATCCTCTTTTTAACAGATAAAAGGAAATGTGTGGTAACAAGCAGTATGGAGGTTTGATCTCTTTGCAGGTGACACGTTTGTGATTGATTCAGGGCAGTTGCTGTGCGGAGGCTGCAACAGGCCGTGCTAGGCCTGACTGCAGCATCTTACGGCTTCTTCAGGGAGCCAGGCCCCAAGAGCTGGAAGCGGCAAGGGAATGGCTTTTGCCATCATTAAGAGAGCTCAGAACTTACTAGTGGGGCTTAAAGCTCATCTAGAGCTCAGGGCCAGCTGTCAAAGACAGCAAACATGGTAGTTCAGCAGCTGCCCCATGCTAAAGGAGAAATGACCAACCCACCAGTTCTTAACAGAGGATGGTCGCCCAGAGAGCAGAACTGGGCGGGAGGCATTTCAATTTAAATTAAACACAACACTGCCAAATACGTGTTTAAAAAAAAAAAAAAAAAAAAAAAAAGCTTGGATTTGGCTTTTCTATGGAGGAAGGGTCAGGTTACTGAAGTATTTATTAAGCTCTTGCACTTGCAAAGCAAGGCTGAAGCCGAAGCTTCCAGCTCTTGCTCCACACTGTTTCCTTCCCACTCTCATTCAGCAGGGGCTCAGCCTCTGCCTCCCATGTTTTTTGTAACCCTGGAGGGGAGGCAGCTCTTGCTCGGCCTGTTGAAATAGGAGGGGAAAGGTTTGGAGGATCATCATGGTTCGCTTTCCTTACAGGCAAGCTGTGGGGAATGGGGCTTTCTCATGGCTGCATCAGAAGGGAAGTCCAATGTGGTTAGGGCAGAGAGAAATAACAGTGAAGAAGCTGTGCAGCTCTGCAACCATTCAAAACCATCAGTGAAAAGTGTGTTCCGAAGATTGAGTTACTTTTTAAAGGCATGATTGCAAAAGTTGCCTATGTCACAAGGGTGGTGCTTTTTGTCACCAGGGCTCTTCAAGCCATGTGACAATGGGATGCAGGAGTAACAGATGTTGATACTAAACAGGACCTGGCTACAAAATGATGTTCCTACTTAATTAAGTCCTTAATGAAGAACTTGCATGTCGCTTACATTTTACCTATTTAATTATATGCTCATTCCATCTTTTAAAAATCTTCTGGCATTACCAGTGAGATTGGTTGGCAAGATATATTAAAAAAAAAAAAAAAAAAAAGTATGTTTGAATCTGAGAGGAAAAATTAATCAAGATGACAAATTTTTAAGGTCTAAATTGTAAACTGTTTCTTGGGGAGGATCACATCAAGTTGCCACTGCCCCACAGTGCAAGCTCATTTGCTTTATTCTTTGAATCCTGTTCTGTGTAGGAGAAACTTAAAAGTCTATTCCTTGGTGTCTGAAAAGAAATCAAGGTATTTCTTTGAATAAGAACTTGAGGGAGCAGCTGCAAGAAGTTTGCTACAGGGGCATGAAGGAGAGTCTGTGGGGATTTACAAAAAAAGAAGTCACCAATGGTTTCTTTAAAAAGTTGCACTTTAAAGGGTAAGATATAGAAAAAGTTACCACTTCAAAGGTGCAGGATATGATTAGTGTGTAGAGCTTGCTTGTACTTCAAGGCAGGTTTTGCTACCATGTAGTAGAGAGGACTGATGTATAACCCTAGAAAGGAGTCTGACAGCAAGGTATTCAATTACACAGTGGCTTAACATGTGCACTGGAAGAAGTGGAGCCTTGAGCAATGTTCCCTAAAAAGAACAGGTTGTAGAGACTTATTAATATGCCTATTTCCCTTTCAATTTGATTCTGTCTGTATATTTTTCCATTGTAAGGTAAACGATGCAGTATTTGGACATTCTGATGCCTTTCTAATATATACTTGAAATGTTATGCCTTCTGCTAGAACAATTGCTAGATCCCTTACAGCTTTTAGGAAAAGAAGAAATATATTTCATTTTCTGTCCCCTGGTAAACAAAAGTGGAAGAATTTCTTTTCTTTTTTTTTTTTTTTTCCTTTTCATTTTTTAAGCTTTTGATTTGGGGCAGTAAAAGTAGATTTTTAAAAATGTGGTTAAGAATAAATACAGAAGGGCAATTAAAAGTTTGTCAGATCTTCAGCTAATACGACTAGTTAAAAAATCATTGTGCATGTTCTTTTCTGCAATGGCATTTCATAGTTAAAAAATTTCTTTCTCTGGTTTGAGTCCTGGAAATTTCTTTTTATTATCAGAATGTAAGTTAGCATTAAAAAAAAAAGAAGAAAGAAAAAGAAAAGAAAAGCAAGTTTCTAGGAAGTTAAAAGACAAGATCATCAAACTTGCAATAAAATCAGAGGTCTTAGCTCAAAAATAATGACGATGGGAAGGAGAATGCTAATAGTGGAAAGCTACAAACATATGGGAAAATTGAAATGTGGTGGGAAAGCAAAGTGCTTTATAAGATGTGTATTTGCAATGCTTCATTCATGCATCGTATATGTGCGTATATATATATTTGCATATCTGCCCTTTCTCCTTTTTTTACATGTAGCTATATACACTTATTCATCAGTTGGTCATAAGAAGCTTAAAGAATATAAATGATTGTGGAAACAATATTTGACAGAAAAAGGGATGGATAAATAAATCATGTTTACGTATTTTGGCAGGAGTATAATCTCATACGATGTCCTGTAAACTTATAGGTATTAAAATGTTCCTATTAATGCCTCAGTAGATCACAAGGACCAGTTTGAAAAACATTGCTTGCTGCTTGCTTGCATTTCAAACATACCTATGTGTCTGCCTGCCGTGACTAAGCTGATTAAAGGGAAGAATTGCCTTGTGGTGACTTTTACGAAAACAAGTTTATTTTCTGAACAATGTATGAAATATTTACTTTCGGGAAGGAAAAAAAAAAGTACATCCTTGAAAATGAATAGTAAAATTTCCTCCACCTCAGATAGAATTTTAATTTCCCTGTATCTTTAATAATTAAAATAGGATAGAATCCTCTTGTTTAAATTGTAAATTAGAATAACAATTTTAATTCTTAAATGCTTGGCATATCTGCATTTATTCTGTTGGTGGAATTGGTGATAAATTGAAGATCTAAACATGTTAAGGTATGACCTTTAAAACAAAATTAATTAAATCATTTACTAATAATGTATTTGCTGATATACGGATTTATTTTAAAAATGCCTCAGTCGCAAGTTACTTAGACTTAGCGATGTGTTTATAAAACCTGGGCCTAGATCACTTCAAACTTAGATTTATCTTTCTAAATCATTGCAAGCAGGTTTTTAAGGATGTTGAAGCATCTAAAGGTTCAAATGGACTTCTGTAGGAGCATGAAGAATGCCACAGTGAACTACCGCTACTAGGCACCTTTTTTTTTTGCCTGTTTTATAAATAACTAGGCTGTTATGAACAAATGTAAAATTTCTGAATGTCTTTACAGTAAGCAAGCTGTCAAGTTCTGCTCTGTGCTTCAGAAAATGAGTGGGAGAATTAATACACTGAAGAAATAAAAATAGCTCCCTGAAGTAAAATAGGGTCCTCGGTGACAGAAAAACCTCAGCCCTTCAGCCTGTTGACCTGCTGCTTGGGCTAGCACTTGCCAGCAGAGGCTGGTCTTCCTAAAATGTCAGCGTGTGTTACCAACTCCAAGCAGGCTCCGGCAGCCTGGGCTGCCCTGTGGGGTCTTGGGCATCCTGCAGCTTGCTGGTCATCAGAAAAACTGGGGGAGGAAAGGACTGGAAAGGCAGGAGAGCAGAAGGATAAGAAGTTAATGCTTTTGTGACTCTGGAGTCAAACTTGGTGAGGTTTTGAGGGCTTCACCCTCTGCTCTGGGGCACTGGGCAGCAGCAGATGAGCAGTTTTTACTCCCTCTTTGTGAAGCTTCCTGTTGTGTTTTTTTTTTTATTCATTGTATTTCTGAATTTGTACCTTCCCCTCCACTTTTTTATTTTTCTTCCTTTCTTGCAAGTCAGGGAGATGACTTGCAAATGACTTGCAAAACAAAACAATGTTTTGCAAGTAAGATATTCCCATTGAATGATCTTTCAACCTATCCCTCACTAGTTTTGGAATACCTTTTCTGCTAAGAAGTCTCATGAAAGCCAGGCACGTTGGAGCTGATGGTGAGACTAGGACAAGTTATACAGAACAGGTGTGAGGGGACCCAGTTTACAGACAATGTTGTGAAGTTATTTGGAAACAGTACAATAGTGGCTGGAACAACGCACGTGTCACAGGGTAAGCAGATTAAACCTCCTTCATGCATGGAGACCTTAAGAGCAAAGAGGAAACAGTGAAGGGTAGAGCTGGCTGGGTGACTCCAAGCTTTGCAACAGCCGTTTCTATTCAGGCACTGGAAACAAAAGTTTGCCTCAGAATCGCATTGGCTATTAAACTTCAGTATCTCTGTATGCTCTTGCTCATGTTTGCCTGTATTATACTGTGCCTAATTTCATTGCAGTCGGTCACGCAATTATTAGCAAGGTCTAAGAACTGCAAGTGTGGAGAATACATAGATTCAAAGAGCTGAATTACATCTAGATCTGTGTGTAGGTGCACACATGGGCTGGAACATGCAGCAACAAGCTGCAACCAGCTTCATCTTTATTACTATAGGAGAACATCCAGCAGCACTACAGCCTGTTGTCAGGGAACAGTATTAAACCTCTAAGTCTCAGAGTCCCTCTAATTTTCTGACTGCAGGGAAACTTTTATTTGCTGCTGCAAGATCATTAGGAACTTGCTTGTCAGTGGCTGTCAGTGGGTTAGCTGAATCTGCTGTGCCTCTGCCTGAATCCTTTTTCTTCACTATCACCTGCGGATAGCTGAGAGTTTCTTGATACTTTCTGGTAGCTCACACAGTGGCAATGCAGTTGCAGCTTGACAGGATGTATTCCTACCAAGCAGAGATACCCATATTGCTATCAAGGTCTACAACCAAGGATTGGTGTAAACTACAGGAGGAAGGATTTAGGTTATATTTTGTTGTTGTTTGGGGGGGGGAGGTGTGTTTTGATTTGTTTTTGTTTTTGTTTTTTTTTTTTCCTGTCATTTTCTCTTTCAAGAAGCTGCTATCATGCAAAAGTTATTAGTCCATTTCACAGAATCACAGAATCCTTTAGGTTGGAAAAGACCTCCAAGATCATCCAGTCCACCCTATAACCTAACACTACCAAGTCCTCCACTAAACCACGTCAGTAAGCTCTACATCTACACGTCTTTCGGATGCCTCCAGGGATGGTGACTCAACCACTTCCTTGGGCAGCCTGTTCCAATGCCTCACAACCCTTTCAGTGAAGAAATTTTTCCCTAATATCCAACCTAAACCTCCCCTGGCACAACTTAAGCCCATTTCCCCTCGTCCTAAATTTACCCAGATGTGTAACTAGATGGCTTAATGTCATACAATATGAGGGATTTAGATGGCTAAATCTCTGTTATTCTAAAAGCATTTTATATAACAAGTTGTTACATTTTCCTCTTCTGTCTGTAAAAATACTATCTACCTTCAGAGTGTGTTTCATATGATAAATCAAATTAGAGAAAAAAATACATTTTACATTACAATTTTAGCTCACAAATTTTATCTTTAAAAATCACTGCTTTAGGAAATAGTGATATGAAAAGAACAAGGATATAGGCCAAAGAACAGCAAAGAATAGAATAAGCAAATTTCTCTCTTTCTGTCTTTCTTTTAATGATTAATGGAATAGAGTAATGGAATTCAACTGTACAAGATTAACTCCAGGCAACTTAGTTTGCAATGTAATACATATTCTTCCGTCTCTTCCAAACTGATTTCTCCTATGATTCTGTGACACACACGCATTTGTATCCTGCTGATGTAGCATGAACATTACATTATTATTCAGCCATAGCTTTTGCTGTTGATTGTCTGAGATGAAAATGGGCAATGGGCCCATTTGTTTTGGGCAACTGGTATTAGAAATGACATTCAAGTTAAACTTAAACTCAAGTTACAGGAGGAGCACTCCATGAAGAATTTTCAAGTGACCCCTGCATGTTCCAGTTTGATATGCAGTCAGAGCACGTGCCTGAAATGTGGGTGACGTCCTTGAGGAAATAGGAAGATCCCATAGAAATCATCTCCAAAAAGTGCCTGAAAGTTTTCTGAGCTGCTTTTTCTGGTGTATGATTACTCAAAATTTGTCAGCTCACAGTAAACAGGTTGTGTTGCTGTCAAAGTGGGAGCCATGTTTGCCATGCCAATTCATGCTATTAAAAAAATATGTATAAAATTGAGATTCCTTTTTGCCTTTCGTAATGCAAGGTGCACAGTCAAATTTTATGGCATAAAATGAATAGCTATGTAATAGGTGGTAAGAAAGTGTAAGATGTATTGTTATTTTCATCTAAAATATTATTAAACTTTACAGTATTACATTTCCAGTGTTCTAGTCTGTACTATCATAAACTCTCAATAGTAGTAACAACATAATCAATAAGCTAGATAACATTCCTAGTGCAGGTATTAGGACTTTTTTTTTCCTCCCCCATAAGGCAGAAATGGCAAAACTTCTGTATTATTCACTGTTAACTTAATAATGAGTCATGACTGCACTTTAACTGGAAAACTGGTAAGAGGACAAAGATTCAGTGAGAGTAGAGGTAGCAACTCTAAAGCAAAAAAAAAAAAAAAGTATAATTCATTGTCTGATAATAATTGTCATTTTGTCAGAGATAAATGCTGAAGATCGCATAGTAACTATGGTTGGTAAGGTTTTCCAGTGTGTACAGTTTGAGAGAAATCAAACCCCTTTTAAAAAGGTTTTTGAGGAAATCCAGAAACAGATCCCAATAATCCATTCACTAAATGAGAAAGAGTCAAATATGTTTCATATATATATATATATATTTTTTTTTCATAAAATACTGGGTAAACCTAAGAAAGCCTAAGGTCAAAATTCCCATTTAAATAGAAAAAAGCATCTGTCACACATCAGTTTTTAGCAACTTGTACTTTCTAGTGCACATCAACATGAAGCTAAAACAACCTATACAACAGAAAGTCGAAGAGTCTTTTACAAGCATCCAAGTACAAAACATCATTTGCTTCTTGGGATACTTTCTGGCTTTTGCAATACAAGATTCTAAAGAGGAAAGTAATTCATTCAGGACTTTGAATCTCTAATGCAGCCAGTGTACTTTAAATGAAAAGTCGTGGCAATCTAAAAGAAAATATAATTGAGATTTTTGTTTTCTGTGTAATGGGAGCACATCTTTAATACTAATGGAAGTATAACATAGAGGGAGAGAAGGACAGGGATGAAGATTTGACATATATCAGACATTAAAACAACAAAAACAAAAACAACAAAACAAAACAAAAAACAGGCACGAAAGTGAGTATCCTGAACAACAGTGATTGTAGAGAATGAGAATGCAAGAAAATTTTTTTGTAAAAAGGAAAAACTCAGCTGCTGCTGAACAGGACAGTACAAATAACTATAACAATGATCAAGAGTTTAAAACTCACTGTGGAATCAGGGAAAAGAAGGCCATCATCATCCCAAGAGAGGCCCAGTGCCTCAGAGAATGATAAGGCCTTCACTTTGTCTCTTTTCTGGTCCAAACAGTGGTTACTGAGGCCTGGAACAAACTGCCATGGCCTCACATGGTCCCCATGTGATGTCTGTACTTTTGTCACCTGGTATCATAAGGCTTTTAGTTCTGAGACTATAGTGGACAACAGTGGCTCTTTGAGGAGCCCCACACAATACCGAGGAGCTGTCTACCTAGCTGGAGGCAAAACCATGTGCCTTAGGTACTTCTTCACTGCACTGTTTGGGTACTTGCATCTTTGGCCACATGAAATGGAGCATAGGGAGGAAAAGCAAAAGAACAATTGTGGAAGATAAGTAAGTAAAAATGGTCAACCTGTAGACCATTAGTGTGAAGCTTGTGAGGAAGTAGCATTATGTTGTTGTAGTTTTGTATTAAGAAGAGCCATTCTTCATATAGCCAGTCAAGTAATGGGTACAGTGTACATTTTGAATAGCTAGGGGTTTTATTCTGCATCCCTCTGCCCTGCTGGTGGTATGGACAGAAATCTGGAAATTATGCTGAAATGATGAGAGCTCCTGAAAAGACTAGTGTGAATAGCATAGGTGAGTTATTTTTTGCTGGCATTGTGGACACCATGTATAAGTATGTTTTTAGCTTAGATTACACATGGTGAAACACATGGGCTGTGAGGAAGTCCTTGTGCCTCACCGTGACATTGTCTACAGACCCACAATCCCCCAGAATTACTCTCCGCAAGCCTACAGATTTTAGGATTGTGATGCATTTTGCAAAGCTGCTATGTCAGACAGAATATCCTTTTTGTTCTCTGTCTGGTCCTGACTAAATCCCAAGCCTGGTAAAGAGAGGGATAATCAGCTTCATATGCCCAAGCAAACACCTTAGGTTTCCATCTGTTTTTCTTGTGGGCTCATTGGGTCTCTGTTCCCCATGCACACCAGCAGAAACTTCCCCTTGCCCTTGATGGACAAAGCTGTGTAGGCTCTTCCTATAGAGGAGCGAAGAAGGTGAAGGCAATATTTTCTGGTCATGTGGAATTGCCCCTTTTTCCCCCAGCAAATGATGGGCAGCTGCTGTGTTTTGCTGCTTGTCTGGCAGGGCCGGCAGGAGATTCCTGGTGAAAGGGGTCCCTTACTGGTCTGATCCGTTGTGTGGCCCTGGGCCCTCATTATGTCGCTGCCTTAGATCAGCAGCAGTAGCACTGGCAGGCGGAGGAGGAATTCATTTGAGTGCCTCCTATTCTCCACCCAGGCTTAGACTGTCACTTAGAAATCTCAGTTTTAGGCACTGAGGAGTTGGAAGCTCATGTGATCTGTGGAAAAAATAGGCTGACGGGATCCTTTACAAAGGTTTACAAATCCTCTACTGGGTTGTAAACTGGCCTACAGGAGTTCACTGTGAAGTTTTGAGTTGTACTTCTTTTTTTTGTTTGTTTTTTCTGTTCTACCAAAAGATTGCATGGTTGAGTGGAGCTCTTAACTTTGGTGCTGGTTTTGACTAAAAATGAGTGATAGATACTCCGTAAAGAGTGTCCGTGGTGGAAGATGAGAAGGGGGAAAAAAAGTGAGGAGTTATTTGTTCTATCCAGAGTCTGAGGAGTAGTTACTGTCTAGATCCTCTTGCTAAGAAAGCAAGACATTGTGTGAGAAACTATATCTGAACGTTCAGCCCAAGGAAGCCTGGCTTATTCATCGTTCTTACTAGAAAAATTACATATAGTATTAATAAATAAATAAAAAGAGAAGGTACTAATTAAGACCAGATTCAAAGAAGGCAGGAGGTACCTATTTTTTTTATTTTTTATTTATTTTTTTTTTTTTTCAGGAATATCATTTATGTTGTATCTGGCTATGTATGATCCAGGGTGGAAATTCAGCACAAGCCTGAAATGTATTGCAACATTTTTCTACCTTTGCCCAGAACATGGCTGTGTGTTGTAGGATTATTGAGACAGACCATTGTCATGTGGCAAAAATATTTTTTCTAGCATTTCATTCTCATGGTTAAATATGAAAAACAGCCTTGGACAATGGTTCTACCTTTAATGTTTGTTTTAATTACAAACTTGAAACTCTGACCTCACTTGTGGGGTGATATTCCTCAGGTTTCTGGAAACAGTTTCCAGGAGTTCAAAAATACTGCATATTTATATGAGAACTAAAACCCTGTTGCTTTCTAATCCAACAAAAGACTTCAAAGCATGCAGGTTGTAGAATATGAAGGGTGTCTCAGTTTGTGGGTATCTGAAGTCATTAGGGTTCCCTCTTGCACATGACTTAGTAGTAGGAGGCCCAATACGATTTTTTTTTAATACAGTAAAGTGCATCTGGGGCATTTCATTGTCTTCTGTTGTGCCCTGTGATAGAAATACTTCTGTGAGGGTTTATAGGACTCAGTCTGTGCAGAGACATCAATCTTTTCAGTGTTCTTGATCTTGAATCAGGAAATTATTGTCCATTACGTTATGTCCTATTGTACAGTGCCTCTCAGGAGTGTTTCAATTGCAGGGCATGATGACTGCTTTTGGTAGTATAGCTACAAAGTCTTTAAAACTTTTTCTTTCTTCACTTTTTTTTTTCGNTTTTTTTTTTTTTTTTGTTCAAATTAAAATAGTAGGATCGAGGTAGGCTTAGTGCTGTAGTCTTCTGGGACAGGAGTGGGTGAGAACTGGATTGAGAAAGCAGGCTTCTATTCCTGAGGCAGCAGAAGATTAAATATCACAGCAATACTGTTATTGAATTCTGCTTGTGTTGCAAGCACAAGCTTGTTCTTACTTTTAAGAAATAATAATACAAAATGATGTGCCTCTGGTGTTCCTCTTGGTACCTCCTAAGGTTGGTTGCGGCTAGACTGACCTACCAGGGGCTGCTGTGGAGCCCTGCTCCCCTCGTAATCAACTTTTGAAAGTACAGTGTAGCTTTTGTTTAGGATATCTTCCTTTTACAGTGGGTTGGAGAGAGTTTGGCTTCTGTACTGGTACATGGGAGGCAGAGGAACTGGCTTTTGTACTAATAGAGAGTTGAAATGAAGCCAGGGTACATGCCAAGACTCAGAATTCAGAAGTTTTTCTCAATATGGTAACATAAAGGAACGCAATGCATCAACAATATTAGCCCATTGGGAATCCTGTGTTACTTGTGTTAGATGGTCATCTGTGAATGAGTCACTGACCCCCCTGTAGATAGTGCTATCTGGAATGAAGAAGTGCTGTAAATAAGTAAGCACTACGAGAACAACCAAGATGTTAAATGAGATGCTTGCAACATATTAAATATCCAAGTGGTAAACACGGTGTTATACTCTGAATCTTCATAATACAAGTTCTATAACTTTAGTCATGCACTGCTGTTACATCTGTGTTGTTCAAGGGATTGCAGTAAAGAAAATTAGTATATAGTCCTTCTACTATATTGATCCAGCAGAGGAAATCCAAGGTAAATGCTTTAAAAGTTACTAATAATTAAATGGATAAAATATTAATATTTCAAATTATTTATATTTGAGTAGATTATACATGGCTCCACATACAGATATTTTATACACAGTTATGAAGATTTCTGTCACAGAAACTCTGTGGCTAGCTTGAGCCTTTGTTGGAGTTTGTAAGCTCACAAGTACTCCTTAACTAAAAGCAACACTTGGAGAAAATAAGGCCACAAGAGAAAGAAAGATAAGTCCTTTTTGCAGCCACGTGTTGGAGGGGGACTTCCAAAGGGAGCTTCTGTACTGGGGACTTCTTGAAAGATATGCCCCAGTGTGATAAGTGATGTTAGAGATCTGATCACTGAAGCAAATGGTAACAAATTGATGGATGATGTTTACCTCAAAATTGTAAAACTCAAGGTTAGAAAAGCTCATTTGATAAATGTAGTGTAAAATTTCTCCCTTAAAACTGTAATGGTAACAGGAGCTTGGAAGGTGTTTGTACTTGGTCTGGTGCTTAGACGTTTTGAAAGGGGGTATAGAATGGGGAATAAATGATAAAAATTGTCAATTTATTATATTATATGGGAATTTAAAGGTAAGAACTCAGCATTCATTGCAAAGAGTTCTTCTGAGGACGATGTAGAATTCATCTGCAGATTCATATGCTTGAAATTTGAATTTTGGTATCTTCATGGAGTGCTATGTCGAAGCTTCAAATTACAGTCGGTGGAGATCAAGTCGATACAGGGACAAAGACTGCAAATTCAGATGTCTGCTTTAGAATAGAACTGAATCTCTAGCTCTTCACTGAGAGTCTACATGCCAGAGATGCTCTTCAACTCCTTCTTGAGATACCTACTTCAGGGTTTCTACTAAAGAGGTGGCCCATCCATATATGCCATATCCTGAGCACAAGGCCAAAGCTGTGTGTCAACAGAGACGTAGGACTGGAGGAATTTCAGAGAAGGACAATGAGAATGATCAAGCTTGTGAAAACCACCACTGCAAGAACGAGAGGGCATCAAACAGAAAGTGGCGAGTGTCCGTGATACCTTTATTATGCCAGTGTCAATCAGGAAAAGTGAAAATTGCCAAACAAGAATTACCGTGCCTTAAAAGCAAACAAATAAATAAAATGCTTCCCCTTCCTGCCTAGTAAAGGATTTGGCTGACCTGCATAAGAGGAATGGGGATGTGGAGTCAACTCAGATGATTCACCACTACTCTCCACCCTCTCCTAACAGTAAGGGAAAAGATTGGGTTGTGAAGGTGGGGAGGAAGGGTTTATGAACTCCATATGGTGGCTTCCCCATTTGGTTCCTTTGGACTTCAGTCCAAAGGAGTCAGCAAGGACTTATCAACCCAAACTTATGTAGAGGATCATTCTGCAAGGATAGCCTGCTGCCTGAGGTTGTGGGGAGCAAGAATGGAAGCCACTATGACCAAGGTTAACCAGGTTTCTGCCTTCTTCATATCATGAGGGAAAAAAAAAAAAAAAAGAGTGTTTCAAGGTTGCTTCTACTTTTTATTGTGGTTTGAAGTCTGTCAGCAGAGCTGGGGTTCTTCGGCAAGGGAGTGAAGAATACTCCAGTGATAAAGCAGACCTCCTAACTCTGTGTCCAACTTCATTCCTAAGGAAACAAGAACTTTTGTATCCTGTGTCTGCAGACAATGGTAGATGTAAACATGATGTCTGTCTTTGGGGTGGGTAGGCAACCTGTTCATATGTACCCAGTGTTATGCCTCGGTAGACACTATGCATACTAAATAAAGTTGGGGCATTCCATTTTAGTTAAATGCTGACTGATTTGTCTTTGCCTGAAGAATATTTGAAACAGGCAGTTTTTGTCCTGTCCTTCATTTTTGCTGCCATGTAGCCATCTGTGAGACCATGGAGTAGGCAGAGATGAGTCCAAATGAAAAACTAGCAGTTAGTTTTAAGGTGATCCAGTTTACTTGTGTTGGCAAAAGAGCAACTGTGATTTGAAGGACAGTCTGATGCTGGGAGGATGGGAATGCTGCTTTTGGTGTCAGTGCCACTTTATGTTTGAAAATTGCAGCTTGAGAGCTTCATTTCCACCAGTTCATGGAAGCATTACATTTTTAACAAAATTTACAGACTTGGGCTATAGAAATGATATAATTAGTCTGTCACAACTTCTATAGCAAAGGCCGATAGAGAGGAATCTCCAATTTCTAGCTTAAAATATAAGTTTGGCAAATTGCATGCTTACCGTCTGAATTTGTAGATGCTTTTGTTTTTTTTTTAAATTCAATTTTCCAGAAAATTTAAACATTTAATTTTTTTGGATGCTTTAAAAAAATGAACAGTATTACTTTCTGCTTTCAATTTCAGCATTAAAGCTATCTAAAATGCGCTGGACATTAGGCTCTAATAGTGTGCTCTAAAAATTCCAACTGTTCTAGTTTTGATCTTTGAAAAAGAGAAGAACACTATTTACAGGCTTTCACTTCTTGTTTGCACTGTGGTTTATACTGAGTATGTTCTGCATCTTGCATAAGTCGCATACTGCTTACATCAAGTACTGAAGACTTGACATACGGGCATATTTTCCAGTTATGCCTCAAGCACAGGACAGAAAAAAGGCTTGACCTTAGGACCTTCACCATGGTGCAGCTATTATATTCTCGGGCAGACGCTGCCTCCACACGGCACGTTGGTTTCTTACATGCCACTTACATGATTTAATAAATTCATTGTTCAGTGTGAAGCAATTCGAAGGGGTCTGTTTTTCTACTTCTGCAGCAAGGTTGTCAAAAGAATGTTGATGGGATACCATAGCTAATGCTGCCTTGTTTTCAGAGCTCTGCTGGCATGATGCTGGCTTAGGCTTTCACAATGAAGTTTTCCACCTAAGAGCTCTGTAGGGACACATGCTCCAGCAGCAGGTCTGATTGTAGTGAGCAGGGACAGCAATGGACAGCAAGCAGTGAGTTACAGCAGTGCCAGGGCTTGCTCCCTGGGCAGGCTTGCTGGGCTAGAAGTCGCATTTCTTTGTCTTTCCACTCTTGGGAATTGTGCAGATCTTTCAGAGACCTGGGCAGTCTTAGTGTGCTCCTCTTCCTTTGCCTGTAAGGGAAGGAAATGGCAAATGGTGATCAGAGATCACGTGCAGGGATGTATCCAAGATCACATGCAGAGAGCTAGGATTTGTACTGGGATCTCCCATGGCCTGATGATCTTCCTCAACAGTGAGACATCCTCCTGACTTAAAGCCTGCCCAAATGGCTTTGTGCTTCCCACAGGTGAAACATCTGGCCTGCTTATGGTTTTCTGCAGAGACTTTGACATTCCTCCTGACATTGATCTCTTCCTTACCGTCTTTTGCCCCTGGTAGTGTCCGTCCAACAGAATCCTTGCAGACAAGCAGAATAACATTCAACAAATAATATGGTCGAATAATGCAGTTCTTTCTCTCCTTTTTTGAGATGGTACAGGCTGCTGGGAATCACCGGTGCTAATCACCTTTGAGCTTCCTTTATGCAGGAGCAGAAAATTCTTGTTTTATTGTTATGACATGAGTTATTATTATTGAATTGTACAAACGACTACAGGAAACATTCTGGGGTATTTGTTTTTGCCCCATCTAGAGCCACCTCAGAATTTGTACTTGTCTGATGCCTCATCTTAGGCGTATACAGTAGACAGGTGTACACAATCAAATGCTGGTTTCTTTCCCACTGAGTATAAGAAAGACTGGAGGACTACAGCATATGTATACGTATTTATAGTTAAGTAAGGCAGTTATTACCCATCATTATATGATAGCTTCTGTCTCCAGTAGTGGTTTAGGGGCTCAAAGAAGGCTTTCAGGGGAATTAAATTTACCTTAAAATCCACTGATGTTATAATCCATACAAAGATGAGCCCTTAGTTTGAATGCAGAAAGGAGTGGTATTGATCATCATTACTGGCCGGGGCTCCTACACATTATCTCATAATAGAAGTTTGATGTGTTTGACGTGGGAACTTAAATGTCCTTGTACCCATTTTACAGATGGAGGAACTAACACAGAGATTGTGAAATGTATTTAAGTAAAGTTAAAAGTCTTAAATGTATGCATATGCCTTTATAATCCAGATAAAATAGGTTGCTTTCTACTTTTTTTTTCTTTTTAAGCCAACTGCAGTATTTAAGATCCAAAATGATCTTAAGTGTAGTTTGAAGTTTATAGAGATAGTTAAGCTGTCATTCTTAGATTGTAGGGTACACCCTTGATTTTATACCCTTTCTCCCTCTGTCAGATATTTCTCTGTCAGAGAAATAAGAATGCTGAAGCTTAACTTTCCATGAATCTGTATGAGAAATTGTTGGAAATATTTATTTTCAAACCTTGTTTTCTTTCCTCAGATGCCTTTTTTTTAATTTGTTCCTTTGATCAGGAATGGGTTAGTTGCATTTATCAGGGGTAATGTAGCATACCTGACATTTATGTGTTTCATTAGCCATGAGTAACTGTAATTTTATTAAGATTTCTAGCATGTTCAAATATTAGACTTAAGCCCTGTCCTATGGCAAATACTAGTGTTTGAATATGCTTACACAAATGTTTTTCTACTCCTAGAAGATAGAGTACTTAATGTAATTGGTAAATCAGATGATATCTAGCACTTCATTGTAATGCTCTACTTTACATGTAAATTATGTTTTGAAGCACCGTATCTTTTCTCAGTAGTGATTAATCCTTGAAATAAAGGGGGAGGGGGAAGCAGCTAGTTTGTTTTTAATGATGCATTCCTCCTTGGGGAAAGATTAACTATGTACAACTTTGTTGAGTTTAGCAATTTGCAATGAATTGTTGAGTTGTCCATGGAGACCAATTCTGTTCTTCCAGAAGAGCATTCACCAGGTTGCATTACTCTCTGTTTCTCTAAAGGAAAGAAGTTCTTATGTCTCTATCTCAGGCAACAGATAATGTGTTCATTGCTAGCATTCGAACTTAACATAAATCTAGCAAGTAAAACTAAGCAGTAATATGTTTGATGGGCGGACAAATGTTAGCGAGGGAGAAGGCGACTATTTTGAAACATGCTCTTATTTTGTGTCTTTTTGGTTTGCATTTCTAAATTTCAGGTTGTATTTGATGTTCTTTGGTGATTCATCATAGCCATCTGTGACGCACTCTCAGCTGGTCTTTAGCATCTTTGGTTGCTCTACCTCTTTTACCTGTTCTTTCTCTTTTTTTTGGATCGTACATAGCTATCCATGACTTGGTTAATTTTGCTGAAAGACCTATTTGTTGCCTTCTGTACCTGTAAGTCCCACAGCAGAAGTGTGAATCTGTGGTAACATCTAGCTTAATTCCTGCAAGTGAGGGGCAACGTATCAGTGCAAATGTTTGAGTTTCGTATGAGAAACTATGGGGGATTCTTGCTAACTATCTTTTTGTGTATGGAGCTGGTAGATTATGCTCCACAAAATGTATCAGGCCTGTGGGTAAATACCGTCCCTTGGGAGAGCAGCTGAATCTCTCTTAATTAAGTGAATTCTGTAAGCTGGGGCTTTATTTAAGATGGTGTGACTTAGCCCTTGCTCAGGAATGGGAATAGTAGCAGAGAGTGCTACAGCAGTGATTTGTAACTGTGTGCTCAGAGCTAGTGCAGCCTTTTAGAAGTTATCTGGAGGAAGAGTAATGGATAATGATCAAGTGCAAGAACATCTGCACGTTGAATCAGTTCAGCATCCATACACAGAATTGTGATGGTCTTCTTTCATTCTGACACATGAAACAACAAATTGGTTGCTAGCAGTGAGAACGGGCGTTGATGTTCCTTCTCGTGACAGTTAGTGCACCATGTGTGTGATGTGTAGCAATGTTTTTTTCCTTGCTTGTTTTCCTAAAACTGTACTGAGAACTGGCATTTGAACAGGAGATGGCAATGAATGGAAATGCTTCTTGTCCCTTGTGCTGGAAACTATTGCAAATGAGCATTGTGGATGTGGGACCGATAGGGTGTGACAAATTTCACCTGCCAAAGGCTTTGGCTCAAAGGCCATTACAAGTGACAGTATATCTTTCTACTTACTGAAAGAACATTGTGATGTAAGTAGGCTTGCTAACCTGTTTTCGTTTGCCTAGATTTTGGCTGTATATTTCACAACTTTGAAAGTATTTGGGTGCCAAGTGAATGATGTAAAATAAGTAAATTTAAAGAATAAATAAAACAGGCAAGTCACACATTTTTTCTCTCCCCCCATACTGCAGCCACAGGAACAAGTCTTCAGGCTGGTCTCATCCTTCAGGGACCTGGAGCTTGAACCAGGGAACACCTTATGGATGGGAGATGACGGCAAACAGAGATGGAAGAGACTACTTCATCAAGTAAGTGGGTAGTGCGAGCTGTGCACACCACAGCACGGTGCTGCAGCCCTGCTCCTAACAGTATCTCCTTGGAATCCTAATTCCTGTTTCAGCCTTACACAGTTTATGTCTCACTGTTTTGTTTTATTGCACACAGAGAGCTTTGACTGTATTTCACTGATACTTGTCTTTTATTAAGCGGTGTTTTGGTACTTGGTTATTTCATCTACCCAAGCAAACGCTAATACAAGGACCTGTAAATCGTTGAGGAATTGCAACAAATGTCATTAACAAAAAATAAAAATAAAAATGCCACGTTTAAAGAATGAGGCAAAAGGTCAGTTCTGACTGGGATTAACAACTCTCCTCCATCTCTGCCATGTGAGCTCTTTTAGCTTGTCTAATATATTCATAATACCAGTAATGAGAGAGTGCTTGTTTTGGTCCTGTATAGTTAGCATTCTAATTCTTAGATTACCCCTAGTCCTTTAGCTCTGAATTTAAAGGTTTGCAAAATAAATGTCCATGTGAATGATTTGATTTTAACCAAAACTGGGTTTTCTTTTCCCAGTGAAAACTGTGCAGAATTATTCTTTAAAATCACTTAAGTGGCTTGGATAAAATACAGTTTGTTATCTTAGCAAATGTACTCATGTGGCTTTGGAACTTCTTCGCTAAGAAGGGGTAGCGGTGAGTTAGCAGAATAATTGCTTAGTATTGCACCGTTAGTTGCTTCAGCTTACATATCACTTTAAGTCCAGCATTTTGTTTCTGCTCATGTGAAGGGCTGTTGTTTTTTTTTTTTAATTATTTTTTCATTTTTATGTTTATCAGTCTGATTAGAAACTTGCAGATGCTTAAAAATATCCTCGATGAGAATTACAGATCTTTCTTCTAACACAGAGTAAAAGGATCAATTTATTTTAAATTCACCATTAAAAGCTCTAAATTCACTGAAGATTCTTCATCTGCAAAAAATAATTGCACAGGGTAAGATCCCCTTTCCTCTCTTCCCCCGTTTGCCCAGGCTGTGTGCCTTGGCTTCCTAGGAGGCATTTGCTATTGGAGCCAAAGCAAGATTTGTAGCAGTGTGGTAACCTGAAGGCAACCATGGTAAGGCTTTCAGGGTTCAGAGAGATTTCAGACATGTCCAAATTGGAACAAGTTGTCTGGGTTAATGACGGCTCAAAGCTGACTTTGAAATGTCATATTCTTCCTGTAACAAGTATTTGTCATGCTTTGCATGCCTCTAAGACAGGCTGCAGTAGTAGGCAATGTGAAGCTGAATGCTAGGCACAATATAACTATATTAGCATAGACTTTCTGCCTGAACTGATTAGGCTTGTCAAGAAGCATAGGTGAGCCTCGAAAGCACTGTGCTGGTGGTACTGTGCTGCTTCTGTTACTCTAGTTAGTGAAGGTATCTGCACCACTAAAAATTGCAAATGTAGATGTCAGTAACTAGCAACTGCCTGGAGTTCCTGTACAGTAGGTCTTCCTCAGTATTGGAAACTACTCTTCAGGGGTGTCCATTTCTTCTGTAGAATGTCAGTATGTTCTCCTCTGCCTGACTGAGATTCATTTGAACAACAATATCCAGCTTCTGATGACAAGCACCACATTTGATTCCTCTTCTTTTCTCAGTGGTCACATAATGGGATGCTGTACTTGTGTAACTATAAACATCTGTGGCTTACAGAATGCGGTGCATTAGTACTCATTAATTTTGTAATTTGGGAGCATTTTCTAACCTGCAATAGAGAATGATTATTTTGTTGTTGTTTTGTTTGTTTGTTTGATTGATTGATTGCCTTTTAGTACCTTAAAGTGCTATATCCCTCTCTTAAATGCAGAAAAATGAATCTAGGAACAAAATGCCATAACAAGCAATGCCAAATTAGGCCTTAGGTAATGTTAGGCTTGTTTTTATTGTTGTTATTTTGTTTTTGTTTTTGTGTGTGTGTTCTTATAAGGTGCTTGTGCTCCATTCTCTTTGGGACCCTGTTTTTCCATTTTTCTCTGCATGTGGATAGCAGATAGAGATCATAGAATTAAATAAGTTGACAAGATCTTAGCCTCGATTTGTAAAAATAATTTAATAAAAATCATGGCTTTAGCAAAGTGAGGTTTGTTGTAGTCCGTTTTCACAGTGACCGACCATGATATTGGTGACAAACAAAAAGCTCTGCCTCTTCTTACAGTCTCGGAATTCTCTATGGGCAGGCAAAAATTACAAGCTCGATGGTAACTCTCACTTGATTAATTACATGTTTCGTGCTTAAAATACCTAACGAAAGCAGCGTAATACAAACATTACATGAATGAAATATGTGGTGTAATTTCAGAAGTTTAACAAAAAGAGAGTCCTGCTTTTTCACAAGTTTGAAGTGTTTTAAAAACACTAACTGCTGTAAAAATGCAACATACTCTAGGGGTAAATATTTCCTGAGCTTCACATGCAAGGATCTTTGAGGGAGCAAGGATCTTCTTACATTTGCACTGTGATGACTTACATTTGCACTGGGTGACCTTCACTCTAAAAATGAAGGCTGGTGCCAGCAGAACTCTTCCAGGGAAGAGCTCTTCTTTGGCTAGTTAGCTACAGCTGTAAAGCTGTACCTAAATTGGCACTTTTTCGCCAAGCAGAATAGGTCTAACTGGTAGCCTAGGTTTTACCTAAACTTGTTGGACTTAGTTCCAGGTCAGGTCTGTGGGTGTGTTTATTCCCTCCATGGCATCTCACCTGTGACCATTTCTTTTAACTTTTCTTTTCATGATACCTCCTTTTGACGTAGCTCACGCTAAAAAGCCTCACTTACTTTGCAAATACCTACTAGAAGAGCTACATGCATCTCTTGATATTACTGTATTCTGACATGCTTATCATATATATTATCATATATTTCTTTCTCTTCCTTTCTGTTAGATCGTCTAGCATAATAGGTGAGTTGGGCTGCTAGATACCACTTTTAATTCTTCTTTGCAAAGCTTAACAGAATCAAAATAATGGACTGGGAACTCCCTCCCACTGCAGAATAGGCCGTGGTACAGTAGTAGTGAGGGTCAAAGGGACAGTTTGAATTGCAAGGCACAGGTATTGGAGCATTCATGTCCTAGGTGAGGACATTAGTCAAAGTTCATTCGGGTTAAAAAAAAAAATAAATTGTAGGATGGATATTTTGTACATGGTATCTAGGAGAAGAGTCTCTCTGGGCTAGAATCACAAAACAGCTCAGTTGGGAATGGACCTTAAAAGATCACCAGATCCAGCCTTTCATGGGAGCCTAGATGAGATTAGCTAGCACCCTGTCCAATCCCATCTTGAAAACCTCCCATGATGGAGATTCCACCATGTCCCCGGGGAGGTTTTTCCAGTCATTGATTGTTCTCGCTGTGAAAAATGTTTCTTATATTGAGACGAAGCTTCTCCTGGTGCAGCTTGTATCCATTGCCCCTTGTCATCTCCCTGTAGCTCCTTGTGAAGAGAGACCATCTGTCCTCTTTGTAGCCACCCTTTAAGTACTGAATACTGTGATGAGGTCCCCCTAGAGCCTTATCTTCTCCAGGGTGAAGAGACCTACCTCCTTCAGTCTTGCCTGGTAGGGCAGCTTCTCCAGCCCTTTGATCATCTTCGTGGCCCTCCCTTGGGCCCTCTCCAGCTTGTCTGTGTCTTTTTTTGAATTGCGGGGACCAGACCTGGACACAGCACTCTGTGTGGCCTGACAAGTGGTGAGTGGCAAGATCACATCTCTATCTCAGCTGGTGATGCCCTTGCGAATGCAGCCCAGCATCCAAACTGCGGTTGTTACTGCCTGCTGCGGTGCGCTGCTGGCTCCTGTTCAGCCTGTGGTCCTCCACGACCCGCGGGTTCCTTTCCGCAGGGCTGCTCCCAGCCACACGGATCCGGGCCTGTGCTGGGCTCTGTGGGCACGTTGTCCCAGGTGCAGGGCCCTGCACTTGTCTTTGCTAAACATCATACCAGTCTTCCTTGCCCACTCTTCCCACCTGTCCAGATCTCTCTGTAAGATGGCTCTCCCTTCTGATGTCAGGGAGACGAGGAAACTAGAAGTAACTCCTGTACTGTACAAAGAAGCCCTTTGCAAAGGGGGATGTCATTCTTTCCTTTTTCTCAGCATTAATATCAAGGGAAAGAGCCAAGGACGTAAAATCCCAGCATCTGTGCTGTAACATATTTCTTTATGTCACAGTCTTGCTTTTAGGAGAGTCCAGAATCCCCAAATATAGCCTGTGCAGAGCCAAGAATTTATCAGGCTTGCAGGGTCTCTTGGGATCTACTTGAGGGTTTAGCATCAAATTTGTACCTATTTAAATTACTTCATGGTGATGTGTTGCAGTTGTCTCTATTGAAAATTGATGTAGAGTTTTGTTAGTAAGGCTGAATATATTCTAACTATAATGAAGTCATACTAGCTGGAAAAATAGGAGCTGTCCTTGCAGTGCCTATTATTTGTCCAAGGAAAAGACCTCTTTGGCTTTCAAAACAACTGCTTTTGCTAAACTAAATGAAACTATGTAAATGAAAAGAGTATTAGGTTTTCTTTCCTTCTTTTTTTTTTGCCTCTGGATTTTAGGAGTGAAATAGAGAGATTGCTGACAGTCCTGTCAATAAAGGAAGAAGAGAGATCAGCAAGATAGCATATCGTATTGTCTCCAAGGCTTTTTATAGCCATACAGATTAACAAATTGCATCACAGTAAAGGAGAAAAGCAATTCAAATCCTTTGTTTGGTTTTGATTAAAGATGTATAAACCAGGTATTATTGCAATGAAATGTGCACATGAGTTCTGTACAAGCAAATAACATAATTCATAGCAACATTAACAGCTTTTTAGTTAAATAATTTACTTAGTGCCATATGTACGTATCCATTCAACTGCAAGCAGACATATTGTAATTTTGAAATTGTGGGAGGAACAGAGAATCCAGGAGAATCTTTATGTGAAATGAAAAGTAATTATATAGTGTCAGTGCAAATGCTTTAAGGCGTGAATGTGAAGAGATGTTTATTCTTTCTGCTGCAGCGAATTTGGTTTCTTTCAAATCTATGAAAGCACCTATGGCCTGAACTAATCAGTGGTACCTTCCTGTGCCAGGCAGCACTTCGGTAAAACTGTGAGAAGAGCCTTTTATCAAAATGTTTTGAGATGTCACTATCAATTCATTATCTCTTCTGTACAGATGGCACAACTGGGGTCATTTTGCAAACCTCTGAAATACTTTTATTAAGTTTAGGCCATGGTAAATTAAAGTTTCAGAACTTCACCCATTCCCTTTTAGCTTGCCACTTTTACTTGAAATAGCCTTATGAGATAAGTAATACATTTTAGTATGGGAGGACAGCAATCATCTGGTATTCTTCCAGCATATTTCTGTACAGCACAGGCTGTACTAATCTGGACCTTCAATATAAAACAGTTTGCAGTGTATATGTAACCACTCTAAAGACCTATTTTCTAAACATTTATTACATATACTGTGTGGTGTATGATAACGAGAAATTTCTTTAATGCTAATATGAATACAAACGTATCTTAATAAAAACATACTCGATGTGATTGGAGG
Source organism: Anseranas semipalmata (assembly GCA_013399115.1). Lineage (NCBI taxonomy): Eukaryota > Metazoa > Chordata > Aves > Anseriformes > Anseranatidae > Anseranas > Anseranas semipalmata. The sequence goes on along the minus strand of VXAA01006847.1, from coordinate 404,148 downwards.
TTTCAGGGAGATATCATGCAAAGGAGGAAGATTTTGGCTGATTTTGTCCATTTTGTTTAGCCTCATGGCAATTTCAGGTTGCCCAAGTTTCCACTGCTATGATCTTACTGACCTTCTGACCTGTACATTTTCACCCTTTCCCTTGTGTCTTGATGCTCAGCATCAAGGGAGTTGATGGAGGGGAGTTGATAGAGGGAAATAAACCAGCAAAAGCTAATAAAAAATCAATCCTATAGAGAAAGTAATTAATTTTTTGTCAGTTTAACTCCCTGAGCCAGTCCTCCACATGGTCAGGCAGAGTTGCAGAGTAGTTGATGATGGAAGAAACCTCTGGAAGTCAGCTGGTTCAACCTCCTACTCAGAGCATGGCTCATGCCAGGTGGTGACGCAATGAAATACCTGGTTGATGCGAGGACAGGGTTGCAACAGTAATGTGTTGGCTTAAGCTGCCCTACAATGGCACACTAAGGTGCAAGCTGAAGGAACGTTTGCTGCTGCCATGGAAAGTCATGCCGTTTTGATTCCTATTCCTATTTAACTCCTAAGGTATTAGTTACTTTGGTGTTTTTGTGGATCTGGCTTCTGTCATTCAAATAAAGACCTGAGTCTGCGAAATCAGGTTAAATGAAAAGAAGTGTAGCCCTTTGTATGCGGACTCAAAGCAGCAGTGGTTCCGGTAAGGTGTAGTTAGTTGTTATACTTTTCAAATAATTTTTCAGAGGTTTCTGTTAGGGCAGCATGTTGCCATATCCTTGTTCACAGGGCATGCTATTGATCATGTTTACTTTAACTCTTGCTATTGCTTTGGATAGGATGACAAGGTATGTCTGCGTTATCAGTTTGGTTTGCTCCCTACTTTACTCCAAGGACCCTGACCATCCGTACTTCTTGCATATTAGTTTACTTCTGTGCAGTCTGGAACGAGCTGAGCAAACTGCTGGGACCCCAGGCATGAAATAAAAGGCAGAACACCCAGAGGTCAAAGTCTGCAACATTACTGTTTGGCTTGAAACCACAGGTCAGTCCCTGGAACACGCAGCAGGGCTGGTAGAGACGTACTCACTGGAAGTCTTTCCGAATCTTGTTATTTTAGTATGATGCAGTTGCTACACCAATTGAAACATGGCACCATGTATTTTCATATCCTGAGTGCCTGCTGTTGCTTTTTACTGGTGCTTTTGTATTTAGTAACACTGAATTCTTCCAGGCTTCTTCAAGGTGTATCTGCAAACTTAATTGTTTTTTTCCCGAAGATATGTTATCTTGCATATTACATTGTGAGCTCTGTGAGTTCTGGATTGTGAAATCATTGCATTTTGTTTTTCCTTGCCTGGTTTATTTCAGCATTGGCATAGTTGCTATGAAATGCTTGAATGCCAGCTTTGGTCCCATATGTAAACCAGAGGGGTGACGTGTTAGTGTTCTTTAGTAGCTAGTGCAGTTCACGACAACCTAATATCTCAAAACATACGCCACGCAATATTTCTTTACAAGACAGCAAAGCCGTGAGGCGATGTTCTCCTATGCTCAAGCACTTACCTAATTTTTTTTTTTTTAGTAGTCTTTGTCTTGCTCTTTCTCTGCTTGCTCTGCTTCAAAGAGGAAATTCATTCATGTTTTCAGAAAGGTGGACTTCCTGTATAAGTGTTGCGTGCCACATTTGGTTGGCCAGTCGGGCCAACCACTCCTCCCTGTACATGTAGTTCTTAAAGCTGGCCAGCAGTGTGGAATGACAGAACACAGTCATTGATGATATTAATGACATATCAATCAAGCATCCTGCTTATTAAGGGCCACTAATTTATACCAGATGCAAAAATGAGGCTCACAGCATGCTAATCAGTTTACTTCAGAATAAAAAAGCACAGAAGCACAGAAGAGGATCAGACCATTTAGTTTTTACTTTTTTTTTTTTTTCCCTAATATCTCTGTTGGTATCTCTAGTCCTACCCCAACCTTCTTGTCCACATGTTCTGCAGGTTGTATATGCCTCTTGGTAGTTCAGGCTTTCCTCGGAGTATTTCTCTGGGATTTGCTCTGTTGGAAGGTTCTGCAAACAGAGCATATAAAATATAGTGGAAGTCTTGATTGTGGTTACAGTGTTGTTCATCTTCCTGTGTTTTGAAAAAGCTGCTGTTATTTGTTCCTTAGGACTACCCTAGTACATAAGGCCATAATGAAAGTTTGAAGCCACAGGAGCCACCTTCTAGCCTGTAGGTATAATGTTATATAGCACTTTAGCAAATGCATTGTACTCCTTCATCTCTAGGTACAGAAAAAAATGTTAACTAGATTTGCTGGAGGATTTCTATGACATTTGCAAAAATATGAGCAGCGTTACTGCTGCCATTCTGTCCTCCCTCAGCCAGGTGTAAGAGTACTTACGCTTCTGCGGGGTGTCAAAAAGAGGGTTCATTTCCTTCTCTTTCCGATTCAGACTGGGGCTATGGATGAGGGCAGTCTGCATCCCAGGATGATGCCGTAAGCCCGAGGCTGGCTGCAGGGTGCCTCTCTGGGCAGCTCCTCTCCCAGGGGAGAGGCTCGGTAAACAGGCAGTGGAATTGCACTCTCTGGCCCACTTATTCCCACAGCCTGAAAAGGGACATCCAATGAGATTGAATGGCAGTCAGTTTAACAGCGATAAAAATAGTGCAACCTATATAATTAGCAAATATAACTCCCAGCTACAGGTTACAGTAAAACCTAAAATGCTTACTAGGATTCAAAACAGGATTAGAAATGTACATTTGTAATGAGTCTTCCACTGTTAAATTACATAGGATTAAAAAAAAATTAGAGCAGATATAAATTCTTATGTTTCAGACAAGCGGGTGAGTCAGCTGCTGACTGCCTAGGGCTAGGACGAAACTTCCTGTATTAATCAGGTTATTCTATAATTACAAGGTTTCTTGCACCTTCCTCTCAAGCGGGTACTGAGTACTGTCAGAGCAAGCACACTGGACCAGGCGGACAACAGGTCTGATTGGTATGGTGATTCTTATTTTTTTTTCCTCTATTTTTTTTTTTATTCCCTTGTTACTTATGCGGACTGTTGATATGAATAGTGTGCTATTAAAGAAAGAGTGCTACTATGCTCCTTTCAGATTGCATACAGATTTGCTTTCTGTTGCTAAGGGTTTGACCTGCTCAAGGACAGGATTGTTTGGTGGAAGGGGGAGTGGGAGAGAAGAGATGAGCAGCAGCAGGGATGCACAGCCACAAATGACTGTTTAAAGCAAACCTGAATAATTAGAAAGGAGAGGAAAAGGAAAATTATATAGCAACCTGTTTGTGTCAGTGGTCTGGCATATGCTGAAAAAGAAAGTATTGTTAAATCAGTTCAACCTCCTGAAAAGAGATGGTGATTTAACAACTGCCCTTCCCTCGTGGAGAACTGTTGCTCTAGTCATAAATAGGGCAGGCATAGATATGACAGACAAAATGATGTTAATATTGACTGGGATAAATCATTTCTATAATGGAAGGAATAATAGCAAGGAGATGCTGGTCTGTGCGGTAATTTTATTTTAACTAGAGCAAGGAACAATGGAGGCTTCGTTGCACTGCAAGGCAGCTGTACCTAAACCAGTTCATGTGCAGTAGCTTGGGACACAGCCACGGCAGTGCAACTCATTTCACGTGTGCTGGCTTACCCTTTCCAAGTCTTCCGTGCAGTGATCACTTGCTGAATCAAGAGGATACTTCTCACTGAAAAGATGAGGAGAGTTGTGCAAAAAGGTATGCATGAAGGTGGGATTACTTAGAAGAGAAGAAGCTTTTGTCCAGTCACTAGTCTGTGCCTTGGGTAGCCTGAATGTAATTGTATCTAAGTGGAGTACAGGGAGTTGTGTGCTTCAGGTCTCTGTTACAACACCAAAGTCAGTGATACTTAAACTGTAATGTGTATTCCGTGTTTCTGACCTAGTCCCCAGTGTTTTCTGCAAACGCTAACTGGATGGGGACACCGTGAAATTGAGGAAAGTATTGCATCCTGAAAAGTGTTACTTTTGTGTGTTTGAAGCTGGATTAGGAAGTAAAATAAAACTTCAGGAGTAGAACCTGTATAGGAAAAAAAAAATCAGGGTATCCTAACCCAGAGTCACAATGTACAGAGCTGAGAAGATGAAATCCTTAGCGCTCTTAGAGTTCACATGCTTCTGGGTAGAGGGTTCTTATGGCATAACAACATCTCATCTGTGCATTACAGCGTGCAAATGTGTCTGCAGAAGCATCAGTACTCGAAGCTACCCTTCCCAGGAGTGTGTAAAATTAATTCTTGTAAACAGTTTGTATGAGAATAATAGCCCCAGCTGGAGTCTGCTTTTCCATCATCTCTTTTGTCAAACTGAGTACGGTCCCTACGGGATCGAGATTAAAAGCCTTAAGTTCTGGTTCCGCAAAGCCATACAGGTGGTTGGGAGAGTGGCAGTGCTTTCTAAGAAACTAGTAGGTCACATCTCGGGTCACACGCTGGTATCCCCAGTTATGCAGACACAGAGACTCTACATGTGAGATTGAACCAGACGAGTTGATAGTCTGTAAAAATAAAGAATGGAAAGCAGCCCCTGGAACACTGAAAAGGTAGTATGATACTGCAGGCTGCACACTGTGGCCTCAGTGGCCACAAGCTTGAAGAAAATGAATGAGCTAAAGCTGTCCAATACACAGTGATGAAACTGGGACCTTCCCAGTAAAGGTGGGGTGAAATTTCCCCCAGGCCTGCAGTTACAGCATTAAGAAGAAAATGTGCTGGAGGTTGGTTATAGAGCAGAAAAAAGGGGTGAGAATTATCACAATATTTTGCTGCTGCTGTTTAAATACTACAGTTGAAGTAGACCGGTTCTTCACAGTGTATGTACAGACTTTAAAACAGGTTATCTAGTATGCTATGTCTTGCCGGGAAATATCATAATGATGATGTCTTTCCAGCAGTCATTAATATATTAAGGAACTGCATGCTGAGGTATATAAAAGTCAGCACTGAAGAAGCTGTATTTTTCCTTTGGTTCCATTTCTGTCATATTAATATATTTAGAGTTTTCTATAAAGAAAATCAAATATAAGCCTACTGTAAAAGTTCTTATCTGGATTGCTGTTGTAGAATGGCAAGGTAATTTGTTTTAGTAAGACAAGTTGATGCTACCAACAAAAGCTTACTGAATTTTAATTCTCATCTAGTTTTTAATTGCCCTTCTTACAAGAAAATACTACTTAATTATAATCAAAATGCTCAGTTTCCAAATATAATGCTAAAAATCCTCATATTATGTATTTTGTCATATATATATATATAAGATTAAGGTGAAGAAATAGTTTAACTGAACTCAAATTAATCTAGTCAGTGACAACAGTATGACTCACTGCAATTTTTTGAAAGCCATTTATCTAATGTTCACTAGTATCCTGCACCGTTCTACAGAAAAACTTCAATTTAAAATAAACCAATCAAACTGTGTGTGGCTGTTCAATTAAATATCACCATGGCAACAGGGATTAAGCGCACAAGGTAAAGACATGCTGACAGTGCAGAGATTATTTCAAATTTCTTACTCTTCCAGCCAAACGAATTTACATTTTCTGTATCGAACATCAGGAGACAAAAATGAAGGAGATTGAAATACTTGTGTGGCATCTTGGGACTTCAGAGAATATTTTCCTGCCAGAGGAAGTAGTTAGCTGGAATTACAAATAGGAACTCAGCAGACAGATAGGAATAAGTGTTTGCTCATGGGATTTATTTAGAATTTCATAATTAAAACCTGGAGAGGCATATTATTTATGATACAAATAGCATGTAAAAAATTGCTGGAGTCTACAAAATTGAACAGAAAAATAATGCCATTTCATTTTTAATTTTTAAGTGAACTTCATGCTGCCTTTTTGTGTAATGAGGAGTGATGGTTATTTGCAGCTCTGCCACGAAGTAACATTTCTAATGTGTAATATACATATTAAATTATAGTGCAGAGAGACACTGATATTCAGTAAACACACGCAGGATATTTTATGATTCTATGATTAATCAATCCTAACATATTTCTGCTTGTCTGGCTCTATTCTTAGCTTTTCATGTGTATTTATGAAAAACACTGGAGATGCAAATTTACTGGCATTTGGAGTTTTCAGCTTTCAGTGGTGTTGTGCCTTTGCCTTTGCCTTTCCCAGATTGGCTTTTGATTTTGTTGTAGAAGAGCTATTCTGATCACAGTGGTATTGTCTCTTACTGCTGCATAAAACTGAAATACCTTGTCTAAATTGGGAGCATTAATCACTACCTCCAGTTTATCAGCAAGCATTCAGTGTAGTGGGGGACGTTGTAGTCCTGGGCTCTTCTGTCCAATAAATGTCTGCCAATGTTTCTGGGCTGTGCAGACTTCCATGAGGTCAAATTTATGAGGATGTCTTCACTCACTCCTTTCTGTCAACCTGTGAGAAGTGGAACTGAGCTCCCTTAAATTTGCAAATGATCTGCAGCTGTTCGTCCTGTAGGCAGATGTAGCCTCAGTAGTGCCTCTGTTCTCTGAATATTTGGTCAATATTTCGAGCTCACAAGAGCTGTTGAGAGCAAGCTGTGTCCTTCCATTGGTGCATACTGATCTGAGGTTAGTTTGGGATCCTGCAGTTCTTATTCTTTGTGATAGGATGGGCTTTCCACCCTTGGAGAGCAGACCTGCTGCTTCGAAAATGTCTTAGGAGACCTGGTGGTAGATGGGACCACAACTGTATCATTTCTGTGGGAATCAGAACTTGCTAAACGTGTCTGAATGCATTTTGGTGTCTGGTTTTGATTTCAGGAGTCCATGCATTCTTTGAAGAGTTTGGCTTCCTATTCATTTCAGTAGTTCTCTGTGTGTAAACAAACAGTTGTTTTAGCTGTGCTCTTATGAAAAGACATTGCTTCAGTCTTACTAATTGTCTGACATTCATTTTTTTGGCTTTCAGTGAAGTTAAAATATCTTTCTTTGGATATTGAGATGCTTTTTCTTTTTTCACATCTTGGGATGAAAAGCCTTTGTTAAAAGATTCATGATAAATACTGCAGTTATATCCAAAATCATTGCATCTGGTGAGTTTCTAAAGGAGGAGATTAATGTTGAACACATTTTGTAGGAAGTAGTGTGGAATATATCTGTTCACTGTTGCATTCATTCTCCATACAAATATGCAGAAGCCCTGTTAAAGTTAACTCCTGGCATAAGTATCCAGCAGATGTTTCCCTACTTCTTCCTTCTACAATTATGAAAAATGGGGTAAAATCAGAAGGTCAGGGGTATATGGGAAAGCTTTCTTAAGAAACAACTTAGGAGATGCAGGAGACAGTTTCTTAGGAGTTCTGTATTACATACAGCTGTCCCTGGGCTTGATCAGGTGGCAACAACACAGTTCTATCTGGAGTCTAAAGAGGTTCTCTTCCCGTTTATAATCCCTTTTGTACAGCATTTTCTTTTTGCTGCTGTTCTTACTGTTTTTGTTTAATCCAGTTAGTGCCTTGGGCTGGACAGCAGAGACTTGGAAAAAAGCCCTACTGATAAAAGACGTTTTGTTTTGGGCCACTAGGGGCTGATTCTGGCAGCTCATAGTAATGACATTCAGGGATTTTGTTGCATGATTCCTGTTGCCAGCATGCTATTAAAATGCATGTTGCACAATTTTAACAGTGTACTAAGGAACGATGAGCTAACGGTTTACCTTTAAAAAGGAAACAATAAAAAGATTAGCTTGGCATTGTTTTTGACCGCTGAAAAGTCAAAATTTTCCAGTCAGAAAATTTTTTAGTTAAAACACAGGTATAAGAAATAGGGCCTTCAAAGCCTTCAGATGTGGCCAGGGATCATGACTAGGTCCTGAAAAGTCATAGCAGAGCTAAGGACTTCATTCCCTGGAGTGTCACGCCGTGACTGGCCAGGAATCTCCAAAAGGCACAAAATGATGCCACGTCAGAGGGATCCAAACATCAGTATCCTCAAACTCTGTTTAAAAACCGTCCTGTTAGTTTCCAGACAAGAATTAATTAAAGCCAAGTGCAAGCTAATGGGCAGATCATAGGACCAGCTGCTTTCATGGCATGAGCCTTCAGGAATACAGATCCTGAAGGAGGAACCCTGTCACCTGAACATGATGTGTAATAGCTGCACAGCTGCTTTGTCGGTGTTGCCTCTGTGACTTGCACAGGCAATCGAGCCCCGCGCGGTGGTGCTCGGAAAGCCTGGGCACCATTAGGAAGAGTGACAGGACAAGATTTTCTGTAGAGCTGCACGGAGCAGGAAGCTTGGCCAGGTCGGCTTGTTTCATGTCCATAAGCTGCTTCTTCAGCAAAGTGTACTCGGAATCAAGTGGCATTTCCCTAGCATCCTTAGAGAGAAAGGGTGTCACGGGCCCGTATGCCCAGGATCTGGCAGCACAAAACAAACTGGCCAGACGGCTTACTGGAGTTGGAAATTGGATTTGATTTTGTGCTGAAAGCTAAAGAATTGACCAGTTGAACCTCCAGAGGAGTTTGCTTGAAAAAACATCGCTTTGGTGGGGTATGGTTGTTTTGTTTTGTCTTCTCTTGTTTTTATGCTACAGGAGCACATGAAGGCTGCCACATAAAACTGGGGTCCTCATGTGCTTAATGGTAAAATTTTAATCAGCAGATGCTAGAAAGGCATTATCAGTATTGTCATTTTTGATCACAGTGCTGAGGTATGGTAAAATTAAGTGAATTGCTCAAGAATGGACATGCTGCTACCTTCTCTCCCCCCCACACATCTGTGTCAAAACTTAAGACTTACATACATTTTTTTTTCTTAACTACTGTTCAGTGACAAATGAAAAAGCTAATCAGTCCACATGGTGCCAGGCTAAGTGCTGTGCCAAATTTGAAAGTCATAATGATGTTTTTGTGTACATATTAACGATAGAAAAGTGATTTTCTCTAGTCTTTGGCTAGATTTACATAGGTGACAGCACAAATGTTTCTGTTACGTGGAAGAGAAATCTAATATATGTCTGCACTGACAACCCAGTGTAGTATAGATATGCCCTACTGAGCTTTTAAGTTACTCGGACTGCCTGCCATTCTCAGGCTATCATAAAGCTCAGCGTGGTCTATCTGAAAATTTATTTTGCCTCTCAAGCAGGTTTTACAAGTCGGGCTGATCTCTCTGCTACTATGTCTAAGCTGCTACTGGCATCTGACTTCTCTACTTTAAACTTATTTTGATATATTTGTGCAAGACAGCAGGTGCAGATAGTCTAATGGCTGCATTATAGACAGGCTACTACTTTCACTATCTCAATCTCCAAATTGTTTTTACTGGAAAGCCAAATGCGGATCTGTGTGAGAGTAAGGGGGATTCTCGGTGAACCTCAGAGGGACAGGAGGGAGAGGCTGGGAAAGCGAGGAGTGTTTAATTCCTCATGGAATTTCTAGATTTATGCTTCAGCATGACGTTGTACAGTTGTGAGTGAGTATAAGAAACAGATATATATCCTCCATTTGTACAATGACTCTTGCTGACAGTAAGAATTGTAGAAAGTGTATTATGTTTTTAAGGAAGAGATTTTTAATCACATGGGTTTATATTCTGATTTATAAGGTCTCAAATCTTACGGTGATATACAGGCCACTTCAAACTGGGGGAAGAGAGGCATAATTAGCTGAATAACCACAACAGTGAATCATAAAATCATAAGTGAAGACATTACAAAAAAGGAATGAATGTGCAAGAAAAGGTTGAAAGGACTGGCCAACACAGAAAGCTTCTAGAAAAGCAGAAACTAGAGGGCTGAAGTGAGATTCGCACAAGTTGAGCCTGAGTTATTTCTTACAAGAAAGTATTAAAACATGTCGCAAGGAGCTCGTTATCTTTATAAAGGATAAGCAAAGGAGGAATGGGGACCTCTGTGTAGACAACATGTATGACTACAGTAAAATTCAAAGCTGCATTTGAGGATTAACAACAAAATCTTCCTAAAGATGAAAAGTTTGTGTTCAAAATGATGGAGGAGATGAATCTGGATTTATTAGATGAGTCATCAGCTGGGAGACATCGAACTGTTGTCATTTGGATGTGTCAATGGCAAATGCCATTTTAGACACAGGAAGGTATTGTTAATTGTGGCTAAATATGTTTCAGAGCAGAGGATTCAAACTGTAACAAATGCAGAAAATGCTGTTAAGATGATTAGGGCAGGAAAAAAGCAGTGTGTGACAGACCAGAAGACATAGTTTTGTCTGATAGAGCAAAACTAAGATCAAGAGGGAACAAACACCAAGCAGAAATAAGAACTGTTCAAAACAAAGAAATAATTTGTGGCAAAGAACTAAAGGAACTATAAATTTAAACTGTAAAGAGAAGGCCCTTAAATATTAGAGCAATGGAGTTCATTCCCAACCTTTCACTCATAGCTCTGGGTTGAATAATCCAAAGTGGGTTTATGATTTAAAGAAGGTTATATGATACAGTCTGTATGATACAGTGTAAAATAGCAAGGGGTTAGAGGTGATGGCAAAACCCTTCCATTCCTACTTTCATATGAGTCAAGTGGCACTTTACTTGTTTCTTTAGCATGTAGATCATGAAATTTGAGCAACACATTTGCAAAACAGACTTTAATCCACTGCATGCCCTTGGAACCTTTTACAGATATTAATGAAACACATTTAATTATCTCTGTTAGACAGATTACTCAAGGCAATTTAGATTACCACATAAAAAGTGAAATAAAGATCAGTGTTTTTAGAAAGCATATGGGTAATAAAAGTACTTAAATAGGATGATATTCAGGGAGATGATATGATTTGACTAGGCTTTTAGATTACTGTATAAATGCTATTTCCTAAATGCTGTCAAAGAATGATGAATTATAACTCTATTAAAAAAAAGGATGGGAAATGTTTTTTTTTTTTTTTTCTCCTTAAGTGTTTTTACATAGTATCAACAAAATGTTTTTATTTTTCTGGAAAATGTGCACCATCATCAGTCGTATTAAAGTGAAAAACACCGAAGTGGGCTGCAAATGTAAGGACAAGTTCAATGTATCAGCAGTATTTCTTGCTGGCAGTTTTGAGTTTTATGCTGTTGCCCAGTAAGAACAGGGATGAGTTATTAATTTCATCAGGATATGTTGGCTGTCCTGCCCACCTATACAAAAAAGAAATTGCTAGTATCTGATACCGTTTTTGAAGCACTATTCAGGGAATTCAGCTTCTCATGTGAATCTCTGCACAGCTATGGTAAATATATTAAATGATGTAAGGGCTGTGACATTTTCGAGTGAGTAGACTTTTAGTGCCAATAATACAAATGGTAGTGCTTTGTAAATGTGCTAGTTTGACAGTTCTTCAGAGACTCAAGAAACAACGATTTGAATTCATTTAACATGTATACAGTGCAAGTTGCCAAAGTCTCCGTAGTTCAGGCACGCTATATAATAAGAAAGTTCTTTCATCTAATACTGCAAGTTACCTTCGGACAGTTTTGGTTGGTTGGTTGGTTTTGGGGGTGGGGATAGTGGGTTTGGTTGGTTTGTTTTTTTGTGTGTGTGTGTTTTGTTCTTCTGTTGTTTTTTTTTGTTTGTTTGTTTTTTTGAAAGTCTGACTTTTATTTTCAGTGTTCAATATTAATAGCATATTTTTCTTGGCAGTTATAGACAATGGTCTCCTTGAACAGGCCCATCATCAACATGAGATGTTGCAGCTTGGGATCTACTGCACCTACCACAACTACCCGAGTAGTTGCACGTAGAGCACAGTTCAAGCAGATACAGAATACTGATGGCTTTGATGCAAAGTAGGGTTACATAAGTGGTGGTATTGGAGCAGACAATGGAATATGTATGTCATCATGTTCTGCCATGTATTTCACATATTGCACCAGACCTCTTTTCTAAGTGGGCCAATGTCTTCTTTATCTCCTTATCCTAGTATAAATAATACCAATGCTCTCAAGTTCTCAAACCTTTTCATTCTTATCCCATATATTTTAAACTTTATTATTTCAATTAAAATAGCACAACTGAAATACTACCAGTAAAAAATAGGGATGTTTTGAGAACAAGTGGTGGCCCTCTGGACCACGGGGGATTCTAGGCATCCTGGTCTGATAGCATGGGACCACTATGGTTCCCCATGCCCAAGTCCACCTCACAGTGAGGCTGAGCACATTTTCCCCACGCATGCACAAACGTGTGCTCTGTACGGACACAGCCCATTACAACTGTGGTCTCCCCCCTAGTGGCAGACTCTTAGTCCTTGGTGTCTCCAGTGTCTGGCCACAGACCTATGGTCCCCTTGGCAGCTGGATCACAGACCTGTTGTCCTACCTGCCAGCTGGTCTGGAGTGAAGGTCACTCTGTTTCTGTCTGTATGTGTGTCTTTGTGTCTGTCTCACACACATACTCTTATGCACAGTGTAGAAGCACACTAATGTAGAAAATAATTAGGATTTGAATTTAATTCGACAGGTGCTCAGACGAAGGGCCTGGCTGGACAGATGTGGCCAGCAGTTTGCCTCTGTGCAACCGGTCCCTTTGATATGCTCTTCTCTCCATTTTCCCATGCTTGTTCTTCCCCGTATACCTTCATCTCTTCTTTTCTGCACCCTTATTTCCTCCCAGTTAAGCAGTGCCTTCTTAATTACTCTCCCCCATTGGTTCCACGTTTGTGGCATCAGTACCTGAATTTGGTGTTTCTCAGGCTGTATTTCTGAGGGCAGCTGTATTTTTTGTTACAGCTGCCCTCTAGGTAACCTCAGCTTTACATAGTATGATGAACCCAGTCCCATCAAAGTGCTCCCCTCCGACATGGTCACCTCTCACATCGTTCCCCTTCACCTGCCTGTGAAATCCAGCCAGCCCTCACATGCTCTTTGTAACTTTTGTCACTTCTCACTGGCTATTGGTTGCAGCCAGCTGTTTCTCATGACATGCCCAGGAGTTTTTTGTGGCTGGTTTGCTGAACCGCAATCTGCCCATTAAAAAAGAAAATAAAAAACTTCCATAAACTCCCTTATGTTACTGTGTTTACTGTGTAGTTCCAGGAAGTGGCACTTCCAAATGCTTTGAATAACCATTAAACTCGGGAAACAAAATGGTGGCAGAATATGTCATAAGTTAGAAGAAAGGTTTTGCACTCCTTTTTTTTTGGTGGTATATGGATTCTAATTTTGCATTGTTATTGCATTTGAATCCTTTCTAACAGTACTTCAGAAACTGTAATATTTTTACTTGTTTGCACTTTCTTTCATCTTCAGCAAGTGTACATGGTTATCTATTCTAAATAGTGTAGATTTTTGGAAATGTACATTGTCTCAGAAAAAAATTGAGTGAAATTACCAGGCTCTGCTTTGTTTCATTCCCTTCACAAGGTCTGCTGAATACCTCTCCTCTATGGATCCTTTTTAGTTATCTGTAACTATACCATGCTTTCACTGACTGAGATGAAAATTTTTGTCCCCCTTAGCTTTTCTGAGACCTAATTGATAGTTTGAAAAAACATCAGCTATCTCCAGGAAAACCAGAAGCTGTTTTGCCAACGGTCTTTACAAAGCTTAGCTCCCGGTCTTTGAGACAGATGTTTGAAAGGTCACCCACATATCGCCTTTTAGCCAGGAATGTCATTTCTGATGTTGCTGTGAAGTTCTCCCATGTTAAAAGCCTTCTGGAAATTTTAAAAATTGTCATGCTGAGTACAATGTGGTAACTGAAATCTCCAAAAGAGCATCCATGCACTGCATCCAAAAATTACATGGCTAAAAAGAAGTATCCCAATAATGACTGCTAGTCATCAGAATTGAGAGCTGTTGAGGAAACTAGAAAAGTGTAGGGATGATACAATTTGAGGAGAAATGAGTGTCTGAACATGTAGATTACTTGAATATAAGATATTCATTAGGAACTGGGAGAGGAGAAGGGTAAGATGGAGAAGAATTCATGTGACAAAGAGTTGGGTTATGGAAAGATGGAGGATGGAGCAAGTAACAAATGATATTTGTAGTTTTTTTTTTCTGTAACATGGTGGCATTGACTCATGATCCAGTTATGACCCATAATAATTCTTGCTACAGTTATGCAGGATTTCTTTCCTTAAATGTTAGTCTGGATGCTGTCTGTTGTTTATTATACATTCTTTGCTTATGAATTCTCCAGGGATGGGAGCATTTGCTCTGCAACACGAATGTTAATATTTCACCTTGCCAAATGCCCAAAACACGTAGGCAAGTGTTATAAGCAGATATAGAGTCCACATTATTAAAACGTGAGAATTCAGAAGTGGGCTCAGATGAGTTAAATGTTGCAATTCTTGGTAGCTGGATCAAAATTTGTTTTGTAAAGTAATATTATTTAGTTGTCCTGAAATATGACTGCCAGTAGTTAGTTCTAGAGTATTCATTTCATGCTGCGTTGCTAGCTTTCACAGAGATGTTATTCATTTTTTAATTATGTATATCAGTGCCATTGGCAATATGAGGCCACAAGAAGAATACAACTCTTGCATAGACTACATTTGTACTATATGGTGTTATAGACCTTTAATTATAATTGTAGAAATTATGTTGTTGAATTTAGACATCGGTCATCATAGCAAACAAAGAGCCAGATTCTCTGCCATAAGTCATCTTAGTTTCATTAATGTCAGCAGAATTGCACTGATTTACACCAACAGAGTTGACACAGAAGCACTTGTTATATTTTACTGCCTTTCCCATGAGTTGCGCTATCGCAGTGTTTAATGACTCCTAGAATAACAGCTGATTTTTTCCCCTCTTTTCATCTTTGTGTTTTCATTATTTTGTCAGCCACTTGAGCTTTAAAATATCCTTCCTTAGTTTAAATGTAGAAGAGGGTTTGGTATTGTGATGTTTGTCCATAGCTATCACTGAGGCATTTAAGTTTCTACTTTTTAATCAGAGATAATAGTCAAAGTGTGATTTGGGGTTTTGTGAATTGTAAGCTGGCTGCCTGTAGCCTTATGGCTTAGTTCTGTACTCACACACACTTAAATGTATATGAATGTGAATGGATGTCCTTTCAGTTCCATAGCAGAACCAAACTGCAAATAATTGAGCACCTAATCTACTTAATTAGGCCTTCTGAGTTCGTTATGGGAACCTTGATGTACTTCTTTTAGCTAAGTGTGTTATGGATTCATTTTGCTGGACCGAGGCCTCAGTTGTTACTCAGTTGTTGTGAGGGAAAAAAATCTTTTCAAAAACCAAGTATTTGGGGGTGAACTGAATTCTTCCTAAATTTTCAGTCAGTTCAGCTGCCATTTATTTATCTGTTACGAAGTTTGCTATGAAGCTGAGCAGGCAGCTTTTCACACTAGGATATCTGATAGGGCCAGGACTGTAAAACAAACTCCTTTTCCCAGCAAAAGCGGCAGGTTTGTAGCGTGATAGCAGCTGCCGTTACTGCCTGCATTGTGTCAGGTACTTTATGAATAATGGGGGAAGACAGGTCCAGCCCTGACATAGCAGCCTATGCATCTGCCCGCACTGCAGTCACAGCAGTAGCTGCTCTGAGTGCTGTGGTCGATGCATCGCCGTCAGCCTTCAGCAAGCCAGCACAGGCACCAGTAAAAATCTTGCCACAGCAGCACGAAGTTTAGGCTGATGCAAAGCTGGGCAGATCAAACCAGTGCTTTGCTCTGCAATGCAGCAGCCGGGCTTCCCACAGCACCCAAGCAGCACTGGCTGAAAAATGGATAGATTTCAGGCTTCTCACATCTCAGTACTCAACTCTTTACTTTTATAGGTAGTTGTCCTTAATGATGGACTCATTTTTAGCCAGACCTATCTTCTGATGGAAATTCTCTCTAGAGATGTAGTGGTCTTCTCTGCATGGGTGAATCTCATATTTTTTGTTACAGTTAACAGTCTCTATGAGAACTTGCAGCTCCGTTCTGTGAATAATTGTTTTTTTTCAGCTTGGTTGCTATTTTGGATCTAATAAAATGTAATGTGTGTTACTGTTTCTTCTCTTCCTGGTTGTTCCCGGACTGGCACAAAGAGTACTCCAAAATTAACTTTCTTCTGCAGAAAATATCCCTCCCATTCAGATCTAAATTCACAAAAGAGATTAAAGACAGGAAACTACATCTGTTTTTCAAAGTGATTCATGCCTTCATGTCTGCCGGTTTTGTCCTCTACCTAGTGAGGTAAGCCCATAATTCTTGTTTTGTAGTGCAAGATCACCCAGCACTCAATATTCTCTGTCATGACGAGCATGAATGAAACATTCACTGAAGCAGAGACAGGGACTGACTAAGGCATGGTATTGCTCCTTGTCTCAATGACTACAGATTTCATGGCTTTGATAACATCAGCAGAAGAAATGGAGAGGTTGTATCAAACCATGTTCATGGTTGAGACTCATATGAGGGCTGGGAAGCCTTGACTGAACCATTCCTTCTGAGTCAGGATCTTCAATCTATATCATTTTGAATCAGTGAACAGGTTTTCAGTTTTTCCCTCAAATAGCCAGTGGTCTGTTCCAGATTGTCAGCTTGCAGTCCAGTCAGAAACTCCTGCCACAGATCATGAAGTTGTATGAAGCCTGGAGAGATCTCTGTGGTAAATAACAAGCAGTACCATAAAAATGGCAAAGCATGGGGAGAAAATAGATTGCAGGTACTGTGGAGTTGGACTGCTTTTAAACTCGCTCACTATGACTGGGAGGAGAGGAAGGAATGGTTTGTGTCCAGGTTTCAGCCAGGATGCACATGCAGGGGTGTGGAGCATACCTATGTGCCCCATAAGAGAAGCATGTCTTTTTGGCTCCGGGCCGAGAGCCTGGCAAAGTAGATGTGTATCTGATTCAAAATGAAATTTGTTCCTGGGAGTTGGCTACTCCCAAGACAAATGCCAGTTTAAAACAAAGAGAGACTTCCAAGATGTCATTTTTCTATATTGTCATCAGTAGGAATGGTGAGTTTAAGCTTTCTCTCATCCCAGCACTGTACTTCAGGAGCTCCATGCTAAATCAGCATGGGTAGGTTTCAGGTCCTTTAACCAGAAAGTTTCTGGAGGACTAGACTATGTAGTTATTTGGCCTGACTTCAGCTTGCCTGTGGGTGATATTTTTAACTGATGGACTTTACAATGCAGCCTTATCCTACACAGGTCAACAGTCTTCCTCAGGTACTGCAGGAGCTTGCTTGGTGCCTGTACCCTAGGAAGCTGAGGAAAAGGCTGTTTTTTTCCAGTCCCTGAGACAGGTGCTTCTGGGCGGGCATGAATCCAGTCTGAGTCCTAGATAACTTTTTCCTCTGGTGACCTTGAATTTTTAGTTCCTCTCCTGTTGATCCTTAGGACAATGCTTTATCAAGATCAAAATCTGCACCAAACCCCCCAGCAAATAAAGGTGGCTTGTAGCAAATTCTGTCATGAAGATGATTAAGGGATTGGAGCATCTGTCTTATGAGAAAAGACTAAGCAAGCTGGGCCTGTTTAGCCTAGAGAAGAGGAGATCGAGAGGGGATCTTATCAACCTCTACAAATACCTGGAGGGGACGATGTAAAGAGGATGGGGCCAAACTCTTCTCAGTGGTGGCCAGTGACAGGACAAGGGGTAATGGGTATAAATTGATGCACAGGAGGTTTCATCGCCATATGAGGAAGCACTTCTTTACGGTTTGGGTGACAGAGCACTGGCACAGGTTGCCCAGAGAGTCTGTAGAGTGTCCTTCTTTGGAGATATTCAAAACCTGCCTGGATGCCATCCTGTGCAACGTGCTCTAGGTGACCCTGCTTGGCAGGGGGGTTGGACTGGATGATCTCCAGAGGTCCCTTCCAACCTCAGCCGTTCCGTGATTCTGTGATTTCCTGCATTAAGAGATACCAGAGGGTCTAGCACTCCTCAGGGTGGAAGAGCATGTCCTGGTGGGCTTCTCTCACCCCAGCCACTGCCTGGACTGCAGTGCTCGAGCTGTGACTGGCCTGGCTCAGGACTTTGGTTTTATGAGGGAACTGGGGGATTGCATCTCAGTTGTCCTCTCTTTTGTACTCTCCTATGGGGAATATTAGGAGGCAGAGAGCAGCTGTGTCACTTTTTATGGACACTGATAAATTGAAAAATCAGTGCTGCTGTGCACATGTAGCAAATGTGTAACAACAGTAAGATCTGTTCTCTAGAGAAACCTTGTTTGCTACAGAATAACCACTTGGTCTTCAATATACATCTTTGAAAGTTCTTTTTGGAGATGAAATAATTATTTTTCCATGTAATGAAGTGGAACAGGAACTACCTTTTCAAGTGAGGGCAAGAGAAGAGTCTGAAATGATTAAAACAAAGCTATAAAAATTAACTACCTTGTAACAGACCATAGTTTATTTTAATAAACCTTCTACTGAGTTGCATAAAAGAACTTGGTTTAGATTTCTCAAGCAAAATTGCTTATAATTCAATGATTTATTCCCCACATAGCCCCAAAATATTTTTTTCCAAATAAATGTTGTATTAGTCTTTTTGACCCCACATACTTTAGAGAAATTTTGAGCAGATTTCACAGCTAATGTGTCTGAACACTGACTCATTAAGGCAGTTGTACTTTGCTTTGTACCTTACCTTTTTCACTATAGCATGTATGTAGTACGTATGCCCATACTGTGTGACCTTCTGAAGTCCTGCGGCAGTTTACTCTAATTTTATGAAGTGTTTCAAAATGTTCACAGTAATGTTTTGCATACGTGAGGGCGGGGGTCTCATCCCACCTAGTTGTAAATAGCTAGGTCCAAGCTAATTATTTTAGGCTGCATTTGCTGGTGCAAAATAGGTATTCTAGGTTGCTGGTCTATTTTATTATCTATCTTAGAGTGAAGTTTATCACGCCCTATAATTTGGAGTCCCTTTAAAAAGGTAAGCTGTGATGCCTAGTTTAGTCTCAATGATTTTTATCTAGTCATATGAATTGCCACTCTTGTTACCTGCTGAAGTCTAAAGTTAAAAGTTTGAAGACAGGGGGCTTGTGTGGCAGGAGGAGGCCTACCGCATGAGGAAAATCAGTTTCCTTGCATGTGATTTGTGAGATTGCCTGTAGGAATAGAAGCTGTTCAGGATTTTTATAGTATCTTTTGTTTTGATCTTTTAAAGCAGACTTACAGCCACAAAGGCTGCTGCTGAAAGCCGTAATGTGGAAAGACAACCTCAGCCAAAGTGGTTTTTGAGTGCTCCAATGGAAATGGATCTGGTTGTGCTGTGACCAATGGGTTTCCAGCAATATACAGGCATGATACTGGCAAAAGTCAGTTTTGTGTACTTACCAAAAAACAAAAGTACATCACTCAGTAACTTGTGGGTTGGCAAACTTATTACTTTGGGTGAACAATGAATAAAAACACTCATTTTGTATAGTGTCTCAAGATTCCTACCTTATAAGTGTCTTTACCCTCTTAAGGTTAGACAGCTTAGCACTGAGAAATGACAGTGCTGTTTCCTGTACTGTCATACCTCTTTCAGCTTGAAGTTATGCGTTACAACACAGCTGTGCTGTTCTGAATTCTGTGTAGCATTATGTTTTGCACACTATTGTGTATCATGCATTATTTCTTCATTTTCCACATTTGCTAAGTTATTTTTGGTTTTTAAGTACCCACTAATTTTGCACTTGTTCTGTAAAGCCTTGAAGAGAGAGGTTCATAGCTTCTAAAGGTGTGAAGTGTTTAGTGTTTATTCTAAGAAATAGCACTCATCCCCAGATAGCTGAAAAATCTTGACCTGTGGTCAAGCATATCTTATTTGAGGTAAACATGAATAATAATAATAATAGTTATTGTTTCTCATTGTTCTGGGTCCAAGTATATAGCTAATGGCTAAAGTGCTTATACGCACTATTACGTTTTGTTGCCAGCATTGTATCTTTCCTTAGGGGATACAGTGTTTGAGAAATTAAGTCATATATTCTGTATCTCATTTATGTTCATGTATACAAAAAGCATGGCCTTTTTCTGAGGCAGTTAACTATAAAGTCAACTTACCTGAACCATTGTTTGGCCTACAGACAGCAGCAGCACTTTGCTCATACACTGTCTTGTATTTAATCTGTATTATGTTGTTTGTTCCATTCTGTTCTGTTTATTTTATAAAAGTACTTCAGGCTGTGTTTATGGGATATATCTAGAGTAATGCAAGTCAGTTATAGAACGTGTATCTAAGGTTAGAGATGAAAATGTTATTAGATACTACAGGGCTTTGTATTTGCAGTAAGGCTGTATTCAGAAATAACAAGTAGAATTTTTTTTTAACTCAGTACTTTTATTATCTAACACCTTCAAGCAGAAGCATGAAATCTCTATGTTTTCTTTATAGATTACTCAAAGGGATTTATCAGAACAGTAGACAGGATTCTTTATCTGCTTGTCCCCATGTTTAGCATATACACAGTAAAGCCTTACAGGTAAAAGTAATCAATCTGAGTTATAAATTAGTTATTTTTAAATTTGATATGAGAAATATTTTTGCAACATAAGCTTCTGGTTTTGCATAGTAATTTTTCCAATATTACTTCTTCATAATGTTCATCCATGCGTCTAATTAAGACTATAAGTAAAACTTCACTGGCTCAGACCTAAGTCCATCCAGACCCTATTCTTGTGTCTAACACTGGACAGTGGATAGTAGCAGATGCTTAGGGAAAGAGCAGAAGAAAAACTGGCTGCCTAATCAAGTAAGAAAAGCTTTAACATGGGGAAAGATGGGGGAGGGAGACATTCCTCACACAATTGAGTGAGGACGTGGTAGATGTGGTAGGCATGCCAAGGGCCCAGGGTGATAGGAACAGAAGGGACATGGCAATCACCAAGACGAGGCTGAAGTAAATCACCTGAAGCATAGGCATGTAAATAAGGAAGTGCCTCCAGGACAGCCCTAATGTGGAAAGCTCTCATGCCCTTTCTGGGGAATCAGCATGCTTGGGTGCCTCTCTGAAATGCATCTGCACTAAATCCCACAGCATGGGAAACAAACAGGAGGAATATGTGTGTCTTTGTGCAGTTGCTATAACCTCATGGAAGTCATGGAGACATGTTCAGACAGGCTTGGTGCAGTGACTACTTCACTGGGGAGCCTGTTCCAGTGTGCAACCACCCTCTCAGTGAAGAACCTGTTCCTAATGTCCAACCTAAACCTCCTCTGCCTCAGCTTGACACCATTGCCGCGGGTTCTATCACTGGTGATTGTAGACCTCATCGCAGTCTACAACTTCCTTGCGAGGGGGAGGGGAGGGCCAGGCGCCGACCTATTCTCCTTAATCACCAGTGACAGAACCCACGTTGGTATATGTTGGTATAGCTCACACGACTGGAGTGCTGCAGTGGATAGATACAGGCTCTTTGGGAAGGACAAGCTGGGAAGGTGAGGCCGGGGAGTCATCCTTTATGTGAGACAGCATCTGGGAAGCAAAGAACTCTGCTGTGGGGATGGGTGGTGAGCCAGCTGCGAGCTTGTGGGTCAGGATTGGCAGTTAGACCAACATGGGCGATCCTGTAGTAAGTGTCCACTATAGGCCACCTGAACAGGAAGAAGTAGGTGAGGCCTTCTTTAGACATCTGGAAGTAGCCTCATATTCACAAGCCCTGGTCCTCATGGGGATTTGAACTGACCTGATACCTGCTGGTGTGCATTAGCAACAGCTTTGTGACAAAGGTGATCAAGGAGCCAACAAGAGGAGCTGCTTTGCTGGATCTCATATTTACAAACAAAGAAAGGTGGGGCTAGGAAGTGAAGCTCAGAAGCAGTCTTGGCTGCAGAGACCATGAGATGAGGAGCCTGAGAGGATGGAGCAGGGCAAAAAACAGGATCACAGCCTTGAACTTCTGGAAAGCAGGCTTTGGCCTGTTCAGGGATCTATTTTGAAGAATCACATGGAATATGGCCCTGGAGAGGAGTCCAAGAGAGCTGGTGGATCACCTTCCTCAAGCTCTAATTTGATACATCTCAACAAGCAGGAAATCGAGCAAAGGCAGCAGGCAACCTGCAGGGATGCGAAGAAGGAGCTCCTGACTAAACTCAGACATAAAAAGGAAATGTACAGGAAGTGGAAGCAGGTCAAGTGACCAGGAGAAATATAGAGACACTATCTGAGCATGCAGGGATGGGATTAGGAAAGCCAAAACCCACCTGGAGCTGAATCTGGCAAGTGATGTGAAGGGCAGCAAGAAAGGATTTTACAAATATGTCAGCAGCAAAAGAAAGATTAAGGAAAATGTGGGCCCACTGCTGAATGGTGTGCCATTTGGACCACGTGGGCGCTCTGCAGGCAGAGGACACAAAAAAGGCCGAGGTACTCAATGCCTTCATTGCTTCAGTCTTTTTGATAAGACTAGCCTTTAGGAATCACAAGCCCCTTGAGACCAGAGGAAAAGTCTTGAGCAAAGAAGACTTGCTTTTAGTGGAGGATCACGTTAGGGAACACTTTAACAACCTAGATGTAAACAAGTCCATGGGGCCTAATAGATTGCACCCACGAGTGCTGAGGGAACTGGCTTATGCCATTGTGAGGTCTCTCAGTTGTCTTTGAAAAGTCATGGAAATTGGGGAAGGAAGGTTCCTGACAGTGGGAGAAAAACAAATGTCATTCCGGTTTTCTAGAAGGGCAAGGAGCAGGATCTGAAGTCAACCAAGCCTCACCTCAGTCCCTGGGAATATGGTGGACTAACTAATCCTGGAAATGGTTTCCATACACACAAAGGACAAGAAGGTAATCCAGAGTAGTCATCTTGGATTTAAGGAGGGGAAATCATACTTAAGCAACGTAATAGCCTTCTACAATGGCATGACTGGCTTGACGGATGAAAGGAGAGAAGTGGATGTTGTTTACTTTGAAGTTACTGAGGCTTTTGACACTGTCTCCCATAATATTCCAATAGACAAGCAGATAAAGTAAGGGTTAGATAAGTGTGGTGGATGGAAAAAATGACTCTGAATGGCTGAGCCCAGAGGGTTGTGATCAGTGGCACGAAGTCCAGTTGGAGGCCAGTCACTAGTGTAGTACCCTAGGGGTCAATACTGAGGCCAATACAATATAGCATCTACATTAATGACCTAGATAACGAGACACAGTACACACTCAGCAAGTTTGCAGATGATACAGAACTGGGAGGAATAGTTGATGTGCTAGTGATGCCGTATAGAGCAACCCCAACATGATGGAGAAATGGGCAGAAAGGAGCTTCATGAAGTTCATGAGGGGTAAAGGCAAAATCCTGCCTCTGGGGAAGAACAGCACCATGTGTCAGTACATGCTGGGGGCCAACCAGCTGGAAAGCAGCTTGGCAGAAGAAGACCTGAGGGTCCTGATGGACATCAAACTGGCCATGAGCCTGCAATGGCAAAGAGCCTTATGGCAAAGGAGGCAGCAGCATCGTGGGCTGCATTACAAAGAGTGTTGTCAGCAGGCTGAGGGAAGTGATCCTTCCTCTCTCCTCAGGTCTGGTGAGGCCACATCCAGAATGCTCGGTCCAGTGCTGGGCTTCCCAGTGCAAGAGAGACGTGGACTTACTGGAATGAGTCCAGAATGGGTCCACTGAGATGATTAAGGGACTGTCGTATGAGGAGAGGCTGAGACTGTTGAGCCTGGAGAAGAGAAGGCTCAGGGGAATCTTATCACTGTACCTCATCATACGTGATGGGAGGGAGAGACGACAAGGAACCCAGGCAGGGCAAGGTGCAATGGGCACAAAATAAAACATAAGGAATTCCATCCGAATACAAAAAAACACTTTTTTTCTGTGAGGATAGTCAAACACTGAAACAGGTTTCCCAGAGGGGTTGTGGAGTCTTCTTCCTTGGAGGTACTTAGCTGGACACGGTCCTGGACAACCTGCTATAGGTGACCCTGTTTGAGAAGGGGGTTGAGCTAGATGATCTCAAGAGACCCCCTACCAGCCTCAGACACTCTGTGATTCTGTAACTTTCCTGATACACCTTCTTGTCTTCCAGCAATCTGTTAGTGTGTAGTCTCCTGTTCAGAAGTTACACTTAAAGGAATTGTCTGCATTTTGACCAGAAATTGGTTTACTGTTGGTAGATGTATTTAACAGAGCATGTTTATAGATCTTCCTACACGCGATACTTCCACTGGTGTTGTGTGTAGAATGAGACATGGGATGATGATAGACTTAAAACCCCAAAGCTTTTACTTTTGTTATCAAAGCTTTTATTGCTGTTATCAGTTAATTTGCACTAAAGCTGCCGCAGTCTTTCTCAAAAAGATCCTATTGTTTTAGACACCATTGAGTTGGAAGCCTCTGTAAATTAAGCAGTAACACATGATTTATCCAGGGACTAGAAGTTGATGGGGCCATACAGCTGAATTGTTACAATGGTCCTTGTCATGCTTTTATATGTGCCATTTAACACTTTCCCAAATAACTCTTGGCTATGGGTTGGGATTTGGCATGAGCTGTGGTCTGTCCCCACAAGGCTTTTTGGACATGGCACCTTCTGCTGTGGAGGCTAAGAGAATAACTACTGTGAGAACTACAGCGCAGTAATAATGTTGGCACAGGCTGTTCTGTGCCGCTTGCTCTCAGTGCCAGGGAACAGCCTCGGGCATAATTAATTTATTAGCATTGCCATAGTGACAAAAATGTTCTCAGGCTGATATTGCTTGCATATTATCTGGAAATACATAACAGGGAGTTGGGGGGTGTTGGGAGGCTTTTAGTCCGTTTCCAGAGCAAGACTGGTTATCTATTGAGAAATACCTGGGGAATGGAAAAAGAGTAAGTATCTGGAGAACACTTCTATCTTAGTAAAACTCTGTTTTCAGATTTCACTCTATAGGAATATCCATTTTTGTTGTTACTCCAGCTGGCTAAAGTTATTTTTTGCCACAGGGGAGTTTCTGTTTCTTAGAGAACCCATGTAAAAGACATTATTTCCTTCCAAGGCTTGATAAAGGATTCTTTAAACACATGCTGTGTAGACTTGAAAAGGTGCACTATGGTGTCATTGAATCTTACAAAATGTATGATGTGTAACATTATTACCAAGATGGTTGAGGCTTTGTATTGGTTAAAAATTGCATAGCAGCTCACAGCCACTGTGGGCATCCGCGAAGTCGTGTCTGTCAATGGCAGGCTTTGGCAGGTAAGAACAACAGTGCTGACAGGGGCAGGTACACATAAATGAGAGATTTATCATCTGCACGGCACAGAGAGACAGTGGATGGGTTTGTTCTCAAGCTTGATTTATGTCCCATTGTATCTTGCTAGCCACCTTATTGTCATAATGGATTATTCCTTAAAAGCTGCTTAAAAGCCTTCAGAAATTTCTCTAAGGTACACAGGCACTTGTTGGCTGCGTATTTAGTCTCATGATGAGTTAGTTATTACATACTTTTGATAAACATGAGCAAATCAGCAGGATTGTTCTATGGAAATTAACCGTAGCCATTAAGGCAGAAATGCCTTCCGGTTACCTATCAATTGCATTAAAGAGGAGATCCAAAATATGACAGTCTACTTTTGATTGTTCTAGTGTTGTGAGCAAGGTTGTGGCATTTTACACATTTTGTATGTGAAAGTAACCAAACCATTTGTAGCACTGCAGGTTGCAAAGCAAATGGGTGTAGAAGCTTCATCCATCCATAAGCTTCAAGGGGGAGCGGGGTGAATGTGGAAAGCTTCATCCACTTTCCATATATGATTTATCACCGTTTGTAGCTGATTTACTGAACGGAGCAGCCAAGCAATACTTTCCAGATGATATGTTCCAATATTTATGGTTGAATTTAATCTGATCTAAGATAAGGCAGGATAAGCCTGTACAGTATCCACTATATTAAAAACAATGAGTCAAAAAAACCCTCCCCGAAAAATAGTGAATAAATTTGTACGAGCAGTGTTTTTGTAACTGTGATGGGTCTAGAAATAGAAGTGAGGCAGTGCTTATTAGCAGAGATAGTGTCTATTATTGGATGATGGGGTAGTTTGGAAAACAAAAAAGAAAATGAACAAAAAATTAAGCTTTTGGGCAACAAAATCTTCTGGTTAAAAGCTTGCCTGTTTTTTCCAGCTACATAAACTGATCTAATAACTTGTTATTAGGCAAACCAGTACTCAAAGTATTTTTTGTGCCCAGAAGCTTCTTACTATTTTTCAGTTACTGCCGTTCTCTAACAAAAGATACCATTGCTGCCTAAATAAACAGAGCCTTGCTGCAAAGCAGCATACCTTCCAGCTTGGTTAGAGGGTGATGAAGTTGTTAGAGGCAACGTCATTCTTTATACAGCCTCTGTAAAGAGGTTTGTTCATAATGATCTGAGCACTCTCTAGAAGCATATTAAGCAGGCGCTGTTGGACCTGGTTCTGGTTTCCTATGTACCTGCTCAAGGGACAGGCACATACAGTGGAGCATACTTCTGTGGTTCCCGTTGGCACAGCTGAGGTCTGCTCCTGGAGCTCACTGGATGAGGAATCCATTTTGATGGTCCATTGAGATAGACACAAGAAACATTTCAGGTTTGCAGTTTCCACTGGTAGAAGACATTGGCGAGTCAGAAGCTGTTTGTCTTCTAGCTTCTTCTCAATGGATGTGCATCCTCACAACTTGAGGCCCTAGCCTCCCAGTGAGCAGGATCTCAGTCTGCTCTGAAAGCTTGCTACTAAAACCAAGGACATCAAATATACGCTGTGTCAGATTCACTGCTTGGTCTCGGAGGACACCATGTTGTATGCACTGTGAGTTCAAACTGACTCTACGTGCAATGCATGCTGTATCTAGCCCTAAAAACTGATTAAGGCTGCCCTCAGAGAAACTGTCTACCACGTCACCTTCTGGACAGCTGAATTTAAACATTGGCATGGTGCTCTGAACTCATCTGCATGAGTTCATCATTTTCTGCAGCACCACAGTAATGCAGTCCGTCTGTTCATGGTGTAATTGAGATACATGGAAGTTTGTAGGAAGCAGGTGACTATAAGAGCAGCATGTTGGATCTTCATTTGCTGTTTGTGACCTTTGAGGATACCTTGAAATAAGCCTTCTCTATATTCTTCTAAGACTCTAAATAATTTGGGATGGAGGTCATTTTCTTTCCCCAAATCAGGTCGGTTGTCTGTGATTTCTTTTTCTTTTTTTTTTTTTTTTGGCACAGAAACGTGTACCACAATGCTTAGCTCTTACTTGTACCAAAGTTGAGCTTTCAGAGTGTAGTCCAGAATTAGGAAGAATGAAGTACTGCATCAAACACTCTCACTTTCTGTTCCAAGTATAAAGTGAACTTACACAAGGTTGATAGTATATAAGAAATCCAAATATGATATTTTTAGAACATACAGATATATTGAATGGAGAACAGACATTTAACATATTTAGTAAATATTGCTCATGTTGCTTGGTGGTCAAGCCACAAGGCATCATCATTATGATACAGTAATTACAAAACATAGGCTTTATTAACAAATTCTGATTTATATGGTAGATCTCTTCTTTGTTGGCTCACCTGCTTTGAAGTTTCATCTGATCAGTCATTAGCTATTTCCATATCTATACCTACTGAAGAATTCTGTTTTTGTCTTTTAAAGAACAAGTCTTTCTGGCTCAAAATCCAGCCATTTTATTTCTTTAGTTTCACAGTTTTTATAGTACATTCCGTCATCCAATTTAATATTTATCAGTAGTAATAACTGACTGCCAGGGTATTTTCAACATTAATTCTGGGTGTCTGTGCACTGGATAGTCCTGCATTCAGAATTACTAAGCAGACCATGCAGGCAGACACTTTGGCTGTAACTTGTTTGCTCATTTATATACAGAAGAATGGAGATGAATAGCTAATTTTGCTGCAGAGAGCTGTCTGCTCTGAATCCCAAACACTCCATATTTTGTAACTCTAAGGGTCTGATCAAGTCATTATAGCAGTCTTCCACGGGTAGAATGGGTTAATTGTTCCAACCCTTTTCTTTCTTTCCCCCAACTTTCAGCAAAAGAGAATTTGAATCATGATTTAGAAAGCAAATTAACTACTTCCAGCATGACTAATTTTGATTTCTCCTAAGGATTACACTGAAAGTGTAGTCTTGACTGAAGGTCCTGGAAGGAAAGCACATACAAAGGCAAAGGAAAGCCAGGCAGGCAGGCACCAGTAGGGGATCTGGAGGTGCAGATTTTCCCAAATGAATTGTACCACATTGTTTTGGTCTAAGGGATTTATTTGATCCTAACAGCACATAAAATGCAGGCTTATGCCCAGCTGTCCAATACGGAAGCTATATTGCAGCCTCAATTTTACAAAAGCTGTGCAAAATGGGAATGAAAGCCCAATCTTCTGATTGCCTTTAGTTGCAGCTATGAGGAAATCTAAGAGGAGGAAACAGGTTTTTTTTCTTCCAGAAAGCATCCAGTTTGTGCTCATTTTTATTTTATCTGGCAACATGTACACAGGTGTAGGGTTGGTTTAGTGGTGGCTCCCCTCCAAGGATCTAAGCTCTCTTCCCTAGATGATTTCCTGTGCAGCATACTCATTGTAGTCATGAGAATGGATAATGCCAGTGGCATCCATCACTGGGGTCTGTACACAGTGGCTGTACCTGGGCTTTTGTGTGCTGGAGAAGTTAGAACCCTTTAAATTTCGAAGTTTTTTTGTTCTTGGTACAGTGAGTTACAGTGCCTCACCTATGTTTTAGTTGAACAGAAGCATTCTTTCAGTTTGACCAGAAGTAGAGGGAATGCAGGTTGATTTAACACGCTGAAGACAGCAATATTTGATGAATGGTGAGATAATAATGGTTGCCAAGGCCTCCAAATGTTTTCCTGCTTCCCACAAACACCACCTTTGTCTTGCCTGAGCTGAGTTTCACTCAGGTGTTGCTATAAGTCAGGCTGCCAGTGGACTCAAAGGAATTAAATGTTGATTGATGTTTGCACTAAGCTGTAAGAAAACATTCTGGTGGAAGAAGAACAAGTCATTCATTGTCAGCCTCTGGGGAGAGGCTGAAAGGAGTTTGTGGAAGTTATGGAGGTTACTAGAAAGTTTTCCTTATAATCTTTCCACACATCGAGACTCCGTAGTGTCATGGGTATAACATGGAGTGTTCCTAGTAGTCCAGAAGTTTGAGTGTGAATTTCCTCTTGGCACTAGAGACACTTTTCCCATGCTATAATCAATCAAAAGGAATTGAGAGGTTTGCTGAGAAGTGGCTTCTCCTGTTGTTCCATCTCTACCAATTCTCCTTGCCTTCCCATTCCTACTTCTGTTACCATGAAAAAATCACTGCGGACTTGTTTGCTCATATTCCTTGGTTGTTGTTTTTTTCTCTCCCATCGCTCTTCAAAGATTATATGTATGGCCTGTGGTATGCTTCTTTTTCTTTTTTTTTTTCCAAGATGGTGCTAGCGTATCACATTAGTATGAGGATAGGATTCATCTTCTCACCAGGGTGCTCTGAATTGTTGCCAGACGTCTACCTATATTTTAAAGAGAAAAATGTATGGTGTTTATTTAAAAAGTGGTTTCTTTTTCCTATCCTTTTCTCTTAGGAGAACAGAAGAGGGGAAAATTCACTGAAGAAGTGTAGCAGAAAGGCTTATTGCAGGATATTTTCCATTTGTTCTGCAGTTGTAATTTTTTCTCTGTGTTGTTGTTTTTATTTAAATGCTTTCTGTATTTGAATCAGACCAAAATCAGGAGGTGGAAATACGCTTCCTAAAACTGGCAATATAATAAGCCACATAACTCTACAGAATGTGGGTGCAGAAGCTTAAATGGGACTTTTTCTAAAATACATATTTTTTATTTTTGTTCTGCTGTTTCCCCTATAGCAAAACTCTAATGGTCAGGCACTGTGTCCACTGAATCACTGAAGCTTTAGCGGATCTTATTTTTTCCACACCAAAGAATATATTGTAAGCCATGTTCTACAAGGATACAATTCTGATTAAAATTGTAAAACATTTCCAACATCAGTTGCTGGTGTTTAAGGAAATTTTGATAGAACAATGAGTAGATTACTTCTCCATCGTTGGAGAAGACTTGTTATTTTCTCTTGTCAGATGCTTTAATTAATTTTAAAAAGTAGCAAAGTGAGCTTTGCCTTTTTTAGTTCCAGTTGTTTTAAACCAATTGTGAGAATGTGTAACTCCTGTGAAGTTGTACATAATTTTTCAAAATAGAATTTACAGGATAATTTTGTTTCCAGAGGTGACAGATGCCGTTTTCTTCCCCAACCCCCAAATGCGAATTATGTAGTTTTTGAAGATAAAACACTTGTCAGAACTGAGTAAAACATCTCTAATTAATGTGAGTTCTTGATTTCTGGAATAATAACAATTTGATTTACATATTTTGTTAAAGAGAAATGGTTTATGATTCAATGATGAAATTTGGTTCCATTTATAGACTAGACTGCATGTGATCTGAAAATGTAATGGTTGGTTGTCTGAGTAACTAGGGATGTGAAGGAGTGTTTTTCTTTTGAGGAATGTATGCTTCCTACGTATGCTGACCTCTTCTTCTATTAAAAATGGGTCTACTAAATGTCCAGAAAGTGATTTCCTGCTTTCACTTGGTAGGCCTTGGCAGACCAAAGACTATATAATTTCTGGAGATGGTGGTAATGGCATTATTTCTGTATCTATGAGGAAATATATATATTTTAAAGGTGTGTGTGTGTGTGTGAATGTGCTTTCCTCAGCACAGACCTGAAGGTTTGTCTTGCAGTTTGACTCCCTTGAACAGATGGTATTTGGTTATTACTCTGTACCATTGTCCTTATTCAGCATGTTCCTTTTTCAGTAATGATCGTTCCTTGTATGATTGGGTCCGTAAGGAGTTTTTCCTCTTCTAGTTGCCGAGTTCATGGCTTTTAACAGAGGCAGAGGCGAGCACCGCGAAGTCAGTTTTGTTTGGGAAGGTGTTGGCCAACAGGTGCTGCTCAGGAGGTGAATCCAGGAGTGGTGCCGCAGGCCGGCGTGAAGGCATTAGGACCTCAGGGTGGTGGCCGAGCCCTGGAAGTGTGGGATGCCCATCCGGCTGGGTATGGAGGTGCTCGTGGTCAGCCCCATCAGAGCCTGCGGGCAAAGAGCAGCTCTTCTGGCAAAGCGTGATTTAAACAGCTGCTTGGGAATACTGAGGGCCTGACTCTCATTTCGGCTCAAGTGTGCTAGACTGCTCTGACATCAGTTTATACACCATGTAAAATGAAAATACAGGCCTCTGGTCCCCTGCAGCAGCAGGCAGGTTTGGCTCGGCTTTTCATTCCTTGATGAAAATGCTCCTTACATTTCTGTTTATAGTGGACATTTAAAACCAAAGTTCAGTGTGCTTCGTGTGGACATTAAAATGAGGCCACAGTATATTTTGTGAAGAGTTGAAGGTTCAACAGTTGTAATTGTGCAGAGGTTCCCCTCTTTTTTACTCATGATCTGTCATGCAATTTAACTTCTGCCCAGTGTTTTAAAAGCCGTGATGGTTCAGTGATGCTATGTGAAAATTAAAGTGATTTGGGCCAGGAAATGCAATATAACTATAAAATGTTATTATAGAATACCCTGCTTAATTGAGAGATAGTAAATTGGGGACTTCTTCACTAGAACGTTTCCTATGAAATTGATTTATCCTGATGATAATGACTGCAGCTTAATGGGGAGCTAGTATTGACCTAAATTTAGCTCCTACAATGTATTCAGATCATGTCACGGATGATGTTTAAGTAAGTTTCAGCACTGTTATTTTCTGTTCTGTTTTGTTTTTGTTTAAACAAACACAAACAAACAAACTTGCTGAATGTAGGGTGGCTACAGAACAGCATTCCTTCCCTTTAACCCCGAGCCCAGAACAGCCTGAGTCTGAAGGTGACTAACACCTACAAGCTCAACCTGCTCATACTCACAGCAGATGGCTCAAATCCCACCTTGTTCTTAAATGTGTGAAGGTAAACAAGAAATGAACGTAGTTCAGAACATTAGAGCTTATTTTCTTTAGGTCTGGCCTGTTCTGACCAAACTTAAAGTTTCTTTAAGTTCTGCCTGATCTGGCTGGCATATGTACAACAAGAGATTCCAGTTTCCTCTTGTATTACAGTAAATTGAAAATACGTGTAGTACCAGTATGGATATTTTGTTTTAATCCTACTTGGTTATCCCGAAGGCTGAGTCTCTAAACTATTATTTCCGGCACTGTACCTAGTGTTAGGAATGTACCGGTCCTTGGAAAATAAATATTCCAAAATACTTTTTGTACAGTGTCAGTTCTGATACTTTAAAGGCCTTTAATTAAATTTTTAGTGGGATTGTGCTTTGCAGAGGCCAACAGCTTTTAGATTCCAGAAGAAAGCAATATGTTTGTTACTTCATTAAAAAGCAAACAATCTGTAGAATTGTTCTGAACTGCAAAGAGAGGTTTGTGGTAGTATGGAGTTAGCTGAAAAATGTAAAGGCAATAGGAGTCTATGATAACTTCTCACTGATGTACAGCAGGGGCAGGTCTTCTGGAGCTGTTGCGGGTGTCCGTAACACTGACTATGGTTGCTCTCTGTATTTACGCTCCTGTCAGCCCCGATGGGGCTGATCATGACCATAACTCCTTTTTTGGTGCCCCCAGCTGAGATTAAAGGGACAAGTGAGTTTTCAAGACTGTGCAGAATGGCGTGTTAGTTTTATAAATCACTTAAAGATGTTGATTGGAGTTTAAAGGTGAAGCTTGTAGGAGTTAATCGTCTATCAGTAGAATTAATTGTGGAAAGTTCTGACATTAAGCATATTTATGCCACTTAGCTGTCTTACAGTCTTTGTTAAGAGTTTATTACATGTATAAAGAAGGCATTTTTCATAAGATTGTGCCAATTATAATGTGATGATGATTAAACTTGAGTTTTATGTGCTGTTTTTAAAATGCAAAAATGCTATATTAAAATCTTCATATTTCTGCCTCATCAAAATTAAATGCCTATTTAGAAACCTTGTAAAACTTCCCTCTGTATTATTTACAATAGTAAAAAAAGAAAATCATGAAGCAATGTGTGATGCATATATTGCAGAATAAATTTCATTGCTCTTTAATTCAGTCATTTGTTACATTTTTCCCAAAATAGCAAATTTCTCATAAGAATGTAAAAAATATGTATTTGTGATAGGTGAAGAATAGTCATAGAGTTACATGCAGTGTTAAAGGAGAATTTGTCTCAAAATACCTTTCTTCTCTGGATTTACCATTTTGCTCTGCTGATGACACTCCTCTGTGGGTGTTGCTGTGTAGATGAGTTATACAGCTGATGGTGCCCGTTCATTTCTGGGTTTTGTTCAGAAGTGGTAAAGGTTTGTTTTTCTCTCTGGGAAGAGAGCACCATCCCAGTTTACTAAACTTCACAGACACTTCACCTAAAATTATGATTCCTGTTAGAAACTGCTAAAGCGAACAAAAAGTTTGGCTACATTGGTAGATGGCATAATACTTATTTATATTAAAATGTATCAGTTATCTCATATATTTTAGGTATAGTAGTAATATTATTAGAGTTGGGTTAGACATTGGTTGATAATTAACTGGCTCAATAAACTCTGTTTTGCATGTGGGATTTTTGGTCAGTGTTTGTTACTCTGTTGTGCCAACTCAGCCACCGTCTTCTGAGAGACCTTCCTGGTGCAAAGGCATCCTGGCCTTCATCCCAGCAGGCAGCCTTGCCTGGATAGGCACTCTTCTCCTTCTGTAGTCCCTAATGTAGCATTTTCTTTCACTTTCTTACACTTAGAAATCAGTGTTTCACCAAAACATTCATGGACCTTCATTCCACAGGGTCTGAACTCCGATTCTGGCACATTTTGTTTACCTGCCTTATTAGGAGTTTTCACTGTCCGGTGTCTGATTTCTTTTTATTTACAATGAATTGGGACTTCTTGAGATGCACAGGAACATTTCATGTGCTGACCAGAATGATTTCAACTTCCATTATCATTTTTGTTTATTTATGTTCAAGGTCATAGTAAATGATGCTTTTTGTTGTTGTTGTTGTTTGACCTTTTTCTGTAACTATAAGTAAGGGTTTTCTGTCTGAACCAGCTTCTTTTGAATAGGCAGGTGTCAACCCTGTTTAACCCACCCAAGGGGTCTGTTTTGAAACGCCTGATTTTGCTTGTTAGCTCCTTTACTTTTTGAAGAAGCTAGCTGGCAGTAATGAATGCAAGGAAGCGATGTTTCTTGTACATCAGGTACATCAGTAGTCTGATCTTTAACATGCATGCTATCTTTAATAAAGTTTGTATACACTGCCAAATTTAATGGATTAGTAGTTGGGCACTTGTTCTTATACATAGGTAAATAGAAATTACCCACAGGCATTAGCAAAAGCTTCTTGGATGTAATGAAATTGAAATATGATCACCAGCACCCCTAATTTTAAGGTCTATAGGATACCCTGCGGCTACAAGGAGTGCTCTCATTTAGAAAGGTTAGCTACTTACTTTGAAAAGAAAAAGTAGGCCCAGAAAAATCATTCAGCCATGTTGTGCTCAGGTATAGGGAATAACTTATCAGGAAAAAAAAGATCAAACATACCTGATTTTTTCTTCTTGCTATATCCCAAGTTTAATTTTCACATGACAGCTCTATCTGGCAGCCTCGCATCCCATCAGTGCAATCTGTCATTCTAGATTATTTCAATTAAGTTCTCTTTCTCATTTTGCATTTGCCGAGGAGTTGCAATGGCACACTACCAAATTAGCAGTCAAGAAGAGTAATCCTCTCTATTTGTATGTTGTTAAAAGAAAGGGGGACAAAGGAGATCATTTCTCTTCTTCCCCTCTGTCCAGAAGGCCTTCTCCAGAGTTGTTACACAATTAGAAGATTTGCTTTGAAGATTGACTATGGAGACAGCCTATGTTACAGAATGTGAAGACTTGGTTTGGAGGTTTGAAGAGTTAAGAAAATCTTTTCAATTCTTTCTGTGCAGCTTGGTTGCTTTACATAAACTCATTTCTCTGGTAGCCAGAGAATGAAAAGCTTTTTTTGAACTCTTTGCTTCAGTGTAGTAGTTGGACTTCTTCACAAAAACACAGTAACTTGCTAAGCTTCTCTGTGCTTGGCTCTCCAGGGAAGCGAATTCATACCCTGCATGTGAAACTGGAGGCAGCTTTTTGTACTGACTTACAGATCGCTTCTCTGTGTGCGCCTGAATGATGCTCACTTTTCTAACTGGGCTGCTGTGCTGCTCTTCGCTGAAGTCAAGTCTTCAACCTGTTTGCGAGTGCAGAGTGGTACCCACGACATACCCATCATGATATAATAGTTTATATCTGTGAGCTTTTAAATATATGATTGTGGATAAACTAAGCAACTGCGGTACTGAGTACCCACTGCTATCTACAGATGTGACTAACTTGTCTGTTGCTGCTTTCACCTGGTGGTACCTTTCAATTGGTGTTTAGTGTTCACCTGAGAAAGGCTGGAGATGCAATAGATGAAACGATCAGTCTGTGATACCATCAAAAGGGCTGGCTTTGGTTCAAAAGCCTTCCAATGTATACTGGAAAAGAAAGGAAATGAGTAGATAACCCAGGGCTTTTTCTGTGACCTGCTCATCAGTTCAGTTGCTGAAGGAGTGAGGAAGATGACGTTCACAAGATAAACAACTGGGTTTTGTTTCTGTTGTTGGCGCTTACCTACATACACTCATAACTGTACTGGGCTGGTGCTAGCCTTCGCTCCATATGGTGCTGCCATGGCTGCAAACAGTGATTGATGAAAAAGGGCGATTTCAGATGGCCGCTTTCTGCTGGCTCCCTTGGCTCAGGACTTTTCTGCTCCTGTTTGTCTGAAGGACTTGAAGCTTTCAATGCCTGAAAAGATCCTTTCCTTGCAAGGTCTTTTGGAGGGTGGAATAGGTTTAGAGCAGCACTGGGTACTTTCTCCTTCCTTTCTTTTTTTCCATGTGTAAATAACTGACTAGAAAATTAATGAGCGCGTTTCCTCTTTGTGATTTGTTTCCAGGGGCTCATTGGTGTGGATTATTAACTATTCCCACACTGCCATCCTTTCACAGTGTTTTCCCTCCCCACATCTGGGTGTAGGCAAACAGGAGTTAGGTGGGTATGAGGGTGTTGGCGCAGGCTTTGGTATGTCAGCTGGGTGTTCGTGCTAAGCCCAGCAGTACCGGGGGTTACCGGGGGCACATCCAAACCTGGGGTCTCTCGTCTCACCATGTTATCAGGGCACCCTCACTTAGTGTTTACAGAGACTGACACGTGCATGTCAGAGCAAGCCTAATTTCATCAGCAATTAGCCAGACCAGTTTTCTTTTAGTCAGGAGCTTTCCCAACCTAATCAGCACATGAAAAGCTATTTTCGGGGTGTTTCTCCTCCCCCTTTCTTTTTTTAACATTTCAGTTAGACAAATTGTTCACGTTGAGTTGGAGATCGCAGTTCCTTTCCCTGCTGAAAGAGAAACGCCCGCGGCGCTCAGCATAGGTCCGTGCTGTTTGCTGCAGAGCTCAGCTAGGCGGGAGCCCACAGATTACTGTTGATCTACTTAGAGTGAAACCTGCCAAAAGCAGGACAAATAGGAATCATTCACTCTGTTTTCCAGTGGACACTTTCAGTCCAAATTAATTTATTGTGTATTTGCAGTTCAGTAAATCTTCTTTTCCCCTTGCTATGCTGTTAGTTGTAACAGGGTTTATTGATGCATGTATAGAAGATAATGAAAAGCTACATTTCAGTTCATCTTTAAAGGCCTTGGTGTAGTTTGCTGTTCTAAATGGAGTTGCTCCACTCACGTAAAGAAAAAAGCCTTTTGTGGAAAAAAACAGGGTGTATTTCTGGTCCTGCCCCAGTAGGTGTGCGAAAGTGGTTCCTCAGAGGAGTGCCGGTAATTCTGATTTCTAACAAACACAGCTTGCATGGTTTCCTTCTTGAAGGACCTCGGCCAGGCCGGTGAGCACACAAGCGGGTGCTGTGCCCACAACAGCCAAAGTGCTGAAAGGCTCCTTCCAGGAAGCAAATGCCAGTGACCTGGGGCTTGGGGGGTCCTAAATCTCTATTCTGGGAAAAGGGGAGGCTGAGCTGGTGGTGTATTTGGGGCCCTTGGCACACCCAGCTGATGGTCGCCCTGGCCACTTGGGCTGCCTTGTTCCCTCCCGCAGTGGGACTGCCCTGTGCCCACGCAGCCCCAGTATGGGGCTTGCCCTGCAGTTGCTTGTGGGATGCAGTTGGCTCTTCAGCCATAGTTTTGGCCACCCAATCTAGTACATATGAATGATCTGTGAGCGTCCTTTGGCTGTGAAGCCCTGATTAATCCCACAGAGTGGGCCCCTGCATCTCTTTCCACTGACAGGCTTGCAGAGCGGGAGCATCTCTGCTGAAGGGAGCTTCACCCTGGTGAGAAGAGCTTGCTGGGAGAAAAACTGGATGCAGAAATGCCATGCAGTGCAGTCTGTAGCACCATAATTACACATCAAGGGGGGCTGTCAGCATGTGTGCTATGCCATACGTGTACGGGTGCAGTTCAGATATACTCAGCATCAGTGCAGCAATGTTGGCTTTGCATTTCAGGCAGTAAGGAAGGCAGAGGCTGGCATCGTGCTCTGCCTACAGAGCAGGCAATTCCAGCATTCACATGGCCAGCGTTGCTGGGAGCCCATGTTTTCTTCCTTTGTGAAAGAACGCTGTTTAAGATTTTTTTGTAATGTAATCGAGTGTTGAAAACCTTATTTTTTTCATTGGAGAGTGTTCTTTTTTTTGTTCTGTACCTCGTCTTGTGATATTCCTAACTCCTCCCTGCAGGTTCCTTCATATCTTTCCTTTCCATCCTCTGTGGCCCTTTCTTGGCCACAGCCAGTTTTCACTGAGATGTTTCTGTGCGATTTCTGCTGTTTGGCTGGTGCCTCAAATGCCCTGTCCCACTACAGCAGGAAGGGAGCTCAGAACTCATGGTGAAGAGAGCTTTAGAAATGCTTGTGGACATCTTGAGAGAAAAAAGAAAAATCAGACCGCACCTCTCTGTCAATCTGGAGGTACAGAACTCAAAATAAACAACTGCTAGTCTGCAGCTGGGGCTTGAGGCTTATTTCTATGTCTTTGTGGGATTCGAGTATGGAATTTTGTTTTCTTCCCAATATGTAGCATTCATATGTGGTATATGCACAGCAGAAGAATTCACATCCTGCACTTGTAATATCCTTTAATATGAAGTGCTAATCGTCGTTGTAAAATACACTTTGTGTATTTCTCACAGTGCCTGCCTGAAGCTGAGCATAAATCTTTTTATCCCTGTAAATTTGTATTCATGTCAGTTTTATTCACTGTGATTTTGCTTCACTCTGTCTTGCTTTAGATTGCACATCATGCCCAGCAGTAGAGGAAGAGTGGATTCTGAATTTTTTTGCGTGTCAGATTTCCCTGTATCCAATTTTATCAAAAAGCTGTCACCAATTTCTTCTGAAACCAGCAAACCTTTTTCTTTCTAATTACATTTTTACCATATGTTCATCCAGATGGCATATGCCAACATTTTCTAGGGTGCTATAGAATGACCTGACTTTAGAGGATTTAACTGCTGAAGAAGCTTATGAAAAATTAGAATTGACACCAGGGCAGAAAAACAGTCCTAAACAGAAAAAAAAAAAAAAAAAAAAAAATCTCATAAATCTTCCCAGTTATATTTTGTGCCTGTGATATTGACTTCTCAACATACACACCTGCACAAAAACAGTGAAAATGCATGGAATGTAGAGTTGTTTTGTTGATGTGTCAAAAGTTAACTCCTTTTTGAACAGCTGAAAATTTAACTTTTGTCTGTTGAATGTGTCTAAAAAGTACTCCTGAACTGTAAGCGACTACTCAGTTTGCTGCAAAATGGAGCAAAAGAAGAGCTTGCCAAACCACCAGATTCTCTGTAGGAGCAGCAATTTTACTTAACAATACAATAACTGTTTGGGCACTTCTTTTCTAAAACATCATTTGCAAGTAGAAGACAGATTCAGTTGATGCGTGATTTTGACACATGTACTAGTTCTTAATAACTTTTGTGGGATTTCTTGGAGAAAATAAATTAACTTGGAGTATACTGAGAGGTACCAGGAACCTGAGGAAACAGGAATGAAAAGAAGTTTATTTTTCATACGTAGCTACTAGTTAAGATAAATCAGTGAAGATCAATTTATTGTCTTCTGCAGAGTTTTTGTATTTGATAAGTTCTCACCTGTAACAGTTTGCACGTTTTGATAGTCTTTCAAATCCCTGGGGGAAATGATAAAATAGTCTCCTGCTATTATCCGTTTCCATAATATTGTCTCAAGACTCAAACCATTTTACTTGCAGCTAAACTTGCAACTCCCAGTTGCAAAGGAAATTTTAAGCACACTACCTGAGGCTCTGAACAGGGTAAGAACCAAGACATATTTTCAAGGCAGGATGGGCAGTCCTGGGATCTCCGTGATTCAGGTGGACAGTTGCAAATTAAGGTTTGTTTGGTGTCATTTTATTGGTCCCTGAGAAAATCACAACTGCAATCAACAAAACAGATCTTCCACATCCTCCTAGTTAATGAGACAGGCTTTCAACGGTGCTCAACAATTTTAAGTGTTTTTGTTATTTCTGAATTAAACCTGAGTTAAGAAGTCCTTATCTCCATCCTCCTAGCCATCTTCCACTCATCAGTCCATGAGTGGCTTGACGTTTCCACAGATTCTTCTTCATCATTGACCAGAATTACAGCTGCCCTGCCTCAAGTCAGATGAGAGTCTATTTTGTAGTTACATCAACCTGTATAGCAGAGGCGTTTCAAAGCTAAGTATTAAAACCATTAAAGTGAGAGCTGGTGTTAACCTCTGAAGTAATTGAAGCAAGCTGTGATATGGAAATACAAAATAAAACACCAAAATGCAGTCTGTCTCCACTCTGTAATGATATGGTGCAACAACTGATTGATTACGGTTAAGATGTTATAGTGTTTGTGGACATGCAGCTGTATTAAACTCATGTTGAGGTACCAGCTTTTATGCTCTTTTTTGGATGTCATTGCAGAATGGAGCTAAAGTAGTTCAAGTGTCTTGGTTACATATTTCCAAAATAATCTCATAATCAGGGTCACTGGCTTCTTGTCATAGTTTTCAGATTCATAGCAT
Source organism: Anseranas semipalmata (assembly GCA_013399115.1). NCBI lineage: Eukaryota > Metazoa > Chordata > Aves > Anseriformes > Anseranatidae > Anseranas > Anseranas semipalmata. Next base: position 364,107 of record VXAA01006847.1, on the reverse strand, counting down.
ACTTAGACCCCTAAGTGTTTTCCTGTGGAGAAACAAACTCCTGCATAACAAAATTCAGCCTGCTGAGGATAAACTTTTCCCAGCTGCCATGTACAAACCTCTCAGAATTAGCCCACTTAATCCTCAAGAAAATCAAAAAGTTGAAAAGCATTGTGCTAAGATACTTGGCTTTTAAGTACTGATATGCATTATTAAAATCAAGCTCTCATTTTAATTGCAGTCTTTGTTTAGATATTTCTTGAGTTACTCATGGTGTAATTTGAATGAGGAAAATACTGACAAGGTTTCCAAAGAAAGCATTAACAAGTTAACCATTATGAAGCTAATGATCCAAAGATGCAAAGTGCCAGCCTTAAACCATACCTCAAACTTTGCTGAGCATGAATTCAGATATGCACTTGTTACGTTAGGCTCTACATAATGTTCTAGGCAACTGAACTGTGTTTGCAGTTGCTGGCTGCCTTGTACCACTGCTGATCAATGTTCCCCAAGACATTCTTCTCTGCTATTTTTCTTCCTCTTTCATTCACTATATGTCCCTTTGTGGGTGAGCGTGCACATCAATTTTATACAACCCTGCATTGCCTCCATTCTGTTTCACGTGTAGGTGCATGCACACTCAGGAGCCTTTTCTCTCATTTTCCCTGTTACCCTCTTTTTTTGAGTGGAATAGGTGCCGCAGAGAGCTTTTGGGCATATGTACTTGGAATTACACTTTTGATACGATTTTCCGTAACTGATAGTTTATCTCTTGGAAGATATAAAATTTCTGCTCAAAGAATTCTCTGAAAATTACTTTCCTTAATAATGGCAGCTGTCTCTCACTGTTCACAATAAGAGTATATCAGAGAAGGTAGCCTTTTATAAAGCAGGGACTCATCTCAGTCATTGAAAATGGTAGGAAATAAGTATCTCTTTTGAAAAGATGATCTTAGGGCAGCTTGTGTTTGTGTATGTGGAAAGAACAGTTCATACTTAAAATCCTAGCCTTTTTCCTTTTTGCTTCACTTTTCCTTCAGAAAAATAAATCCTGCGATATGATTTAGGTAAAGTACCATCTAAATATATTTCTACTGTGTTTGAGACAAATGGGAATTTTGCAGTGGTGGAGTTATTCTTATAAGATCTTTCACTGTTTAAGTGATTCTCTGTGTAAGGTTCCCCGAGGTGCTGGTTTTGAGTATAAGTTTACTAGATTCTGGTTTGGAACTCTAACAATATTAATTCTTTACTTCAGGAGTCAATATTTTCCATAGCTAAGATGAAGATCGAATATCTCCAATTAATGCAAAATTCAAATTAGTCTTTAACTATGGTCCTACAGCTGGCATCTCAATAATGAACTAGTCACAGGAGGAAAAGGGTTTGTCAGCCTACCATCCCACAAAGCTTTGAGTATTCGTCTCCTCTAGGATCGTATTCATATATCTTACTGCCCTCTTGAAATACACTTCCAACGCACTGAGTGATACAAGAACATCTGATGCAGCAAGCTGCGGAAGCACGAGATGCAGAGCCTTTTTCGTTGATGTATTTGAAGGTGGATAACCTTAAAAATCAGTAAAGCCTGCTGTGCCCCTCAGAATCCTGATAGACTGTTCCTTGCTGATCCTCTTGCTTAGGCTTTGGCTAACTGACACTGTGCTGCTGCAGTACGAGACGATGCAGCGGCTGGAGCAAGGCATCCACTAGCAGAGCTGCTCTTTGAGCAAACCTTATGTCTGTTTCTGGAATTTGTTATCTGAAGTGTAGCTCTTGGGTTTTTTCTCTCCTCAGTTTAGTTTTCAAACCGGACTAAACAAGTGCTTGAACAGAGAGGATGTGAAATAGCAGGAAAGTAGTTCTCAAATGCTTAAGCAGTATTTTCAACTTGCTTGTAAATACTGCATTTCCTCTTTGGAAACAGTGTCAGATCATAGTGCCCCAATTACCAAAATGGAAACAGCTATTAGGAAGAAGTAATTAAAAAGAACATTTTAACTTTGTGGGAAGTTTGATGAGGCTGTCACCTAAAAGAGGTGACAAATGCAGAGCCTTGTGTTCACTACCAAAACAAAGTTCACAAGTTTCAGTAGATAGTTTTTGAAATACTGATGGCACCTCAGAAAGTGTCCCATGTCAAAGACAAAATGTTTGAGTGCCTAGAAGCCCAAATTATAACAGGAGTTGATGGGGAGAAGGGTGGCTGTGGGGTCTGAAGATAATTTCATAGAGAGCATGTATAAAACTCTCTGGATTTTCTAACAGTTCTTTTGAATTAACATAACAGAAAAAGACCTAAAATTTATTGACAAAAACTGGAAGAGCAGAAGGGAGAGGAGAATGAAGTATCCAATGTGGTTTTCTACATAGCAAATGAAAATATATATTCTTTGATGACTTCACCTTACACAGATGCTAGGACAGTGCAGAGATACTCTCCTATTTTTGTAAGGAAGTAGCTTCTGCTACCTCTGATCATATGTATTAAAAAGCATAATTTTACTTTTAGGCAGACTGAATATAGCGACAGGGATAGAGAGTTTCTTTGAAGAAAAGCCCTAGAAAAATCCAGTCACAGGAATAAACTCACACTGAGAGTTTACTGAGATTTTTCTGCTGTTTTGTGTATCAGTAATAAAAGACCACGGAAGGAATGGAAATCGATGTCATGCCCCAAGTGTATGTGTTGGGGAAAGATCAGAGAAATTTTTGCATGCCACTGATGCTGAAAACAGATCTATGAATGACATCTTTCTCCTTATGGGCTGCATGTCTGGAGTTCTTTGGGGAATTGTTTTTAAAGATGGGAAAGAGAAAGGAGGTGAGAGCAATGATTCTGGTTGCACAGGACATTCCCTAATTCTCATGCTTTTAACATGTTATATGTAAGATTGTCAGTGATATAGAAAAATGACTTGATTTTCATATTAGTGTTTATTTATTGGGCCAACTTTCAAACTGATGATGTGGCCTACTGATGCAGAGATATCTGCCTCGCTGATGTCCTTCGCAGCTTGGTTAGGTTGGGCACCCGGCTGTTACCTTTCTCGGAGCAGGAGCCTGTGCCCTCCCTGCAGTTGGGGTTAGGACTTGCCTCCCTTTGCCTACTGCGTTATCCCACCGAGACCTGGAGTTAGTTTTGTACCTGCAGATTTACAGTCTCTTGAAGATAAAGAAGAGTTAACTCTTGGCCAGGCAGCTTTAAGCAAATACCATTTGAGCTCCGTCAAAGACAGCAAGAACCTGATGCCATGAGACGTAGTCTATCTTCATGCTAGGTTTCCCAGGTGTTGCTTGTCTGCACTGGTGCCAGTTTGTCAGCTCTCTCAAGGCAAGTCTGCCAGCAGAAGCTTAGGAGGAAATATGAATGTCTTCCTAGGTTTCCTGAAGTACATGAGCTCAATTAATGACATTTTGAAGGATATGAGACTGGAGTGGTCTGGCTGCCAATGTAATCAGTGCTGGGAACTGGTAGCAGTGATTCAGGGGGGAGATCCAGACATTGGTTGGGAAACACAAGCTATAGTCCTCGTGCAAAGCAATGAACAGTTCAGTCTGCATGCATTATTTGCATTTCAGTGGTTATTAATGTTAATTTAAAAGTCTACGCTTTAAAATCATGCCCTCTTCCATGGATATGCCATATTGTATAGCTTTCTTCCTTTTTATTTTCTTCTTGAAAAATCAAAATCTTTCCCTCCAGCCGTGAGAATTTTATCTTCTGGGCGCAACAAGTAAACGTCATTATATCACTTAAGCTGAAATTAAGGTATTTTAGTAATTGCTGATAAAGAGATTTTCTTAATATCTTTTTTTTTGCCCTGGAACAGTTTGGAGTGACATTGGAGAGTTTACTCAAGTAGCAAATACAGAGCTGTTACCTGTGCTTTAGGTAGTCTGAGAGGGCTGAGCTCTGAAACTTGCTTAATATTTTAGAAAACCAAATTTAATTGTGTGCCCTCTCTTGTTGCAAAAGGCTGTCAGAGTCTAATTGGTATGTTTTACATTATGAGTAGGTCACTCTATTTTTCTTCACTTTCAACAAATGAAGGATGAAAAATTCAAGTACAGATGACAAAGCCGTTATCGTCAGGTTATTTTTCTTTCATATATGCGGTATGATTAAATGTATGCTGTCAAAGAGGGACCTCTTTATAGGTTGATACTATTGATTAGTATTTGAGACCTGTCAACAGCAATGTTACTTTATGTATAAGAAAATCTAATAGAAAATTATTAAGTTGATGTTTTAGTTCTTACAGTGAGAACATTTCAGGTATTCATCTCATATCGTAGCAGAAATTACTTGGCTCAAGTAGATACCCCAAAATCATGTTTTAATGATTTTTTCCTTTTTTCATCTTTTATTTTTTTTCACAGTCACATGACACAATCAGCCACATTTGAAGACCCTCGAATAGAGAGCTGCCAAATAACCCCTCCAGCCCCTCGGAAAGTGGAAATGAGGAGGGATCCTGTGCTAGGATTTGGTTTTGTGGCTGGTAGTGAAAAGCCAGTTGTTGTACGCTCAGTAACACCAGGTATGTTTTCCTCACCCGACCCCAAAAGCACACTTGGCACCTCTTAGTATCACATACTGGCTGGATTGCCAAATGAGAGAATAGCTGTAGTGTTATTACTAAAAAATTGTATTGACTTCTATTGTTTTCTTCAAAGGGAGTGAATTTATTTGAGAATATCAAAATAATTCTGTACATGTACTTTTACTTACTGAGGACTTAACCTACTGAGCTGTAATATATTTACGAAAGTAAATACTGTTAAAATATGCAGGCAGAAAAAGTAATCAAAAATACTTGGTAGGATTTTAAGTCTTGTATTACAGAGTAGTTTCCCTCCTTGCACTCATTTTTGAACCCTATGTAAACATGTTAACAAAAAGCCAGTTTTAGATTATTGCTCTGAGCCATTACTATTGTTTGCCTGAAAAAAGTTGATCCACTTCATTCAAGAAAAGAAGGTTTTCTCCCTGTTATGTTTATATTGGTTTGATGTCACTGTCATTGCCATTGAATCAGTGTTTTCAGGAAATATACTGAACTGCAAGATTAAAACTTACATGTTTTTCATTCTGTCATCAGCTTTCCAAGGAGAAGTTTGGGTTCTAACTATAATACTTGTTTTTGAAAAAGAGGATGTTATTGCTGGCTTTTTTCCCTTCTTCTTCTTCTTCTTCTTTTTTTTTAATGGATACTTCTGTTTAATCAAGTGGCAAAAACCAAGATCAAAATATATCTGCAAAACTTCCTAACTGGAGTGAAAATTATTAAGGCTTTTGGTATTTTTGAATGTATGGGACTGCTCAGTCTCCCGAATAGCGGGCTTTATGCTTAAAAGTTCAGTTGTTACATAAATTGCCTTGGAGCCAAGGACGGGGATTTGACTTTGCTCCAGTTCAATATGTTCTGCAGAACCCCCAGAGAGAGCAGGGGAGAGGCAAAATTGACTGCATGAAGTTCTGATGTCATTTACCCACGTGTGTGCATTGATTGTATTTGTATTGCTTTCAGATGAAGCAAGTATTGTAACTAATATTTGAACTAGACCCAGACAGTTCTCTTCTCCCAAGGTAGCATTATTAATATAATTTTATATTAAAGTTCAGTTTGGAAAAAGTGTTTATTATGTTGTAATTCAAGTGAATAGGAGGAAAGATGAGTTCAGGACAACATTCTCCTACATGGATTTGTATCTATTTATGCTGGATATATAAGTGAAGTCAAGTCTTCAAACCAAATAGCAGAGAGGAACAGCATTAGCTTAATCACTAAATGAATTGTTTCTGATACTGAGACATTTTCTTTTAAGATTTTATCTTTTTTTTTTTTTTTTTTTTTTTTTTTTTACGTATCATCAATGCAGAGCTTAAAAGCAAAAAAGTAGAGAGGATATATCTTTTGATTAGGAGTTGTGATGTCATATCCTCTTCTGGGCATGTATTCATGCCAGGAAGGAAATATTATGTGCGTTTTCTAAAACATAAACTAAATATGCATTTTAGTAGTGTCAGAATCCAAAGCACATAGGCATATATATATATGATTGCCTAGTTAGACTAATCCTGAATATCTGCATCTAACTGAGAGTGCCAATGCTTTTCAACACATTATATAAAACTTCTGTTCACCAAGTAGTAGGAATGCAAAGGAAAAGGGATTCAAAGACTGGAGGTATGGAAATGTACTGTCTTAAGATTGAAGGAAACAGGTTTGTTTTGCCCAGAAGAGAAAAGTCAGAGGAGAGATCTGCGAATGACTTTCAGATATGTAAGTGATGTTTCATAGGAAGAAGGAATATCATGTTCTCCAGTGCTACTTTGGCTGGGACAAGAAATAGCATATTGCAGCAAGGAAGATGTGGTGTAGCCATCAGGGAAAAAGACTTCCTGATCTTAACAGTAGTTAAACGGGATCATATATTTACAGGAAAAGGAGTCTTTGTCGGGGTGGTCTTACAAGAATGTCAGACAAACGTTGATAATAATAAAGTATGGCTGACCACATCTTATGAATTAGGTAACCTTTTCTGTGTCCTTTTGGTCCTCCAGAAAATCAAGCCCTTATTTTTAGGTGCCTAAATGTGGTTTTGGAACTTAACTTGAGTAACTTTAGTAGAAACTGCTACGCCACTAGCTTTCAAGATTTTTCTGGTGAGGAAGTACTGTTAATGTAAGAAAAAGTGTTAGTGTTAAGCATGCCATTAGTTGAAGAAAAAACACTCATGGTACATGAACAACAGAGTGTGCCTATGCATTTTCAATGGTCTACTAACCTGTGTTTTTCTTCATTTGTCTGCAGGCGGCCCCTCTGAAGGAAAGCTTATACCAGGGGATCAGATCATAATGATTAATGATGAGCCAGTCAGCACTGCTCCAAGGGAGAGAGTCATCGACCTTGTCAGGTAGTTGATGTCCTGTCACTTAAACTGTGAACCCAGTGGCTTATTTGCTGTGCAGTCATTTGATAATACAGCAGTCTTGCCTTCTCATGGTGGAGAAAAGAGAAAATAATATTATTTTGCTCATAATGAAGAATGGTGAAGTATTTTAGTATTGAAACAAAGTGTCCTCTTAAACGTCCTCCGGGTAGCTGCAAAAATCTAATAAGATACCAAACAGCTCCAAAATACTTGGGTATCAAAAGAGGAATAGTATTCTCCTGGCATTTCTTTTTGGTATGGGTTGTTGAAAGGATAACTTCCGGAGCAAGGCAGCTCCAGTCACTATTGCTCTGTTGCATTTTTTACATGAAGAAAGTTGAGTCAGGTCTGTTGTATATGAAGAGGAAAGAAAATGTGTTGGGGCAATTCTGAGAGCGGAGATAGTATGTAGGGAAGTTCTAAGAGTGGTTTGGGTGGATTGCAAGTAGGAGAGTTTGTGTGAGAAGATCAGGCAAGGCTTTGTAGATATGAGGCAGAAAACAAGAGAAATGAGTGACTGGAGAGTGCAGGAAAGGAAGAATGTCAATATTTGTAATGGGACAGAAAGAAAGAAAGAATGGAGACTGACAATGCTCAGGGTGGAGAAAAAGATGTGATGTGCTTGACAAACTATTTTGAGTAGCAAGACATGTGAGCACATTGCATAGGAAAAAAAGACTGGTAGTTCAGAAATTAAATATAAGAATGCTTACTTTAAATTTCAGGAGCTAGGTTGCTGGACACAAGTTTGGTTTCTAGACTTTTCTTCTCATTGGTGTAAACTCTGAATTGGTGGGTCTAGTTGATTCCTGGGCAATATTCAAGTTTTAACAGTGCAGTTACCTATTCTCAGGATTGGTAGCTGTCAGCATTACCAGTGTTACCCATATAATTTTAAAAAGTTGCATTTGCTTCCAGAGATGGAGGAACTTCCATTATAGTTGTATTCCACTTGCAGATCACAATTTGAGCAAATGGGTGCTCAGTTGCTGGGGGAAGGAGATACAGAAGTGGTATAAAAGCCTCTTCACCACAGCAGTGAAGGTGCAAGCAACACGTCTTTATCTCTGTTAGGTGGGTATGGTCAAAATACCATACGTTTTCAGATTTTAAAAAAGCATAAACCTGAAAGTCAGCTAACAGTAGCACAGCACCTCAGGAGGGAACTTCAACACTTGTTTTTTTGTGATAAAGAGACCCCATGAACTGCAGGAACAATCTTATACCTACTAAATTTGCCTCTTATGCTCTGTATTGACCAGCAGCATAAGCTTCACAAATGGGTCTTAAACTCATTTTTTATGTCGTTGTTTCTTCATAAAGTGATCGTATTGCAGTCTTCATTCTTTCCTTGATTCTGCGATTCTGTAAGTAATCAGAATTAAGATCTCCATCTCATTTCTCTGCTGCCAGCAATATATAGTAATAACAACAAGGAAAATAGACTGATTACAGCTGAAACAAGCTGGGTTTATTGTGTGGCTGATTCTCTGTCTGCCCTCATGAGAAACTGAATAAGAATGTAGCCCTTCCTAATTATGTTGACTCCATAGGTAGTGTCTTAAATTAAGTGTTGTTGCATTCCGGGGGAGTCTTTGGTGACACTTTTCTTACACTGTAATTTTGCCTCAGCTCTCAAAATCTATCTGCCGTTGGGATTTTGTCAGAGACTCATTCTTTGATTAGACTCAGAGTGAAATGTATTGAGGTTGTATATTACAGCATTTGAAATGAAGAGCTTTCTTTTCATGCCAGTGGGGACACCTGGGATGACAAGAAACTGTCACTATAGAGTCCTGACATCATAGCAGAAGCAATTCTTTACACCAATGAAGAATCCTTTCTATATAACAAAAGATTTTCATATGGGTAAGATACATCTGCAACTCTGAAAACAATGGTTGCTTTCAGTTTTCAATGTGGATGAAAGCAATTTTGAAATTTTGTTTTCCAGCTGGTAGCAATGTTATCTGTAATCAGCAATGAGTATGTTTTAGATGTGTGGAGGAGGCAACGGGCATAATCACAAAATCATGAAAAATTAAGATGGAAGGGATTTCTGAAGGTCACCTCAGAACCTCCTGCTCAAGGTAGAGCTAGTGTCAAAGTTGGGCATGGCTTCTCGGTACTTGTCCAGTCAAGTTTATCTCCTAAGATGCAGGTTTCACAACCATACTGGACAGATGTTTCAGTGCTTAACCAGTGGCTTAATGAACAATTTTCTTCCTTATATCCAACTGGAATTTTCCTGAGTGCAACTTGTGACCTTTGCCTCTTGTCCCTTATCTGTCCACCTCAGAGGAGGGTCTTGGCTTTGCCCTCCCTATAGCTACCTATTAGGTAGTGGAAGACTTAGATTCCTCCCTTAGTCTCCTCAGGCTAAACAAATCCTCTTTCCTTAGTCTCTTATAAGTCCCGTGCTTTAGCCTTATAGCCATCTTAGAGGCCCTCCACTGGAGTTTCTCCAGTTGTCAGTAGCTGTCAGTAGCTGTTTGTCAGTGAGTGTATGTGAGCCAAAACTGGAAAGAATGGTAAATACACAGCCTTATGAGGAAAAGGAATAATCTGTTCCCTCAACCTGCTGGCTGTGCTTATGCTTGTGCAGCTCACTAGGCACTTCACCATGGAAGAGGACAATGTAGGCTCATGTTCAAATTATTTTCCAGCAGGACCCCCACATCATTTTATGTGGAGCTGCTGCCTGGCCCAGTCAGGTCTTAGCCTGCACTGTTGTATAAGGTTCATTCATCCCAGGTGCAAGACTTGGCACTTGTCCTGATGAATCTCATAAGGATCCTGTCAGCCCAGTCCTCCAGACTAAGTCCACCTGAGTAACAGCCCTGCCCTCAACGTATCAGCTGTTCCCCCTGGTTTTGTACTGTCTACAAACTTTTTGAAATGCATTCTGTCCCATTCTTCAGGACACTGATGAAGACATCAAATATCATTGCCCCCTTGTAACCACTAGTTTGGAGTCATAGAATCACAGAATCATTTAGGTTGGAAAAGACCTCCAAGATCATCAAGTCCAGCCGTTAACCTAGCACTGCCAAGTCTACCACTAAACCATGTCCCTAAGCACCACATCTACACGTCTTTTGAATACCTCCAGGGATGGTGACTCAACCACTTCCCTGGGCAGCCTGTTCCAATGCCTCACAACCCTTTCAGTGCAGAAATTTTTCCTAATATACAACCTAAACCTTCCCTGGTGCAACATGAGGCCATTTCAAGTCCAAGCCATGAGCAGCCAGTTTCTTCAGGAGAATGCTGTGGAAAACAGTGTCAAAAGCCTTACTGAAGTCAAGGTAGACCACATCCACAGCCTTTCCCTCGTCCACTAAGCGCGTCACTTGGTCATAGAAGGAGATCAGGTTCGTCAAGCAGGACCTGCCTTTCATAAACCCATGCTGACTGGGCCTGATCGCCTGGTTGCCCTGCAAGTGCCGCGTGATGACACTCAAGATAATCTGCTCCATGAGCTTCCCCAGCACCGAAGTCAGACTGACAGGCCTGTAGTTTCCCAGGCCCTTCTTGTAGATGGGCATCACGTTTGCTAGCCTCCAGTCGACTGGGACCTCCCCCGATAGCCAGGACTGCTGATAAATGATGGAAAGCAGCTTGGTCAGCACTTCCACCAACTCCCTCCGTACGCTTGGGTGGATCCCATCTGGCCCCATAGACCTGCATATGTCTGAGTGGTGTAGCAGGTCACCAACCATTTCCTCATGGATTATGAGGGCTTCATCCCGCTCCCCGTCCCTATCTACCAGCTCAGGGGGCAGGGTACCAGAGAACAAGTGGTCTTGCTGCTAAAGACTGAGTTAAAGAAGGCATTAAGCACCTCAGCCTTTATCTCATCTCTTGTCACTATGTTTCCCCCCACATCCAATAAAGGATGGAGATTCTCCTTAGTCCTCCTTTTCTTGTTTATGTATTTATAAAAACACTTTTTGTTATCTTCAGCAGTAGCCAGATTGAGCTCCAGTTGGGCTTTGGCCCTTCTAATTTTGTCCCTGCACAGCCTCACGACATCCTTATAGTCCTCATGAGTGGCCTGTCCCCTCCTCCAAAGGTCATAAACCTTCTTTTTCTTCCTGAGCTCTAGCCACGGCTCTCTGTTCAGCCAGGCCAGTCTTCTTCTGCGCTGGCTCGTCTTTGGGCACATGGGGACGGTCTGCTCCTGCACCTTTAAGATTTCCTTCTTGAACAGTGTCCAGCCTTCAGAACTGCCTCCCAAGGGACTCTGCCAGCCAGTCTCCTAAACAGGCCAAAGCCTGCCCTCCGGAAGTCCAGGGTGGCAGTTCTGCTAACCCCCCTCCTTACTTTTCCAAGAATCAAAAACTCTGTCAATTCATGATCACTATGCCCCAGATGGCCTCCAACCTTCATATCCCCAACAAGTCCTTCACTGTTCACAAGCAAAAGGTCCAGCGGGGCGCCGTCCCTAGTTGGCTCACTTGCCAGCTGTTTCAGGAAATTATCTTTCACACACTCTAGAAACCTCTGTGACTGTTTCCTCTCTGCTGTGTTGTATTTCCAGCAGACATCTGGTAAGTTGAAGTCCCCCACGAGAACAAGGGCTAGCAACTGTGAGACTTCTCCCAGCTGCTTATAGAATATTTCATCTGCCTCTTCGTCCTGGTTGGGCTGTCTATAACAGAATCCCACAATGACATCTGTCTCGTTGGCCTTCCTCCTGATTATTACCCATAAACGCTCAACCTTGTTGTCACCATTATTAAGCTCTAGACAATCAAAACACTCGCTAACATACAGGGCTACCCTACTGCCTCTCCTTCCTAGCCTATCCCTTCTGAAGAGTTTATAGCTATGCATTGCAGCACTGCAGTCATGTGAGTCATCCCACCATGTTTCCGTGATGGCAATTATATCATAGTTTTCCTGCTGCACAATGGCATCCAGCTCCTCCTGTTTGTTGCCCATGCTGCGTGCATTGGTGTAGATGCACTTCAGTTGGGCTAGCGATCCCATCACCTTTCTGGGGGGAAAAGCCCTAATTCCTACGTGACCATTCTCAGGCACTTCCCGTGATTTCTAGCCCATCAGTATCCCTTGTGCCTGTGCTGTCCCATGGCTCTCCATCCCCTACATCTACCGGGATGGCAAACTGATGGACCTTGCTAGCACACCGTCCCACAGCCACTGGCATACTGTCCCCAGGCTTATCCCCAGCAAGCCTGGTTTTGTCCCATTCCCCTTTCAAACCTAGTTTAAAGCCCTTTCAATGAGCCCTGCTAACCCCTGAGCAAAGATCCTGTTCCCGCTTTGAGACAGGTGAACCCCGTCCATTGCCTGCGGACCTGGTGTCATATAAAATGACCCATGATCAAAAAACCCGAAGTTCTGCTGGTGACACCAGGCTCAGAGCCATGTATTGATCTGCTGACTCCTCCTGTTTCTCCCCTCATCATTCTTTGCAACTGGAAGGATAGAGGAAAACACTCCTTATGCTCCTGATCCCTTAACCAGTTGTCCCAAGGCCCTAAAGTCCCTCTTGATTGCCCTCGGACTTCTTGTTGGAACTTCATTTCTGCCTACCTGAAAAATCAATAATGGGTAATAAACTGAGGGCTGCACCAGGGAAGAAAGCTTTCTCTTCACATCTCTGACCCGTGCCCCAGGGAGGCAGCAGACTTCCCTATGAAGTGGGTTCGGTCTGCATATTGGGCCTTCTGTTCCCTTCAGAAGGGAGTCTCCTATGACAATGACGCATTTTTTTTTTCGGTGGGAGCTGTTTTAATGCAGGGTGTAGGTTAACATGACCTCGGTGATGCCTCCAAGCCAGGTGCACTATGCTCCTCAATATTGTTCGGATAAACCTGTAAAGCTTCATACCTATTGCGCATGGGCACCTGGGAAGGTGGGAAGGTCACCAGGGGGGACGTGCCTGCTGTGCTGGGCAGGGACCTGTTTCCATTGCCCCCTTATCCTTTAGATCAGTGCATTCAGCTGGAGGATAGGGAATCCTTCATAGTGTGCATCCCTTCTGCCTGTTGGGCCTGTCCCAGGGAAGGTAGGGAGCAATTCAAGTAGTCTGTCTCCTCCTCTGCCCCCACGATGCTCCTCAACCTACTCACCTCCTCCCAGAGCTCTGTCACTAAGCAGAGGAGTGCCTCCACTGGGCGCGCCTCCCACAGGAGTGCTCACTGCTGCTGTCCTGTGCTGGCATAAGAGCAGGGCACACCCTGCAGCCTGACACCTGGGTGGCAGCGTGTTTCCCCCGCAGCTCTGTCTGGGAAGCTGCGTCAGTTGTGGTGGGTGCCGAGCTCTGAGAGGCCGTGGCCTTCTGCCTGGTGGACACCATTGCTCCCTGATGGAGCTGGCCAAGCTTCTGCGCCCTCCCTCGCAAACTGCTGTGCCAACTGCCGCGCCACGCTCTGACTGTGAGGCCTGGCAGCCGTGCTCCCTAGGGGCTGCCTTTGTACATGAGGGGGAGATGCTCCTGGCTCCACCCAAGCCTCGCCGGCTGCTCTTGTGCGGGCTGGTGGCTCCCAGCAGCTCCCTCGTCTGCCTCGAGTTGCCTTGATGCGGGCAACCCCTTGCACGCTGCGATCCCCTGCTCCACTGCAGAACGTGTCTGCCCCGGAGCCGATCGCCTCGGCGAGTAGTAGTAATGCCACCAGTAACCTGCCATCAGTAGAATTTCCAGCTGCTGAACGCTGTCCTTTGAGACATCCTGTCCAGTTTTCCCCACACAACACCCATCCAGACCTGATCTCCTCAGTTAGGCTACAAGGACACTATGGGAGACTGTTAAAAGCCTAAGTTAGCAGCATTCATTGCTTTTCCCTTTATCACCATGGCCAGTCAGCCCCCCCTTAATTACTGAAAGTCCACAACAAGGTCTGCCCGGAGCCTTCTCTTGTACAGGCTGAACATCCCCAGGAATGGTATGCCCAGGATTAGGTATAATAAGGTACATTTTACATTCATGATGTGAAATTCTGTGACTATTTTTATGCATCTTTCTCTCAAAGCTTTTTTAAAGTCAAAAAATTATTCGTCTTTATAATTGCAGAGAGAAAGGAAAAAATTAATCTACTTTCAAAAGAGAGACATAAAGATCATAATATGCCAAACAGGAAAACAAACAAACAAACAAACTGCATTTGAAGAAAGACAGATTTCATAACTAGACGATCATCATATTTTATCAAGCTTAGCAGGACTCAAAACTTTCAAGCAAAAGTATATACAAATGCTAGGTGTTAAGTCAAACTAGAATCTTAAACGGAGTTTTTAGTCTAATGCAATATTTAATTGTTTTCAAGAAAACATTGTTGGGAAATTTACTTACAAAGAGTTATGCTATTGAAATAAAAGAAAATGGAAAAGAAAATTTCTGCTACGCTCTATCTTAAATGCAAAAAAATCACACAGGATTCAGAATTTCCACCAAGGAGAGTATCTGAAAAGTGTCAATTAAATCTTTTTTTTTCATTAGGAAAGAGCATGTCTGTAAGCAATAAATTTGCTTTGTTTCTAAATTATCCACAAAATAAGTTGGACCCATTTTTTCAGATGATTTTGTTTTCTTCAGCCCTTTTCCTATCAGCTGCAAACTCATTGTGTGCTTTTCAGTCCTACAGGGTTAAAAATGGCTAAGCCAGTCTTTTAAGGAAGTCCCTTTTGTATAACAGTTTTACTACACAAAAATACAAGAAGATAAAGGGAACACATAGTACAGACATTTTCTCATTGTCTCTTTATTGCATTTTAATATTTTAATTATGTATGTTCATTCTAACCATTTATTACTGAAAATAAGCTTCCTTAAGCAGAAAACAGTATTAAAACTACCTCTGCAGACTCCAGGGGTACTGGGCAGGAATATGGTGAAAGATTTTTTTTTTTAAGAATTGAGGGATACCATTGTTATCCTAGGAGGTCTCAGAATTGGAGATTATCAGGGATATTCATTATAACTATCCTTTGTAGATCATTCTCATCCATCTAATTCCTTTGGTCCTGCTTTACTGGCCACATTTAATTAGCATTCAGGTTGTCCTTTGAAAGCCAAGGTTGCAGAGAGATGAATACAGTGTGGTTCGCGGACAAAATACATAAGCACTCATTATTTCTGGGTAATGTTCAATGGCTTTTGCACCACATTATGCTCTCCTGAGCTATTTTCAAGCAGAAACCCAGAAGTCGTGTTTATGGTTTCCCTTACAAAGAGAGGTCGCCTTTATGGGAGTCACTTATGGTTGCAGTCTAGAAGTGTTCCATTCAAGACAGAAAGTTATTGAAGTTGGAAAAAGAAGGAGAAACAAGCCCAGTTTTCTAAACGTATTGTTAAAATCAAGGCAAGAAGCAGGTGAACAGAATACTAAAGGAAGAATATGCATTTGAAGTACGGACTGTTCAAAATTGTAGCAGAAGCTACTTATCTTGTTTTTGTTTTACTGCTAATACAGATTCTTTGACCTAAAGTTTTTCATACGCATTTAAAAATTAGTACTTTTGGTAACATTAGAGTCCTTGCACAATGTAGGATTTAAGTATTTGAAGGTAAGCAACAATGCAAATCTGACATATTACAAGGTCTATTAAAGTACTGTATCAATTAACTGCTTGCTCAGGGATACATTTATTTCATTCTCATTGGTTAATTTTAAATTTTTATCTTTGTAGTTAAGAATCAGTATAACCTACCAAACCTTCTTTTAAAACACATGAAGAAATATATCTAACTAGTAATTTACCTTATAATATGGTATGTATTTCCTATAATATGAATGTCTTACTTGATAATCTTAGATTGTACTAAGTATGCATTAGTCTACAAGGATCCCAACATATGTAAAATGTCTTTTCATTTAGCAAGATATTGTACTGAAATTTTAAGTGACCCACAGATATACTCAGAAAAACAAACAGAAAACAAACTCCAAATAGGGTACAGTAGTGGTACTTTGTTCATACTTCTGTTAAAATAGTTTTCTAGGCTCCCCGTATAGCCTCTGTGCAGACTGGCACCTGAACAAGGTGATCTGCCTGAAATACGTGTCTTGTTTTGGAATAAACTGCCCTGTTGCAAGAAGCTTTATTTATGCATTGACTAAAGAAGGAGCGCAGAAAACCATCTTAGAATAGAAACCTGACTTCTCAGTTGCTAAATTAGGATAGACTAATTCCATTGCTTGAAAGTGTAGCAGCAGTAAATTAGTGTTTGACTTCCTGTGGTATTCCACTGAAAGACTTTAATTGCAAAGCTAAAACAGAAAAAGGTGAAATTCATTAAGGGCTTTTCTTTCTTGTTGGCTCTATTTTCTATTTAAGAGATGTAACTAAAAAAACTTTGTGAAATAACTCTTGCTTTGGCAAGGTAATGTCACGGCACATTTTTGTCTTGGAGATCTGGAGGATTCTTTCAATTGTGCAGTAACATTTCTGTTTTAATTTTGTATTACCATATGACTAGAGAGAAATAACCCTCCAGGATTTTAGGCTGTGTGTTGCATTTTAAGTGCCAATGTGAATTTAATCAATACTGGCCTTTCTCACCACTGTCATGGAGTGGATGAAGATTCTGTTGCTGCCATTTGACTCCCTGTGTGTCAGGGGACCAGTCTGCTTTCTCTGTACCATCATAGCTAAATGTAAGTGCAAAAATGAGCTCAGTGGCAGTGCCTGTCATCATCATCTTTTCATAGCAGCTGTAAAGATCAGTTTTCAAATGTAATTTCTGTCTCCAGACTTAGACTATTTCATACATTGTATCAAGCAATTTTGGTGAACTTAATATTAAAGACATTCTTTCTTATCAACATCATAGAGCAAAAATCAAGCATATTAAGCTATTAGCTATGATACTGCTTAGCAACCGAGAATCTTGAAACCTGCTTTTCCTGAAAAACCAATCATGCAGACATTTTCATTTGAAGGTACTCCATTATACTCCCAGTTCAGTACATAAATCCAGAGGCTATACCCATTTTGCTTCAAGCCTTGACACTGTGAATGACTGATGTTTTGGTTTTTAGATACGTAATGCTGAACAGAGGGACAAAATGTTGGACGAAATTCTCTGTGGTTGGTAGGAGTTTTACAAGTGACATCAGTGGAGATAAGTTTTCTGCCAGGGCATTTAATTAGGTACCTCTAATCAGCTAGCCCAAGCATGGAGCTGGGAGTCAGTATACAAGAACTTAGTGCCTGACTGACTCAAAGGATGTTGTTGGATATATATCTTCTACCTTTTGAGGTGATTCTGCAACACGATACAGAAATAACACAAGTACTTTAAATCAGCTGCTGCAATCTAATTGTGACAGCACAGATTTAGCATTGTCTCCTTTGCCTGTTTTCTTGGCTGCCATGATGAGGTGCTTCTGGTACTTGAGATAATATATTGAGAACTGAATCAGATCTTTGTAGATTTTAATTATTAATCTGTAATATGGTTTCAGAAAATGCTTGTCCACCTTGTCAGAGGCCAATGAGAGTTAAGCTGAGGTAAGAGCTGTAGAGAGATATTACTTGTTATTGTTACAATCAATACCAACTATGGAAATTTTCTTTTAAATCCACTGTATCTGTAAAAGCATGCAGTCTCTTATTGTTGCTGTGTTCTTATCAGAAGGTTACCTGATATGATTTAGACAGGCTTGGGCTCAGTAATTCAGTTTTGGAATGCTCAGAACTTAATTTATAAGATTCTTTTTATGTTCACCAAAGTGATAACCCCGTACAGTTAGCAAGTTTGTGGTCTTTTTGAAATTCCAAGGCTTGATGTGTCATCCAGTTGAAGTGTTATGTCATCGTCTTACTCTGTTATCTTTTGGAGTCACCCATGGTGAATTTCAGGTCAGCTCTTCCATAGCAAGTTATTTTATGGGAACTGAACACAAGGGTACAGACAGAGATATGGAACAGTTGTGCCCAATACACAAGCAGCTGTAGAAAATTCCTTTTTCAGATATGAACCAGGAATTGTTGCCGTCACTAACTTGTTCTGACAAGCAGGCTTACTGCTTCTCATACAACTCAAATGCTTGTCTGCATGGGGGATTTACTCTGAAGCCACAGTTTACAGAATCACAGAATCACACAGAATCACAGAATTGTTCAGGTTGGAAGAGACCTCCAAGATCACCTAGTCCAACCTCTGACCTAACTCTAACAAGGCCCACACTAAACCATATCTCTAAGCTCAACATCTAAACGTCTTTTAAAGACCTCCAGGGATGGTGACTCAACCACTTCCCTGGGCAGCCCATTCCAATGCCTAACTACCCTTTCGGTAAAGAAGTTTTTCCTAATATTCAACCTAAACCTCCCCTGACTCAACTTGAGCCCATTCCCCCTCGTCCTGTCACCAGGCACGTGGGAGAAGAGACCAATCCCTACCTCACTACAGCCTCCTTTAAGGTACCTGTAGAGAGCGATCAGGTCACCCCTGAGCCTCCTCTTCTCCAGGCTGAACAACCCCAGCTCCCTCAGCCGTACCTCGTAAGACTTGTTCTCCAGACCCCTCACCAGCTTCGTTGCCCTTCTCTGGACTCTCTCGAGCACCTCCATGTCCTTCTTGTAGTGAGGGGCCCAAAACTGAACACAGTACTCGAGGTGCGGCCTCACCAGAGCCGAGTACAGGGGGACAATCACCTCCCTAGTCCTGCTGGCCACACTGTTCCTGATACAAGCCAGGATGCCGTTGGCCTTCTTGGCCACCTGAGCACACTGCTGGCTCATATTCAGCCGACTGTCAACCAGCACACCCAGGTCCTTCTCTGCCAG
This sequence comes from Anseranas semipalmata, assembly GCA_013399115.1. Taxonomy (NCBI): domain Eukaryota; kingdom Metazoa; phylum Chordata; class Aves; order Anseriformes; family Anseranatidae; genus Anseranas; species Anseranas semipalmata. The sequence goes on along the minus strand of VXAA01006847.1, from coordinate 345,423 downwards.
GCAGCTTTCCAGCCACTCATCCCCCAGCCTGTAGCTCTGCCTGGGGTTGTTGTGCCCCAGGTGCAGGACCCGGCACTTGGCCTTGTTAAACTTCATACAGTTGGCCTCAGCCCATCGGTCCAGCCTATCCAGATCCTCCTGCAGAGCCTTCCTACCCTCGAGCAGATCGACACACGCACCTAACTTGGTGTCGTCTGCAAACTTACTGAGGGTGAACTCGATCCCCTCATCCAGATCATCTATAAAGATATTAAAGAGCACCGGCCCCAGTACTGAGCCCTGGGGGACGCCACTAGTGACCGGCCTCCAACTGGACTTGACTCCATTCACCACGACTCTTTGGGCCCGGCCACCCAGCCAGTTTCTAACCCAACGAAGGGTACGCCAGTCCAAGCCACGAGCAGCCAGTTTCTTGAGGAGAATGCTGTGGGAAACGGTGTCAAAAGCCTTACTGAAATCGAGGTAGACCACATCCACAGCCTTTCCCTCGTCCACTAAGCGCGTCACCTGGTCGTAGAAGGAGATCAGGTTTGTCAAGCAGGACCTGCCTTTCATAAACCCATGCTTTCATAAACCCATAAAAACATTTACTTGAAAGCAATGATGTGAAAGTTTCAAAGTAATTGCTTACATGTAAAGGCATGCAAATAAATACCCAGCTTGTATTTTATTATGAATTAACCCTTCCACATGATGGATTTCCTCTATATTGCATGCTGTGCAATAGATGTTTATCCTTCTTTGAGATGTGGCTGCAAGATCGGTGCATCAGAGAATTACTTCTTTTTGGATAGGTAGGAAGAGGTACCTAAAAATCTCATGTCTTGTGTATGGGGAGTGAAGGGGTGTTTCTCTTTCCTGACACCATTATCTGTCTCTTCTTTGGATGCCATTTCCAAATCATAAAAGATTATGTTGGGCAAGACAGCCCCCCACATCCTGATGTTGGTACTTGCATATTCTGTCTTGTGTGGATGCCTTGAGCATGTAACTGCAGGACAGCTACACTTATACAAGACAGGCGCTGTGATACGGAGCAGTTTAATCAGCAGAAAGCAGAAAACAAGGAGGGAGACAAGACAGAGACAGCTTCAGGAGCTTGCTTGGGAAGTGTCAGTGTGTGCAAAACAGTTTCTGGGCTCAGAGAAGCAGTACGGGCTGAGGGGAGAGCATCGTGCTGTGCATCAGGGGCTGCCAGCAAGGAGTGATTGTAAAGTATGAAGATGACAGAGGTACCTTTACCATTGCACGCACTGAGCAACTTTGCTCTTCTGTAACAGTGGAGCAGCCCTCAACGAGAAGTTTACAACTCCCTCATCCTGCCAGTCCGTAAGTGACTGATTCAGCACATAGACATCAGCTAGTGAAGCTACAGTAATGGAAAATGTTGCTATTGTCAATAAGGCTTGTGATGCTTTTTGAAGGCTTGTGTTACACACAGGGCATTTCCAAATATTTCTGTCTGCAAGCAGAAGCTGTATTCTGGCTATTTGTATTTGGACACAAGATCTTGGCTACATATGGGTGTTGCTCTGAGAATTGCCATGCTAGGATTTTCAGCAGTTCTGATCTGTTTTCCTCAATGAAACATGGACAGTGGTGGCATCAGCATTCCCTTTTAAGTTGAGATAGTGCTGGACATTTGGACCCTAGAAATTAACTGTTTCATCTGTTGTCTAAATAGCTACAGGATGACAGAGAAATGCTCCTTTGAAATTCTGAAAGGGAGATGGCAGTATTAAGCAGAAGGCTTGTAGTTACTGTGAATTATACCCAAATGCTGTATGTATTTTATTTACCCAAATGCTAAATGTATTTTAAATGCTGTTTCTGACAGCAAGACAGCAAAAGTGATGTCCAGAGCTGAGAGGCAAATGTGATGTTTTGATGGTTTTGTGAGTTGACCCTTGGAAGGTTGTGTCTGTTACAGGTACCTTGTGTCAGGGAAAAGCAGAAAGATTTTAATCTCCCATTTAAGGAATACTGTTTTGCATGCATCAGCGCTTATAGGAAATTTAAAGGTAATTTAAACTATTGTGAGAGAAGGGTGAAAAGGCTGTGACTGATTTGCAATGTCATGTGTAGTTTCATGAATCTGAAATAACTTTAGTCTTTAGCTGTTAGTTCTGTAGAAGCTCCTGGCAGTGTCTGTATTTGAAGGTATTTGTGCATTTTACAAAAACTCATTTGTTTGTCAAATTGGAGAAAATAAAGCTAGCATAACTGTTAGTGTGGTGGCTATGTCTTTTTTATAGCACAGAGAAAATGGATGGGGAAGAAAAGCAAAAATGAATAGCTTTTAAAAAACCTTGAACCATGCAATTGGAAAAGATGAATTAATGGAGGTCTTAAGCGCTTCTCCTTGGGGCTGTTGAGATAATATGGGGAGCTAGCACATTGAGTGGTGTTGTAATCCCATGTTTGGAGTTAAGGGAGCACTTTTTTCCCTGTCAAGGTGGAAGTAGTACTTTCTGGGGTGGGAAGGAGATCAGGAGAGTGTCTAACTGGAAAATGGGTAAAACCCGACTGAGACCAAAACGCAGGGGCCGTGGTAGCTCATAGTCCATTGGTGTAATGGTGTAAATTTTATGAATTGTGTAATGAAAAGCTGACTGGAGTTCCTGAAGATGGCAAGACCTTTCTCCATCTTTGGCATGCCAGTGCTGTGTCTTTCTGGATTCCTGACTCTCAGAGTTAGTTTTTAGTATCATAATCCTACCTACCTGTCAGACTATACTTAATGTATTAAGTAAAATGAAATTTTAGGCACATCCTGAAGCTGTGTGTGAACAGAAGGTAGCCATCCCTCATAACATTAGGGTCCAGGTACAATGACTATCTCTAAACTTCCATTTCACATCCTTTCTCTGACACTAATATTGCCTTTCAGTCAGCCAAAGGCAAGTGGGTACTTGACACTAATAACTTGTGGTTTGTCTATGCAGCTGAAAAATTGCAAAAATGGTAGAGATAAGAAGCTCAGGGATGAATATTATTCTGATAAAACTCTCTCAATCCAAACTTCTTTTCGATTCAAAGGGAGTAAGATGTCTAGACTTCATTGTATTCTAAGAAAAGTGGATCTGGCTCTCAATGCAATTGACTTTAAATTTTTATGAATCTTTTTGTGTAGACAGGGCCTAAATGTTATTGGAAGCTTTTTCAAAAATACTGAGAATTAAAATCAAAAGACATAAGGTTGTCATTAACAAATGACAATCCTCTCTCTTTCCTACTCCCCTCCAATAAGAATGATTTTGTAACTCAGAATCTCTCTTAGCAGTTGATAGTATAATGGAGTTGGAATAGAAATGTTGCAGGGACTTCTGTGTTGGTTCATCAACTAGAAAACTTAGAACACATATTTAGATCATGTTTTTAATTTAGCAATAGTACAGCCAATGAGAACTCCCCAAATTGTCAACAGATTGAGTATCTATGTCTAAGTTTGTCTGATAAACCCAATCAGAAGGTTACTTAACAGGAAAGGAGAACGGTTTTATATATAGTGGTTCATTAGTCCCCAGCATGAGATTCCTTGCTAAATGTTACCACTGATTGGGATGACTCTGGGCCATAGTGAAAGGTCAAAGGACAAACACAGTTTCTCATTAAATGAAGGATATAAGACAAAAAATAGTAGTAAATAAAAATGGCTAAAAATAAGTTCACCTTTAAAAAAAATACTGAATGGTTCAAAAGGCCCTTTAATTTGGTAGATTTCTGGGGGATTTATTAGTCACCTCTGCCTTGTTTGATTTCTGATGTGACAGTTGATCAGCTGTAATTCATTACAAGCAACACATGAAAAATAGTGCAAGAGAAGAATTTTAGCTTCAGTTTTAGCTTTTCTTTAGGCTTTTCCCCAAAGATACTGTTCTCTGTTTGATTTTTTGCTTGACTTGAAACATCCAAGTTTTCACACAGCTCTTGGAAGCAGCAACAGTAATAGGGAAAGATTAATCATGTGTATTTCACAGCAGGTGATTTCCAAAGGGTGTCAGTCTTAATCTTACTTTGTCTTGGTCTGAGAAACCAAGAAAAACTCGTTCTGAGAAACTAAGAAAGCAAAAAGTAAGAATACCAAAATACCAAAATACCAAAATACAGACTGCAGAGAGAAACCCAGAACGCCATCAGCCTCTGCTCCCCCAAAAGGGTTCTTACATCATATGTGCTGAAATGTTAATTGTTCTGCTAGCTCTTCTTCCTCTTCATGCAGACTAAAGCTTAACGTATTTTACCTACTGCACAAGGGAAAATCCCTGTAGTCTAGTGTCTTTATTGTTAAATAAAGTAATTGAGCTTGGTTGGAGGTTTAGTTAAAACCAGAGTTTATGAATCAAATAAGACTCCAAGAGAGGCAAAGGTCTTGTCATCTTATATTGTAGAACTTGCCCATTTTACAATGATCACGTCAGTTTTTCAGCAGGTCTGTTATTCAAAAAGCAATATGCAAAATGACAGTTCTTCTTCTAGAGAGGAGCTTGGTTGCTATGGCAGTTTAAAATCCTTGAGGTCATCTGTATTTCATAAAAATTGTGGGCGTCATGAGGTTTAATCATTGTATTGAGATTTTTGTTCCATACATTGCCTTTCTGCTCAGTATTCTTTTCTGTGCATCATCACAGTGTGCCTGAGACCTAAAAGGAAAATATCTGCCCAAGAGTTTAACAAGAATAATAGCAACAACTCTCAATTTTGGAGGACAGCAAAAAATTAAAACTACTCATTAATTAAGTTTGCAGTCCAGATTCTTTTTAATTCTTTATCTTGTGCCATTCTCTGTACTACTCATTTTTACAAGGAAATTATAGTTTTGCAACTAAAAATACCCCTTTGTTCTGCATTTTATCTGAAATTCTGTTTGTGTTCAAAGCCTTTAATTAAATATTAGAATAAATGTGTTAGTAAAGATAGCATTTTTTCTCCTTCGAAAGTATTGAAACAATTTCTTAGTGTTCTACATCAATTATAATCATGTTACAGCGTCCAGCAGTCTTGTTGAGTTCATTAATATTTCATACAAATTGCCATGGGTTTAAGGAAGGAAATATACTACATACTGGCATATGAGAGTGAAAGAAAACTCAGCACACTCTTTTGCAACAGTTTGTTGGAGAAAGAGGAGATTATATTATTTATGGTCTGAAGTACATAGATTATACTGAGGATACAGTTTGCTAATGTCTCAGGGCCGTTTATTGTACAAATACTATATCATAGAGTATACAGTATGCCTTCTGCATGCTATGTCTTCCACATTTGTGTATACGCATTTGCATATGTTTGTATTTCTGTACAGAGAGAGGAATGTGATACATGAAGCTTTATTATAATGGATTTGGAATGTGAGCATTTCTTAGAAATAAGAACCTGAAGCTGTGCAGCTTATTTAAACCAAACCCTTATCATGACATTATATATGGTTTGCACGGCCTATCTGTTACAAGAAAAGTTGTGTTAGAGAGTTTTAAAATAATTATTTGAAATATTTCCTATATCTTTACCAAGAAGTAGTAAATAAAAAGTGCCAGTTCTGAAATGTCATTGTTATTCTCTCCAGTATTAGAAACTCATGTCTCATTTCTGTTTTGTTAGAAAAATAAACATTAAAATGATAATGTAAACATAGGTTATTTTGTTTTGTTTGTTTATTTTTTATATAACCATTATCATTTTATGAATATTACTAGCTTCCTTTTTTTTTTTTTAGAATATTAGTGTTCATAGCATATACAGATTACCTATGGATATATGTATATAAACTGCTTACATTTTTCTAAAGACACCTAATACAGTCAATTTAATCCCTTTGGGATGTAACATAATGGGGTCTCATGGACACTTTCCCTTAGATGCCAGTGGTATTTCCTGCAGGGGGTGCAGAAATGAGATCTCCTTGGCGGCAGTGGGCCCCAGGAGAGGCTGTGGGTGTCATGAGGTTTCGGAAGTCAAGCAGCAACAGCTGGAGCTACAGCTCCTGTGAGAGGCTGAGGAGCTTGGGAGGGCAGAGCTGGGGGCCAGCCTGATCCAAAGCAAAGCTGACACTTCAGGGTGACAAGCTACGTATTTCAGTGTTTTGTCACGCGTTGTTTCTGGTGGAGCAGAAATACTGTTGATGATACCGAGCTGCCCTCTCTATCCTGAAGACCAGGAGCAGTGAGATCCCGGTCTCCAGCCCCTGAGCTGAGAGGCTGCATGGGGAGGGTGCAGAGGGACCTTTGGTGAGCGGGATCAGAGAAGAGAAACAAACTGTGGGAAAGGGGATGTGAATAAGGAGGCTGTGGAAAGAAGTTACGTGTAGGGCATCAAGATTAACATACTTGGTGCCTGCCTCTCAGAGGCAGTCTTGCTGTCCACTGTGCCTTGTGGCTGAGGGCCAGTAGTCCTTCATGGTCCAGTCTTTGTGTACTGACTTCCTTGGAAGCTGTTGATGATGCGTTGCATTTGGTAGAACAGCCCCAAAGAAATCAGGTAGTGTTTGCCATCGTATAATTAACTGTGCATGCAGCATGGTGTTGCAGTAACCTGACAGTGGATCTTCCCACTTTTCATTGACTGCACCACTATCACATGGCAATAGTTGGTGTAGCCAAATTCGAGAAGTTCAGACATTTAGGAACAGGAGCTTTGGAAGTCATGTGCTGGCGTTGCAAGGCAGGTGCTATTTCCCAGCACAGTGTGTTGAATATGGCCTCTGGTAGGTTAAAGCTTTGCTTCTGGAGAAGCCTGGCCAAGGTGAAGAGCAGGATGGATGTGCCTGTTGCTGGGAGCAAGTGGATTAAAAGTCATTAACATGAACGTTCCTGTCTTGATCCCCTTGGCTGCAGAACTGAAACTCAGCCTAGGGTAAAACTTCCAGAGGCAGTTAAGCATTTTGTGCCTCAGCTTGCCATTGCATTAAATAATTCATTGAATCTGACCTTTCAGAGCAGTATATTGTAGCTAGCAGAATGATTATAAAAGGGATATAAAAAGGAAAAGAATGTCAAGTGGGAGTAGGGAGGCAATATAAACTTATATATAACCATAGAAGGTCTGCTGTGCCATCCGTCCCTGAAAGTGTACTAGTAATTGGAGGTAGTTTGGGAAGAGCGGCAAAAATGAGCTAAAAGTTGTCCCTTTTATGAGAGAGATAAGAAGCTCAACCCAGTTAGGTTATTGCAGGAGAGGTCAAGATGGCTTTATCTGAATATGAACATCTGAATGAGGAAGAACTTGGATAGCAGGCAGCTCATAAGCTTAGACCAAAAGTGCATCCCATCCCTGAGAAACTACAGCTGGTAAAACTGAGGGAGATGAGAGAGAGCACTCATGGTGTGGGGAAGAGGTAAGCACCAGACTGTGGAGAACTGTGGTCATTCACCATTATTTCAAGTCTTTAAATGAAGATCTTGTATCCATTTGGAAAGTTGTGTGCAGTAGCTCGAGCAGACGTTAAGGCCTTCACAAAACACCTGCCATCTGTGGTTAGTGGGAAGTCAGATGTAAGTTGCATTTTGGTCTTAAGATCTTTGAAGTAGTAAGTAGCTCCAGAAGCTAAGTATATCTTCTGCTGTGATATGACTGATAATCTGCAGTTATAAACTGCTCCAAAATCCCACCAGTTTTCAGCTTACCAGCACGAAGAGTCTGTGCATGTGTATGAAACCACTGTGCCTCATTCCCAATGGCTGATAAGATGGCATGCTTAGTGAAGATTATGGCATATGTGCCTTAATCTGATAGGATTTACTGGTCTAAGATTTAATTTGTAATCGAGCAATGGTTTATTTACAGTAGGGATTAATTTCTCTTAACATCTTCATTAGAAAGACAGCATTTTACCAAAATGTGGTGTGCAGTAGGTACTTTGACTAACTACTGTACTGCACAATTTTGGAGTGTTCATATGATATACTTCATATATTTCATAGAAATGATAGTCTGTTGAGTAAATAGTAAACTTTAAAAAACTATTCCAATATGTGCTTGTGTAAGTGTTTGATAGATGCTTCTGAACAGTTAAATTGTCTCAAGCAAAAAATATTGGGATTTTGAATTGCCTGCTGTCTTCACAGTACTGTCTTCATGACAGATTACCAGTGTCTCCATGAGAGTTTTTTCTTCAGCTGCTGCTTTAGAATAATTACAGTGCTTTTGCATATATGTCATTAACAACGAGAAAAAAAAAAAAAAAAAAAGGCTTTTGTCAAGGCTGCTCATTTAGATATCTGATGCATGAGGCAGCATAATATAAATTTCCCAGTAGGATACCAGTTGCTGCTCATAGTGCAGGAGCAATGCACCGTTTTGTTATTTCAAAGAAAGTAATATCATTATAAACATGGATTTTTATGTCTAGCTTAATTTATAAAGATAAACCTGAGTGCCCTTTTAGTCAAAAACGCATTTGTTACAATAGCTGTTTAACAATACTGTTTTTATTGTGAGAAGAGTAACAAACTGCAGCATTTAACAGTTCTTAAACATGGTACAATGGTAGTGATAGTCCTGTTTGCTTGTCTTTCCAGTGCCTGATTGGTTGATTGATTTATTTACTATAACTCTTGCCCATTAAACAGTCAAGTGCAAATAAAGCAATTCTACAGCTTTGTAAATTAATTATTTGTATTTTCCTGAGGTAGATGATGGGTTTGTTTTTGTAGGCACAGAGAATAATGCCTATTTTATTTTTTAAGGACAGCTCTAAGTATGCAGTGTGATTAATATTCTCCATGTGGAATCTATAAATGATTAAAATACTACAATGTATACTGCCTGTTTCTAGAAATATTTATTTTTTCTGGCAAGAAGTGCCTACTTCTTTAAGGCTTTGTTAAAACATTTGACAAAGATCTCTTGAAGGGAACAAGGACGGTGTTGCTTTTCCACCCGTTCTTAGCTTTCTTGGGAACTATGGAGTGATGTTCATCCTTCAGCAAAATGGGTCTGATCCAGAGCCTGCTCAAGACAGTAGAAATTTTTTAATTGATTTCAGGGGGATTTGGATCAGGCTGTTTATGGATTACCCCATGGATTGCTTGTAGTTGCTGTACCAATTTATGGAAGATGTAGCTGTCAAATGGTATAACATGCTTTAAGAAAGCATTTGCCTATTTGATCTAGGGTGATTCAAGGAATGGTTTTGTGACATGACATTCCCAGTGGATACCAGTACCAACCACTGCACATCCCTTTTGCTTTCCCTAATTGTCTCTCTTCACTTTCCCATCACTCTTCCTTGTCTGAAATTGGGTGTCTACCAAGAGCTTCATGAAACATGAGGTGAAAATTAGATATACCAAGTATGCCAAACCTGTTTTTAAGGCAAATATGGATGCTATTTATTGCAAAACAAAGCCAGGGTGAGACACTGGAGGAGGTTTAGAGGTTTTTAGTTTGCCAGTTTTTGTGAATCTGTATACATCAAAAGAAATGACAGTTGTAAATAAATGAAACCAAGTGCAATTTTAAAAAAGTTTTTTTTTTTGTGCCTCAGTAGGATGATCTGTGCACTCACTACCATTTTTTCACTGCATCACTGCACTGATTTTACATCAGCATCTCTGGGGCAGGATGCAGAGGATCATGGAGCACAGTGGAGGGATGCTGTAGCTTACAAGAGCAGCATTTAACTTTGCTTTCTAGCTACAAGAGAAAAAAACAGTGACTATTTTTATAGAGCAGTAGCTATAGCACTTGGAGGTCTTTTCCTTATATTCCTCTTATGAGTCCAAGTTGAACCATTAGGTAATTTTGTTATGAGTCTTGGCATTCATGTGACTGGGTAAAAATCCCTGTTTAAGTGTGAGAGCCCAGTCCTGTTTGTTGCAGAAAGAGCATAAAATCATGATCTCTGAAAGACCAAAAACGAGAAAACAAAAGATCCACTGTTTATCATAGCTGGAGTCACAGCTTTTAAATCATAGTAGGCTTTGATACACCATTATTTAATGCATGAGTTTGACAGTACTGAGATAAATTTTCTGATATAAATCAGTTCGTGTTCTTTTTCCTGAGGCTGTCATACCATGAAAAGAGGTTAGAGGGGGAGGAAAGGCAGACCAAGTCCAGCAGATTTGCCTTTGGCACACCTCTGCTACTTCTAGCTTCATCCTCTTCCTCACAACTGGCACATGTAGTTTAACAATTTACCTGATGGGTTGTAAGAAGTACCTTTCTTCTTTGCACTAATAATAATTATTATTATGGAAAAGTTTTTGAAATCAAATTTCATTACTTTTTAACTTTCTGGTTTTACTTTCCCTAGGTTAGTTGGTTTTAATTTTCCAATCCTTACCACAGTGTTAGAGCTGGAAACACAAAGCTGGCCACATCAGAAATGCATTTCAACTTCTGACCTATTAAAATAGAGATTAATTAAGTTAAACAAAATATGTGGTAATTTGATAACATCCTTCTCATATATACTACACACATATAATACATACATTGTAATGTGTTTTCCAGTGAAATCATCTTCCTTCTTGAGCTTAGCATGTTATGTATAGCAAGTTTATTTTTATTAGATTCAGGACTTACAGTTACATTCCATGTAACAAATACTTCAGTGGTGATTGCTGAAGTTCAGGAGAACTTTGATGAAAAACAAATGTCAACCAAAAATGTCAGCACTATGTAACCTCTGTATGTGAGCATTATCACAAGATTTTATGAAACAAATTAATCACTTGGAAGGGGAATACAACAATTTAGGAATCGCCAGACCAAATCAGATCCAAAGTCCATTTATTCCAGTATTTTGTACCTGATAGGACCGGCTCCAGTTTTTTCAGAGAAAGGTCAGAGAAAACACACAATGATTTGTTTACATAATATTTTTTCTTGGCAAAGATTTGTTTCTATAACCCTTTTAACTAGAAAACACTTAAACCTCTTTTTTCCTCTCTTTGTTTTTCTACACATATCATAACAGTGCTGAATACTATTGGTAACATCTGGTCTTCTTTTGTTTTTCGCTTCAAGAGTAACACATCTTCTTACAGGTTCCAGCTTTCTTCTCTTCTCTCCAACACACTGTGGCTTATAACACTGTCTCCCTTCATTGGCTGCACATGTAATCAAAGATCTCCTTAATGAATATATATATATATATATATATCCTTCAAGTGGCAATCATTGACTTATCATCTCCTCCTTTCCCTTCCATGTTCCCCTCTGTAGTGCTTAGGAATGGCTTTGTATGCTGATCTCACCCTTGTCACACAAAGGGGGAGGACTCAGCTCTTTCCAGAGTATTATAATTTTCCAAATTAATTCTCAGTAGATAGACTGGCATTAGGCGGCATGGGAAGGAGCTGGAACACTTCCCCACCCAGGACTCGGGAGAACAAGGACAGCAGGTTGGAGAGGAGCAGTCTCTTCTGCCCTTGCTCCTGATGGCAAGCTGGGGGACAGCCAAAGTGTGACTGCATGGGGATGAGAAGGGGGACAGGTCTAAAGCCAGCACAGCACATCTGTGTCTTCCTGCAGGGACCCATAAACACCTCCACTAGCCGGCTCTGCATAATCAATGAATCCGCCTGTAATCCGCCAAAACATGCGTTGTCTTTGGGACATCTGGATGTTTTTTTGCCCAGGACCACGAAAGGAAGAGCTCTCCTTGGACATGGAACTGCCCTGACTTCCAGCAAGGCACGAGCAGCACTGTGAGTGAAGTGAAAAGTCGCTTTGCCACCACAGTGTTTTGCAAAACATTCAGGTGCATCAGGCTGAATAAATAGGTTAATGATTTTGGCAACAGCAGCATGCAGAGCAGCTAAGCAAAAGTGAGACATTTGGTCTCACAGGATGAAGCAAAGAACTAGGAGAGTGCGTTGTTGCTAACTGCCTTTAAAAATGCTGATAGTACGTGGTTCAAATGCTGAACTTCTGGATTTTGAGGGGCAAAGAGCCTCTTCACGGGTGACCTTCCTGGAGCTTCCCTTCTGGAAATTGGATCTTCAGAAAAGCCACAGGGAAGGTATGAACTTTGAAAATTTCCTGGGAAGCTGCAGCTGGGAGGAGGGTGGAGGGAGGAAAGCAAACAAAATAAATCCCCCCAGAGCTCTCTGATCTCCCTCGTTCACTTTTTTTTTAGTGATAAACTTTGAGAATCTGATTCTATAAGGATACTTTGCTCCTCTGCCTCTTTCCTTTTCTGTGGTTGTTGATCCTCTGTAGACTCATGCACTGAGATTATCTTTTAGCATCACTGAAGTGCAAAAAGTCAGAGTAGGACTGAAATTAGGGAAAGAAAAATACCTTGAAAATGGAAAATAAAAAAAAGGGGGATTGCAAGATTTAAAAGAGATTTTTAATAATGGGATCATTTTCTGTAGAAACACAGATCAATAATGTTGAACTCCTTTTTTTCATTATTATTATTATTATTCCATTGCCACAGAAAACATGAGGAATTAGTGAAATACACCTGGCCAGTTTTGTATCTAGTTTGGCTTGCAGGTGATAAAAATGCATAATCAGTGTTCTGTGACTTATCTGTTCAGATCTTTTTCTTCCTCTAATCTACTTTTAGCTGACAGATTCAGCCTAAAGGCCAAAATTATGCATGAGGGTGGACTCTTAACTGTTCTTGCTTACACATGTGACAAACTACTGACCTGTAGACGTAAAGAAACTGCCAGCCAATACTCATAATCTAGCACTATGCATCAGCAGTAAATGTAATTTTGAAATAATGGTTTAATTTTCTTTTTTAAAATCACATTTGCAATCTAATTAGACTCCAGAGAAGTCTCCAGGTTGCCCAGAAAAATTACTATGTGACTACATAATGAAGAATATTATGCCATTGGAACATAGGGGATGTTATGGTGATTTCTGTCAGACTAAATTTTGACAAGTCTTTTTTAATCATGCTGTGTAACATATAGCCTCTACAAACATATATCCTTTGTATACTACATCTTTTGTTATGTCTCCTCTGAGGACTGAATTTTAATGTATGTCCTTGGAACAACGAATTTATTCTTGTGCAGATAGATCATTGTCAGTGTGTACAAATGAACAAGATAAGACTTTCGAAGCTGTTTTGCTTATCTCGTGATTGCAGCTAAAGTGAGGAATATCTGTGGTGCCTAATGACTTGTTCAACTAGCTTTAAATGAAAGTCCTCAAAGTACTAACAATGTAATAACAGTACGAGCTGTTCAAGAAGAGAACGCAATGTGCACCCAAGAGAAGAAAGCTGTGAGCACTTAAGGTTGTCCTTTATAAGAGTTATTTTATAGGACAAAACCCTTAATATCTCATTTGTTGCAGAATCATTGAAGTTATTTTGCCTGTTCATATGGGCGACATTTGTATGCAGCATACTTGAGTTGGTTCATACTACAAGAGCCAGCCCTGCGGTGTCCACAGTCAGACAGTGGGGTTTAGTGCCTAAACCCTGCATGCAGCCCACACAGCGCCCTGTTGGTCTGCTGGTGTGCATGATGGGCCAGGGTAATTTTCAACAATAAAATTGCTCACCTACCTGCTCCAACCAGCACCGTTGGCCCCGAGCCCCTCTTTGCAGCTCCAGCCAGCCCTGCCTCCTGCACAGGGCATCAGCACCCGCGCCGGAGACTGAAGAGCCATCTCTATCCGCAGAGCACCTAAGTGCCAGATCTCCAGCTTTTGGGGAAGTGTTTTAACCGTCTGGCAGCGCTTTTCATCCTGTTTTCCTGATGAAAGAAATGACTAAGGTTGTCATACAACATGGATAGTAGCATGCATGTCTAAGGGAAGGTCTTAGAGTCTGTAGACGTGGTTTCATAAAGTGCCTAACCCAGAGAAATAAGACTGAAATGCAACCCTCTTTCCAGCATTTTCTGAGAACTACTGAAAAAAATACTCAAGCTCTCTTTGTCTTAAAGCGCGAACATTTTTCATGATATATTCTACCCATTCTGCATTCAGCCAGCAAGGCAGGTTGAAGTAAGTTTCAAAATGAAATTATGTAATTTCATATCCAGGAATGTGGTGATATTACCTCTGGCTTGAAGCAAAACTTCCCATGGCAGTAGTCTTCAGCTTCAGGAGGGGAGGTCGCTGGTTATGAAGCTCAGGTTCTTTTTTTGTACTTGGCCTCCTGCTAAATTGTGAAATAGGCAGACAGTTTTACATTTAATTTAAAGCCTAGAGGAGATAACAGGAACTACCTTTGTCTCTGTGAGAATCTGACTCTGACGTGAAGAAATTCCTCTGAGAGAAGCAATTACTGTGGAAAAGGTTCAGCCATCCGTGGGATCTTGTTTCATTATACAGACAAAATTATTGAGCCCTTTAAGTTCCATGTGGGAGATTTTGGTGATTGGCTTCATAATTTTAAATCTATTTTGAAGTAAGGACATCTACTATTTCATTGTCAGCTCTGAAGATATAGCAAGGCAGCCCTACACAAATATGTTGATTCACTTACCTGTATGAAATATTTTATATAGTACTTTCCATGACTCTTGTGAGGCCTGAAGCCTCAAACAGCTTTGAAAAATACATAGTTACCTTATACAAGTAATAAACTAATACATTCACCAATCTGTGTCTTGTGACTAGATCTAAGATTTCACTGTTCTCCCTACATATTAGAAAAGCATAAAATGAGATTAGGAGAAATATTTTGCTCCTTGCAGTTGTTTCGACGGTGGAGTGAAAACCTTTCTGAACAAGATTAGTGATGAGTGCACAAAAGATCCATTATCCCAGAGGACAAAAACATACTTTTAAACAAAATCTTTCTCTAGCAGGTATGTTGTTAACCTCTCTCTCTTTCATGCATCTCCTCCCTGTTTATTTTAGATTCAGAAAGCAAAGATCTGTTTGTAATTTCTTTATTCAGATCATGACATTGATAAAGGAGTATCTATCCCTGAACAATAACAAAAAATTCTTGGGTGGAGTAAGTTTCTCCAAATAACACTCACTTATTGCATGCAACTAAAAGAATAGTAGGAGAAAGGGAGGGTGAGAGGTGGGAACAGAAATTGTGCTGTTAGGATGTTCCTAGAGTTTGCCTGAGCAGAAAATGCAGCATTTCTTTCCTCCTGAGCTAGTTTTCCTGTCAGGTTATCTGCCTTTTTGTTGCTTCCTCCCTGGATGGCAGGGTGTATTGTAGCCTGTGGTGCCCAGTATTTCTGCTATTAGATGAATTACGTTACAAGTAATGTAAGTACATTTAGGTCTGCTGATAAAAAAGGTAATTCTCCTCAGGACCAATTTCTTTAGGGCATTAGTCTAGCAGACTAACACTACCTCTGTATCCACTCGGAAACCTAAGTGTTTGCTCTGTGAAATGATGGGGTTGGACCCACAAGGACAATGTTGGTGTCATTGTATTGGCTACTGGTAGTGGCCTAAAACAGAATTCTGGCAATATGAGTTCCTGATCTTCATCAGCATTAATATTCATTTGGGAAATTTTATGTATTACTCTTTATTTTGTTGATCCAAGCCAAGAAGGTAGAGGCAGAGGCCTGCACCACAGACCAGCTGGGATGAGAGATGGCTCTGCTTTCATTTCCCCCACACCGATTCCACAATTGAAAGGGCAAAACAGCTGAGTTCATTTCATTGGGAGATAAATTATGCTTCTATAAACCCAGTATTAGGATTGTCATTAATTTTGCTCTGCTGCTTGGAAAAACAGCGCTGTTCTGTGGACAGGGGTGATTTACCGTCCTACAGAAGAAACAAAGGCTGGAGCCCAGTGGCAAAGGAAGGTTGTGGACACAGACCGCACTGCAGCAGGGGTAGCTCCGGTGCTCGCTTTTCAATAGGTGCTGCAACCATCATGATCACAAAGGATGTAATGCCTCCATATAGCAAATAATCTTCGTCAGGTGATTTTTATGTTTAACTCTCTTTCGGGCAATAAATATCTGTTCATAGTTAAAAGCAACTGGTATTTGATTAGCCACAAAATCTCGCTGAAAAATACAAGTATACCAAATAAATTATTTTGAAAATGCCTATAAAATTCATTCAGCAAGTTGCATGAGTTCAGTCCTTTTTTCTTTTTTCCCTACGCCAATATCCATCTTTCCTCCTACCACCTTCTGGCTACAGCTCTGTGGCGAGTTATGTCTTTGCCTCCTCTCCTCCTCCACAAAGAGCTTCCCTCCTCCCCCTCACCACTTTCCTGAAGAGTAGAGAGGCGTTTTAGTGTCCTTCTCTCCAACCCTTTCTGTTAGCCACAGCTTCTAAGGAACAAGAGCGGACAGTGATAAGACTGGTTCGTTTCCGCTTCTTCGCTCTAGCGCAGAGCGTGGCAGTGCTGCAGAGGCGGTGGGCTGGGGCTGACCTGAACGCAGCACGTGTGCATGGCGTATCCCCAGGTGAACTTTGGTCTGGCTCATGCGGGTAAAGAAGCATAGGCTTGGCTCTGCAAGCGTGGGCGTTCTCTTGGGGAGAAGAACAATGCTGAAGAGACCGGCATCGTGTTTTTACTGCTGTTGTTACCCATAGCATCTAGACGAAAGCTAGCATTGGTATGTCCAACTGCACTGCAATTATGTCTTCATTTTCAGTGCGGATATAAGAATGCAACTATTCATCATTTTATGCTTGGTTTGTGTTTGCAGGGTAATTTTCTTCTCCCCATTTCAAACATTCCTTCCCCCATTATATTTTGCAGTATTTTTTGCATTTATCAGGGAAGGATTTCTGCTCAAGCGTGATTTAAGTTGTATCTTAAAGACAACCTTCATGTGCAGTGTACATTCGCTTTTAACTTTTCAGTGAGACTTTTATTAGTGATACTTTGTCCCAAGGAAAATGTGAAACTAATTATGTAGCTCTTGTGATACAAAAGGGGAAAAAGTAAAGGGTATAATAGTGTAAATGCATTATTAAGTTAACCAACACAAATATTTAGATGTATCAACTGAAAATCAACAATATGATTTTGAAAGGATGGACAGCGATTTAATAGAGTTTTTAAAGCTATGTCTTATTGATTGTAACACAATAAATAAATAAATGGTCCTTTGTTTAAAAAAAAGGGGGGGGGAGAAACTTTGAATTTTACGCATTCTGGATATTCATGGCAGGACTTTTCAATAAATACTACAATTTAACAAAAACAAGTGGTTGACTGGCTGGCAACAATTTTGACTCAATTTCTCCTCATATCAGAGTCTACATCTTAAATATATTAAATAATGTGTGAGGACACAAATACAGTCAAATGGTTTGCACATCAGGGCTGCTGCTGTCTGATTTACTCTGTAATGTGCATGGTAGCTTAAGAAGAGTAGTCTCTTTTGCTGCCTGTCCAAATCATTATAAAATCACATTTGCCATGATTTATGCTGCTTCAGTGGCACATGGATATGTCTTTGGCATCTGACCAACCAATTTTCTATTCCAGACTCAGTAAGCAAAAATCATTCTGTATTAGTCTCTGCAGCTCTGTATCCATCAATTGTCTAACCTTGCAGATATAATAATAGTAATAAAACCCACAAAAAAAAAACAGCCACTGACCACTGAAACTTTTCTTAATGAGGAATTAAATGAATCTTGTTCTGTTGGAACAATTATTCTTAAAACTATTTCCATCAATCTTTAATTATTTAAAACATAATAATTTGTACCATAGCGAAGAAAAAAGATGCTCTTAGATTGTATCAGATAGTCTGGTTCTCAAAAAGCACCCACGAGTTAAAAGCAACAATAGCAGGCATCTTTCTTTCAGGCATCTGAAAGAAAAATACCATTTACTGTTTGAATGAGTGTGTTTTTCTTAAGGAACAATAATAAAGCCAATAATATTGAACGGAGAACAATATATAATATAGTGCCTGAAAATACAATGATCTTCAGAACTGAAGAGTTTTATCTCATTTCTGAATGCATCTTCCTCTTCTTAATTTCTTTTTCTTTATTGGCTGGATTACTTAGAGCTAAGATAATGTTTGTGAAAGACATCTGACACAAAATAGCCCTATGCAAATGTTATGTATTATTTAACTCTCTAAAACAAGATGCTCTTAAAGCATTTAATAGATTCAGGCTAACATTTAATCAGAAAAATTGTATCTGATCTTCTGCTTTTTGAAAAGCATTAAGGAAAAGAAAAAATAGGATAGCTGCAGGAATGAAGGATGTGTATGAACACCTGACCTTTCGTTACTACATACACAACGCCCTAACCTGAAAGTGAAAATACCATTGCAGTACAGATTATGAACAGCAGCTATAATGATTTCTGTTGCTTTCAGTACAAATGAAAATGCAGTTCTGATCATAAAAGATTATGGTTAATCTGTCACATAATAAAAATGTCTTTCAGATTTTGTTCTCATTTTTAGTGATCTTTCCTCCCATTTAATATGTAACTCATATAGGTTTCTTTTGCATTCTTATTGATATATGTGTCACTTCTCTACCATTTCTGACATCTTCAACTTTTATTTCATTTCCTTATTCCAAATTCTTTTTGCAACATGTTTTTAGTGTACCTGATTTCTTTGTTTCTTAGCAAGGATTGACAAGTTTACACCGTTATTTATTTTAATTCATTGCCATAATTTTTATTTGAAGGGTTTGGCATTAGACGGTGCATTTTATTTAATTACTTTTTTTATTGAACTCTTGCTATCATACTATCTAGACTGTCCAGGACAGCAAAATGCTGCATCAGGATATACCATAAGTCTACTCTCTGTCTGAAATATGTCCACTAATGACAAAATCAGAGTAAAGGGAGACTGCCGAGAGAGTAGAAGCAATAATAAAACAATATTTGCATTATATTCGTATCACTGTATGAACTGCTTAACTTTTGTCAAGACTTGGTGGGCAAAGAGCTCCACACGAGGCAGGGTTTTGGTGTTGAAGGCAGCAGCACTGCTTTGCGTGGTGCCAGAAGACTCTGTGAGTGATCATAGCAAGTGCGCTTGTCTGCATGTCCTCTCCTGTCATCGTGGCCGTAAACAGCCACTTGTCAGTCTAGCTTTGGTTTTGTGGTTAATGGTAGCAGAACTGCACCTTGCTCATTTGATCACCGGTGCAGTTTTAAAGTGAGTATAACCTGCACATACAGTAACATTTCTGTGAAATTATCTGTTAGATGTGCCATGAAGTTTTTGTTGGCTTCTTTGCTAACTTTATGGTATTTGTTGAAAGGAAGACTATACCTGACTATACCTTCTTTATCTGAAGCCTGAGCTATCAGAGTTTCTGAGTCTGCTGGAAATAATAGTGCTCACACACTGGTCCTGATCTGTGCAGCAAGTGGCCACAGGTTTTTCTGACCAGGCACAGAAAGCCTGATTTAGTGTCTTGTCAAACCATGACCATAGCTGCTGGTCTGTTGCTACTGACTTTTTTTTCTCAGTTGTGTGTGTCTAGTGAGAGAATTGTTATTTCTCTTTTATTCTTTTTTCCCTATTGTCAAAATGTCCTCATCTTAAGCATGCTGCTCTGACACTTACAATGAAGAGAAGTAGCCAAGCATCAATGAAATCAAAACTTTCCCTTCCCATGGAGCATGAGAGGTCCACTGCAGTAAGACTAGAGGAAAACAAAAAATTAAATCAAGGGACAATAGTTTATAACGTATTGTCAGCTAAAACAGACATTAAAAATAAAACAATTAGAAAAGAGAATTTATTGCCTAAGTGTGAATTTACATTGTGTCTCTGAAAGAAAAAAAATACGGAACCAACAAGGCTTCATTATGTGAATTATATGAGTTAGGTTTTTTCTCTGAAACATCATTTTCAATTGCTAGATCGAATTGTTAACCTCTTTTTTGCACTGTGATAAGTGAATGGAATAACACCAATTTTCACGGCTTGGAAAGTTACCTCATCATTTCCTTCAGGCCTTTAACTTTCATTATTTTGTCTGTTTCCACTATTGATGTAGAAATTCAAATGCCTATGTGACTGGATCAAGATGTTTAAGCAACTGCTGAAAATTCAGTACAGCACTAGAAAGCCCCTCTTAATCTAGTTCAGATAAAGTAGAGGAACATCTGGGACCCGTAAGAAAAGCACTCAAGGTGTTTCAGCGTTTTCCTTTCCCTGTCTCAAGTAAATGAGTTCTGAAACAGGTTGGAATATTCAGATGTGTTTACAAAAGTTTAGAAAATTAGAAGACTGTTCTAATTATATTTAACATTTTTTTGAATTAGATTTTGTTGTGACCATGTACGCAAATGTTAAGTTAGGAAATGACAGAGTAATTGGACTAGATTTTGTAATCATTGCTAGGTCTCAGGTGGCTGCACTGGAAAGTCAGTATATGAGTTTATGCCGCTGTTTCAAAGCATAATCTTTTGCATCAGCATTGGGTTGGATTTTGTAGAATGGTTAGAATTTATCATTCTGTGCATTTTGCTCTGCAGCCTCAGTGTTTCAGAAAAGTCCAAGTTCCTGGAGGTCCTTGAGAAGTATGTTAGTGCAAAGGATAAGTGTCACCAAGTCAATTGCATGGGTTTAATGTGTTTGAGTACGGTGAGCAGCCATGCATCCCTATCTATAGTGAGACCACCCTGTCCTGTAAATATTTTACTTTGAGAGTATTGTTTAGTAGCTCCATAACACCATTCCTAAAGACGACTCATAAACAGCCATCCTGGGGCTGGTTTATATTGCGCTGTGTTTATTGCACTTTGAGAATTAACTTTTCCTCAGAGCTACTGAGGCTTTGGCAGTTAATGGTAGGAAAACTAGCACTGAAATGTTGGCCTGGATGAGTGACCTGGGAGACCAATATTATCCCACTTTATCTGTCTTTGATCCTTTGAAACTAACGTGCAGAAAGTCTAATCAGAAGAGGACAGATGAACAATTAATAGAGAACTAATCCTTGGGAGTATAACATTTTCATGCTGCGTAAAGTAATTTCTGGTATGATCGTGTGGCGGTAACATGCTAACAGTCTAACTTGGTGAAAGTCCCACTCCATCAGATATACGTACATGTCCATCTGTCTCTCTCTTTTTCCAGTGGCCAAAATAAGCAAATAATGATTCTGTTGGAGTAGAGAACTCCAGAGCAAATAACTCCTAATAAGTTCTCAACTCCACCTCAAGGTCAGGGGCTGAGTGAGACCATCTTGGATCTATCCAAGTAGGAAAATAGTTGCCTAAAGAAAGCCCAGTCACTGTAGGGTTTTCTGCATATTGCTGGTATTCAGAGTTGCACTCCAGAATTAATTGAAGACTGGTGTAATAAGAAGGAGCTAGTAAGGCACAGTCTGGTAAAGAATTGCAGGTGGCATTACTCAGTAGTTAGGTAGCACTGTTATGCTGCTGTTTCAATTTCCAAGCACTCTTACCCAGGCAGTCTTGTACAGTGCACACAGGTATTTACTGTTTGAGTAATATTTTGGTAACTCAGTTACAAAAATTATAACCTTATAGTTGAGAAAATTGGCAACTAGGCAACTTTGGGTATTTGTAGATGAGAGGAGTATTTTGGCTAGAGTGAATATAGGTCTTCATAAACCACTGGAATTCAAAAACTTCCTCTTCATAGGGTTTTCCTTGCCACAGTGCTAATAAAGGAGAAAACTGTGAATTTAGTACATGTGAAAGCTTGACAGATGGACAGCCTTAGAGAGCAGGAGACTTTTTTTATTCTCGAAGCCTTTACTGCATAGGCATCTGAAATGGCACCTCCTGTATGAAAGCCCACCAGTGTGCCACAGCCCTGATCTGAAGGGACCACTTCTGTCAGAGACAGAGAGTGTAATTCAGCCTGCAGACACGCTCGCTTCTTGGCCCCTTACGGAGATGGCCAACAAGGGTTCCAATTAGCGCCAGTTGCAGACTGTGACAATTTTAAAGGTTGACTTTCACACCATGCCAGACCTTTAAAAGAAAGAACATTTATATAAAATGCGATTTGCTTTGACAGTAATTTTCTGTATGCTATTATTGAAGTTATTTCTGTTAGAATCAGAGTATCGTTTCTCTCAGCTGAGTTTCTGCTGCTGTTTGATCCTGCAGTGCAGTAATAATCCTGTGCTTATATCTTTTTTACTTTATATGGCAATCTTCATTTCAAGCATCCATTGCTTGCAGTTTTTAGAGCTCAGACGTTTAAACCGGAATCCTGTAAAATTCCCAGATCCTTGTGTGGATTGCTTCTGCCACTGAAAGTCCTCACATATTTAATAGCAGGCTTAAATTTAAGGATCTTGTGAAGCAGTGGAGTTATTCAAATTAAACCATGGGGCTCAAGAGTTCACAAGTTGACATTGCTTGGTTGTCAAGAGTATTTCACTGCATTGACAGTGAGGCTAAGGGCAGGTACTACCATTAACAGTGGTGGAAGATGCAGCTGCCAGCTTTCTAAATGTGAGTGTATAATGCCTTTGCCTTCTGAAATCAGGGACTCCAATGTACCCTTCCTGTCTCCAGAAATAAGGCCTGAACACTGTGGTCTTTATTTCTGTACGCTGTCATCCCAGGAGAAAAGAGTCTAACCTGATGCTCTCATCCATTTCCTGTGTTGTTCCTCATGTGTCCACTCCCACTCTCAAAGCAAGACCTTGGCTTCATGTCCCATCTCCTCTATCTATATACCATGCAGCATTACCCCTCCTCTCCAAACTTGGACTCCACACCTCGTCCTTTATGGTAGCCCATATTACTTCACAAGCCTCTTGCTACTTTTCTTGCCTGCTGCACTCCTGCAACTGTGCTCTGAGGTGGAGTTGGAGACGCAATGCCATGCATGGCACACCCTGCCTTGCCTGCATGATGGCAGCAATGCCCATCTCTAGCTGTGTACAGGATCTTCAGGGAGACTCCCCAGAGGTCAGTGCAGCCAGCTGGATGGGCACAGACTGAAATCCCACTGCCACCCTTTAAGCAGTTCTTGCACCATGTACTGGCAACTTTTCAAGAAAGTGTATTTTCCTGTGTTCTCCTAGAATTTGTCCATAAAAGATCATCTGCCTAGGGTTTGAGAGGTCAGATTCTTCACCCACTACTAAACAATGTTCATCTATAGGTGTGTGTAATCCAGAGGCCAGAAGCAGTCTTCCTACAGTAATGTGGCTTTTTTTTTTTTAATTTTACTTCTTAATTATAAGCTATTGAATCATGGAAATGTTGCCCGTAGTTTGTGTGCTGCAGTGTTGCCTTCACAAATGGAGAGAGAAGAACCACACACACCATGATTCTTGCTGGAGGAGTTCTATTAAAAGGAGATGGACTGCATGAGCTTCTAGCTTGTATGTTTGTGTTTGCACAATGCTGCCTCTCCTATGACAAAAATAGCCCCGGGAAAGGCATAATCTTCTTAAAGCCTCTCTCCCCCATTTCTCTGCATTGTTTCATGGGTTTCAATGAATACAAGTTTGTATCCCAGCTTGACAAGGTTCCCCAGTCCACCCAGGCAGGTTGGCACCATTGCATGACCTGGAGGCACGTTGTGGGGGGCTGTGTGGTAAAAGCAAAGAATGAAAAAACACAAGGCTAAGACAAATCTACTCTGTCCCACCAAATTCCTTCCAGTAGACGTCTCCAGCCCTGGAGGTAAATCCAGGTAGATCATGGGCAAAATTCTTTTCCACAGGAGACATCGCACATGACAAGTCTGGAAAAGTGAAATTTGGAGCTCCCTCAGGTGAAGATAACTACTGTAAAGAGAACAGATTTTATGTAAAAATGTATATACAGCTCAAATCGAAATGATACTTTTGAAATCATTCTTAATGTGCTACAATAGAGTGACTTTAGTTTTCTCATGCAAACTCTTTGTTCGTTATTACTGCCTTAATCTTCATAATAATGAAAGGCATTCAAATGCTGAATTATTCTTCTCTACCCTAGGTTCTAGATGAAGATGAGTTCTACTTTCTTTAGCTTTGAATATGGTATTTGAGGTAATCTGATACATTTTGTAGTTAGTTTTTGACTTGCTGAGTTCCAACCATTTCCTTACTTCAAAAATACAATGTGAAACATACTGCAAATCATAGCATCTCACTCCATAATTGTGAAATTTGGACCTTTCTCATCAATAGTAAGACCCGAAGCACAGCAGAGGGTCCAGAAATTGCAGAGAACAAAGCATAGCATTTCAAAACAACAGTTTTAGATTTTTTCTTAAATTACATTCCCTGTAAATTACATTATTTATTATATGTCAAGTTCTATTGTGTTCATCTTCACTGGGAGAGAAACCTAGTACTCCCCTAGTATGTAAAACTGCTGAAAGGTTTTAAATTAATGTAAACAATAATTTTCCATTCTCAGTTCTTAAGAGTGAATACAGGTAATATATGCCCTATGTCTTTACTCATATGCTGTATTTGCTGCAGGACAAGCGCAAAGAACAGAGATATTTGTTCTGTGTGGTTCAGATACTGGGAGTTTCCCCACTCCCCCCACATGTTCCTCATCTGTCCCCACATGCCTTTCTCTCTTCAAGCTCAAAGGGAAGCAGAAGAGAGACAGTAATTTCAAGCTGCAAGTTCAAAGACAAAGTCAATGGCTGGTATAGTAGCAGAATGTTAACGCCTCATGTAGTCTGAGACGCCTGATATGGAGTAATACAACTTTAACCTTTATAATGTGCTGTAATTTGATTCTCAAACCATCTATAATCTCGCCTTGTTGCAGCCTAAGTAGCTGTAAGGAGTAGGCAGAATGGACAAATACAGTCGTCATGCAGGGCACTGGACAGTACAAATAGATGAATCACTGAAATTGTTGCATTTTTGAGATTTTAGCCTTGTTCTCACCATTTGATTCTAATGTCAGGAAATGAAAGAAACACAATGATATTTTATTTTTGCGTTGTCGTTAGCTGGTCAGATAGTAGGGCACCCAAAAAGTCTGCAGGTGTTGTCAAAGCTTGGAATTGAATATTGTTGGTCTTGAGTGAGGTTTGGCTTTGAAAAGAATATGTAGACAAGAGTCCAAATTTAAAAGAAAAATAATTAGGTTGTGGTTAAATGAGTATGAAAGGTAATATCTGCAATATAAGCATATCAATTTTCTTTTACTTTAGTCAGATTGTTGAAAGCTGAAAAGCCAATTCAGAGGGGAAGCAAGACTGCAATTGTTTCTTCAGCCTTTGCCACTATTTTTCTGAAGTTGCTTAGAAGAAGTAGCTTAAGTTTAAGTGTGGTGGTGTACGTGGTTTATGTAATTAAGTCTAAGCTGTTCATGTGTTCTGCTGTCAAAAATGAACATACATACATACACATACATTTAAGCTATAGAACTTTCGGATCACAGGATATGGTCAGTGGTTGTATTGTTTTCCACTGCTGTGTTAAATGCAATATATGGCACAAATGACAGTCTCCAGTGCTGTGCAAGGATTATCATTTAGGTATATATGATTTTCTAACAGTATTGGAAGTAGAAAGTGATGTGAAGTTTTGTCATCATGAGTTGAGAAAGTTTTAGAATGAGTGGTGGGGTCATAACTGAGTATTGCAGATCACGGTGCTGCTGATTAAATATGTATTTCTCTTGTAACTGTGCTGTGTTTTGTATGTTGCATGTGTTTTAAAGAAAATGTTTTGATGATGAGAGAGCTATAAACAGTGCTTGACATCTGCTTTGTGTAACACACATGAGTCCAGATACTCTGAATGGCCTTACTGTAGACTCAAATGTTGAGTGAATGTTCTGGGGTCGAGCATCCTTCCAATGCAAGTGATTACCCTGTAAGAAAGTCTTGTCCCCAGAATAAATCTTAATATGATAACCCTTTGGATTAAAAAGCTCTTGTTAGTCTAGGCTGAATCTTGCCTTCGCTGGCACTTGGACAGGTTTGATCCAAGAATAATGAACAGCTGAAAAACATTTTCATTAGAAGCTGATTTTCTTTCATAAAGGTAATTCTCTAAGGTAACTAACTGGTCAGCAGGAGGTAGGGGTGGTTGTAATCTTACATTTCACGAGAAACATAAATTAGTGGGTTGAAGGTAATTGAAGAGGTCAGTTGGGCACGGAGTACTTATCCCAGGGATGTGGTTTATCCAATAGCTAACACCTCTGTGCGTTTTGCTGTCTATGCGTATGCCTAGATTAATATAACAGTGACAAATTGGGTGGAAGTGGACAGTGTGGATGTGACTGTGAGATTCTTGAAATAAATTACATTTCTTATCATGTATTTTCAGAATCCCAGTATGGTAGGTAGAATAGAAGAAAGTAGAGGAAATCCTGTTGTTAGCCAAAAAAGAATGGAGATTGCTTCTTTTAGACTATAAGCTATAAAATCTTCAAGAATAACAATGGAGAATGATAAAGAATAATTGCAGAGATTTCCAAAACTGCTATCAGTAGCTTACAGATCTTAAAAGCAGACTGTAAATTTTCACAAATATGAACACTGTAAATAAAGGCTGTTTCATGATTGAATAAATCATTTCTGGAGCTTAACTTTGGAATGTTTTATTAAGATGAAAAATAATTGTGGGAAATTCTTAAAGTATTTATGATTATGTACGAAGGGGATAAAATAATTCTGTTTTGTGGCAGATTATTTAATTTTCACCACATGTAGCTCCTCAGTAATTTTTTTAACTTTCTAACTTAATTTTTTATCTGTTGTTCTGAGCACAGAAAAGCAACCCAAACCTTCAATCCGTCCTTTTAAAAAGTCTACCTATATTCCTTTCATGCAATGATACAAATATCTAATAAGAGGAGTAAAAAATGAAGCTCCACAAATTTTACTTTAGTTAGGGGATATTTGGCCAGACCTTGCCCCTTGCATGACTGATGGCTTTGACAGAGGTTGAATTTGCTATCCCAGTTGGCTTTCAAAGATGTGCCAGCTTCATCAAGTATGCCTTGACTTTCCAGACCAGTTTTCTTACTGGGCTTATAGACTCTCCTCCATTTTCATTGCTTTTTGGCTTTTTAAATTGCACATCAATGGTATGAATATTCAGTATAAAGTGACACTGTGTAAGACCAATACAGTGTGATTTATTTTAGTTTGTACTGCTGAACAGTTCAGGCATGCCAAATCAGTTGTACTTCAGTTAGCCAAGCAATAAATCACATAAATAAGAAATTAATTGTGTTTGAAAGTAATAAAACCAACAGAAAATCAACTTCATCTCAACAAAATGGCAACTGACTTTTTCCCAGCTAATATTGCCCTCAGAAGCCCTCTGTCCAACAATGTAATACAATAGATTTTGACTGTGATTGACGTCTTTTCCTTGTTATTCCACTTTTCACCAGTTATCCATGAGTCCCAACTGCCCACCAATAGACAAAATATGCATTTACTTGTCACTTGATCTTATCAAGTTTCCTGATAATTTCTTCTCTTCATCCTGTTAATCAGGGTTTTTTATTTTGAGCTGCTCATTTGTTCTCCATTCACTAGTTTCTTCCTAAAGAAGATCTGTTCAATTTTAAAGAAGAACCTTTATTTAGCAATATTGTAAAAAAATAAAAATTCTAACTGGGGTGTTCACCAAATATTAAGCTTCATCTACTGATTTTAAAGGTGAGCTAGAGAAGAGTCTGGGGCTAAATTTTGTCCTCATTTTTGTTTTGAAAACACTGCTGTCTTCAGATAAATTTTGTATTAAGTGTGCAAGAGCTAGATGATATAAAATGGGACTTATGTTTGTAAAGTAGGCAAAATAAATGTGTAGTCTATAGATGCTGAATTGATGGAATTAATCAAATGTTATTCCATTTTTACTGGAGAAAACCATCATTAGAGGATACAGGTCTCTGATGGAGCAAATATTTCACAGTATGAGCTGCAAAATTAAGTCAATTCAATTAGTTATATTGGAAAAACTTATTTTTTAATATTCATTGTTATTTTGGCATATTATTCATCGCTGTATTTCTCTGATATGTGATTGTAATAAACATTTTTCCATATTAATGCAGTTTTCTCCATTAGAAAGAAAAGCTGGTTATGTGTACTGCATAAACGTATGAATCTTTACTTGATTTTACTTTTTTTTTCTTTTTATAGAAGCTGCAAAGAATCAATCCTCCTTACTGTTGTTCAACCTTACCCTGTAAGTATCTGCAGTGTTTTCTGAATTAGTTTCCTAGCAACATAGCAGCTTTTTCTCTGCCTATATTCTGTCTGTGTCTTTACCTTATCTGTGCAATAAAAAGAAATAAGTGAGATAAGGGCTGTGTCTCTTAAAGGTGGTGTTTCAGACTGTGTTACTGCATACCGCACTCAAAGAATATATTAGCAAGTTAAATAGTAACAGCATTGTTAAACCTATGCCCGGAAAATGCACAGAGCGGGATGCTGAGTTTTGCTTCCAGCACCTTCTGAGATTTGGGGATGGCCTGGGCCAGGTCCCCACTGCTGCACTACTTCCATCTCAGTGAGATGGGAATAACTTGTCCCTCATGAACCTGATGTGGAAGTGGGGAGCAGGCACAGCGGGGCATTTGGCTGTCGGATGGTGGAAGGTGGTGCTTGCAGTGATGGACAGAGCTCGGCAGGGCTCTCTGGGGCTGAGGAGGCCCCACTGGTGGAGCGAGGAACAGGGGAGATGCAGAACAGGCCTGCCCCTCTTCTCCACACCTCTCCCAGTGCTGCTCAGTGGGCTCTTGAGCTGCGTTGGTGCCCGGTGCTTGGGCTGCACCATCTCCCTGCCACCACACAGGAAATCCAATTTCTGACTTGTTGCAGCTCCTGGTTTTTTTGTAATTCTGCCTCAGTTCCAAAGAGTTGCACTTCTGTATCAAACCAGTTGTACCTTGTGCAAGGGAGACCTCTGCACATATCTTCAGGGCAGGGAGTGTTCTGATGAGGGGAGAGGAGAGGAGAGGCAGAAAGGCAACTGCATGAGGCTGGCTTGGAGGGACTGGGAGCAATTGCAGCCCACCTCTCAGCTGGCTGATGGGACATGCCTTTGCACCTTGCTTGACGGTTTGTGGGAGTGGGTTTATGGCCTCTCAGCTCAAACCCATCATTGAAGGACAGAAGAAGAAAGGAGAGAAGCTAAGCCAGAGGACTGAGCACTTTTCTCTCTTCCCATACATCCATGCACAGCCATACACACCTTACAGGTTGCAGAGGGGGCTCAGCCATGAATCAGGAGTGATTTCAGATTAACAGGTCCATTCACTTCCCTGTTTGCTAGCCTGATACACAACCATTTTGATTAATAAGAGATAATTGCATCCCTTTCACCCAAGAATAACATGGATTTGACAGAAAGATTTGAAAACAAATTTATCTGATGAAGGTGCCAAAACATAAAACATCTTGCAAATGCAATTTGGTCACTGCTGTGTGGCTTCTGTACTACTCGTTAGCCTGCCTGACTAGTTTAGAGGAGGCCATGTAGTCGTCCTAGACACTTTAAAGAAGCCAGTCCATACAGCAGCTCAATTGTGGGGAAAAAGCACGTGTTGCCCAGCAAAACAACGCAGGGGCTGCTGCACTGCAGTAAGATCACTAGCAGTGTGGTCTGGCTAAATAAAGAACGTAACTGCTTTTAAAGCTAGTTGGATTACAGCCAATGGTTTTGATCACAGGGAATGTATATAATATGGGGAAAAAAATCCTTACCCACTTCCCTTTTTTATACAGGTTGTCTTATTACATCTGTTGTCAGGTTTCATTCTTTTCTTTAAATGTCAGGTGACAAAAGGGCTTATGATTTAGTGCTGGTTTTGTGTAGTCCTCAGAAGTGGACTGTATGCCTTTGAGTGTTGTGGCCCGTTGCTGTGCTGTTGGTATGAGGGCAAGCCTGTACGTGGTGAATGTAATGGAAGTTGAAACCTAAATGAACTGTGCACTCCACATCTGGTGGAAGACCTTACAGCACAAGTACAGTCTTCTTTGACCTGGAGAAGAAGGTACATCATGACCTGATCTCTTCCCAGCTCTTTGAGTCCAAGCCCTGTTTGAGGACTGACAAGGTAGAATCTGCTCCTCTAATTACATAGCACCTAAAGCTAATCAATAACTAAACCACCTCCAGATGTCTCTAAGCCTGAAATGGCACTGAATGGCATTTACTATTGCATCAGCCATTTGGGCTCATGTGCCCAGCTTGTACACGTGGTTGTGTTGCCCCCGTCTGGAGTCCCCCAGCTCTGCCTCTGCAGATGAGGCACTCAAGTTTTTGGGGGTAATGGAAGTTTTCTCTCATGTAGGCATGAAGATTGTCTCCCTGAGAATGTCCACAGAGCAGCAGACGTATGCATATTAGTGCTAGCTTTAACTGATTCATTTTTATCCCAAAGTTGGGATGCTTCAAAAGACTGTTGTACCTGGCACATCTCCAGTTTTCTCACACCTATTGTATTTTCCTACCTGTCCAGACCAAGGCCATGTTTGTTCATAGCATTCTTCCCTCACCACTTTCAAACCCAAGTTTTCTTGCAGTGGAAATGAAGGTGTTCTTAGGGATGGGGACCAGCTGGGATGCTGCCAGTGTGTATAGCCAAGTTTGACCCCTGAAGCAGTACAGGGTCCCTCAGTTTATGCAAACCCTGGGCTCCAAAGTCTCTTGGGGACTCCTGAGTCACCTGGAGCGTCTGGCCCATGCTGGACCTCATACTGCCTCGGTGTCACTGTTGGTAGTGCCTGAGCCTGTTAGGTGACGTTCATCTTGGCTCTCCGTCCTGAGTATTGCTGTACTCTGGCTGCGTGCCTGTTGTGTTCTTCCGTGCAGGAAGCAGATGTAGTGAGTGCAGTGGGTCCTTTGGCAAATACATTTTGTCTCACAGTTTGGAAAAAATATTTATGTCTTCAAAAATGATGATAAAAGTGTTTTCCCCTTTTCTTTAATTTTTCTCCCTCCCTTTTTCCTTTTACTATTTTGACCATAAAACTGGAAAGATGAAGTAGAAACCAGACAAAGGAAAAGTAAGAATTTTTAAATAAAGACTGAACCTCTTCCCCATTCTTGGCAGAAATACATCTCTAGAAACATTTCAACTAGCTCTCTTCATGATGGTGAACTTTTTTGTTTCTATTGGTGCATGAAAAATATCTGCCAAGATGGATTACAGGAGTGCTGTTTCTTAATCGTTTTTATTTGCACTATTTAGAGTGTGTTTTGTTTTCGTGCTTTCAAGTAACCATTCTTTATGATTGCAGGTGAAAGTAGAAGTAATCTACATTTATAGTACTCTGTAGCTCACTTAATTCTTTTTGAAAGCTTTTGCAGATCATTTTTGCTTAAGTGCATTCAGTTTTGATTAATGCTTAGACTCATTAAAATTTAATTTAATTATGACCAAACCAAAGCATTAGACTATCTTGTTCTTTCCAACAATCTACAAATCTCTCCTATGTTAATATCACCACTGCTCATAAGAAGGTGACTGAACAGCTAAAGCACTTGAAGCAGCTTGAAGTTTAGATTTTTGAAACTATGACATTTGATTATCATTTCTGACCATTTTATTCTGTAAGTGGACTGTCATTCTGATTGGTACCTTATTAAGTTTAAGCATTACTCAAAATAAATAACTTGTCTGTTTTGTTCTCTCTTCAGATTTTATGCCTAGAGATAATCTGATAGGTTGCTTTCATGATTAATCTCTTAAGTGTCTTGGGTACAGTCCAGGCCCAACTGAGGTCTATGGCAACTTTGCTGTGCATAAGTTCTGCAATGAGAAAAGGATAAGGTTTTTGTGGGGTTTGGGGTGTTTTACTTTTGTTTGAAAGAGATGCTTCTTGTTATAACATAGTTACACGTCTGAGACAAAATGTTTACAGAGAAATGTCAATAAATAACACTTACTTCTGACTTGTAATGATTGTGGCAACAACTGATCTTATTGAGTCTCACAGTACTTTTCATGCTGCTTTGCCATATGGCATCATGTAACAGGAACAACTACCGTATCTAATATCGTTGATGCAAAGAAGGGTGTAAAAAAGAAACAGGTCTGTCCCAAAGACTTCAAAATCTAAAGTGAGAAAGAATACCGAGGTGTAGTTTTAGGAAGTATTTGGAAGACAGATGTGAGCATTTTGAACAGGATGATGTCTGACTACTTGAAGTTGTGAAGACAGTGTAGAAATGATGACTCTTTTTATTGAATGTACACATAATAGCATTTTTCACAGTCTACCTTAGTACCTTTGCCACTGCATATCTTCCATATGAGATTTTTTAGTATGGTTAGTTCCATACATATCTTTAACTCTACACTGAAAGGATCATTCTGTGGTTACTGACAAACATACCATCACTGCATTGCCTCCTGTAAGTGCAGGCTGACACATGGCCTCCTCCCAACAACGCTTTGTTGTTTGAACCAGACTGCTCTCATGCCAGAACTGTGCTGCACAGCATTTTGTCTTTCACGTTTGTGTAGTATAAATCCCAGTGAGCATTATTGCTCCTGTTCTTTCTTCCAGAAGGCGTCTTCTTTGGCTATATGAATTTTTATGGGGTGTAGCTGTACAAAATATGCAGTCTGTTCAGCAGTGAAGACTGTGAGAAAATTCTGTGTGAACTTCCATGTTGTCTCAGCAAAATGAAAGCCCCTTCACCCTTCAGCCACTCCATCCCTTTCTCCTTGTAGTTCTTTCTTCCTGTCTTTCTCCCCCACGGTTGCCATTAAGTCTCTTTTCCCACTTCAGTAGGCCTTTCTCCCATCTCTGGAGCATTATCATTCACATTATCCTTCATTTTTAATGTCTGGGTTTGTATGGTGTGAAGGCTACTTTCATTCCCAAAGGTCTTCATTCTTGAAGAATTGTAGGGCAGGATCCCAAAAGGCCAAAACGAGGGTGTTTCATAGAGGATCTCCACATTTTATAAATGCAGAAATAGATGGTTCAGGCCCATCTAGTCATGAAATGATGTTCAATGTCTGTAGGTTTCACAAAGTCTGAGGCTGATCTATGGTTTCACCCATGGTATTTGGGACAGAGAAAGCCAGGCTGTCATTTAATGTAGATGGAACTGATTGAATTTTTGCAATGCCTGGATTAAAGTAAGGTTTGGCTATTCTCTACCTTGCAGGTATGTGTTATAACTTTATGGGACTAATGATCATATGGTGATTATCATCAAACAGTAATAAAATGTAAATAATGCAAATAATAAAATATGATTGTCCCTGATAGATCACATTGTTTAGGAAAAACAGCAACAACAACTTTTAAGAGAGAACCCAAATCTGACCATTATTTCAGCAATTAAATTTGTGCCAAGACTTTAACAAAGAAATATTCCTGATGATGATCTGTCAGTGGCCTGTGGTGATAACAAATTACTGCATGGTAAAACTTCTGAACATTATTACTTAAATGTCTCTATCTGCTCTTCTACAATGCTCTTCTGAGCCAGTGTCATTGTTTCAGCCTTTCTCACAGCTATGAATGGTGGTTTTTAGTTTGCCTTTGGGTATTATGTACTGTTCCACTTAATAAATTTAATATTTCCTCTTATTCACATTTTATTTGCTTGCTAATTTTTGTTTCACGTAATTGCCTTTAGGGATGGACCAAAAAGTCAACACATTTTTGCAGTCATGCAATTTTTCCCTATTTCCTAAGAAATATAGTATTTCATATTAAACTAATGACTAATTTTAGGTAACAAGCTTAAAACTGATTGCATATGTACAGTCTGTGGCTATTTAAAACTACTTTATTTCTGTCTGATTTGTCACTCATTGTCAAGAAGCAGATTTTCCTTTCACCTTTAGGACTGTCCCATACTGCTGCCTTATTTGATTTCTTTATGGTAGCTTGGTACTACACTATCCCCTTCTAAATGCTAAATCCTTCTTTGTCTTAAGCAAGAGTAAAGGTTTCGTTGCTGCAGCATCTTTACCAGCAGGAGCACTCAAAGGGACTTTTGCAGCAAATAAAGACCATTTTGCCTGGAATCTTCCCCAAATTACAGTTTACCTGCACAAGTGGACAAAATACTTATTCTTATTTTCATTGAAAAGCAGTTTCCCTCAAAATGAAGGGTGTTGTTGTAAACAGCTATCCAAAAATGACCTGCTATAATGCTGCTGTCAAAAATAGGATCTAANGAAAAAAAATTGCTTTCCAGAAAGCCTGCTCTTGTTATGGTAATCTCTCATGTTTTGACCCTGCTGATGGGATGCCCATACATTGTTCTCCCCAGTAAGTAGGGTTCAAAGGAGGGTCCCAGTCTTCACTATCATTTCCTGCAAGCAAATCTGTATGCAGTGCTTCATCTCTCTTGTTAGCAGTTTCTCTAAAGAGTGTTGAAATGATCAGCTGAATTTTTGCTGAGTTCTGTGTAAACAAGTAAAAATTATTTAAATTTGTGATAAATTTGAACTTTTTACAGAGAACACTGCTTAGGTCATACAGTGTAAAGTTTGTCTTCTTTGAAGTATTTTGACTCTTTGTTAAAATGTGTCCCCTCATTTTGCAAAAGTCACTCTAATTAAGCTGTTTTTGTCTGTGACAATGCAAATACTTTACTTGCAGTGATAAATGTTCTGCATTAGTGTAAACACCTCCTGCTTAAGGTCATTATCTGAGGATAATGGCTTCCATTTGGCTAAAAGACAGAATATCAGAAACAAATGAACATGGCACTGTGAGAATCATTAATTGGTAGCATTCTTCACCAGCGAATCCAAAGACATTAAAATATAATAAAGCAGCACATCATTTTGCTGATGTTTTGTTAGACAAACAAGTTTCAATAATCAAAAGGAAATGTTTTCCTAGGTGTTTGCCTCACTTGTTAGAAATAGTTCTTAAATAGAAAATCTCAAGTGCCAAGTTGATGCAGAGATAGAAACAATGAGATTGTGTAATTGTGCAAAAGATGTGATATTACTCAAACCCCTAACCAACAGAGAATGTCCCCCCCCCAACCCCGCCAAGTACTTGGAGCTTTTCTTACACCCCCTGTTGCATAATCCGAAGGTTTTTAGCAAGCAACCAACCTTCATGCTGCCCAGAGTGTCTGGAAGGGGCCTGAGTCCCAACCCCTTTCCCATGTGCAGAAGGAAGCAGGAGCAGAAGTGAGAAGGGAGGGAAGCCGCACATTTGATGCCCAGCCATGATGTGCTCCCCTGGCTGTGCAAGAATGTACATTAAACCTCAGGGCCTGGAGAGGTCCCAGGGAATGCACATATTTTTAAACCTTTCAGTCGTGTTGGGCTCCCCTATCACATTTTTGCAATAACATAAGTGTCTGTGCACCTTGTAAGGGACTTAAAAGAGGTTGTAGAGGGAAAGGATGACAATGCCACGTACTGGTTTGCCATATTTGCTTTATGGGAATAACCCTGCCAGAATCTGGAAGAACATTTGGCAATCTTCCTGTAAAGAGAAGCCAGCCTGGGACTCATCTGCAATACAGCAAACAGCTATAAAAAACCCCTTCCAGCAATAACAGCAAGTGAAAGCCACTCCTTTTTCCCTTGCCCTTGCAAGGAAGAGCCAGTCAGCCCACTCCAATAGCTGTACTGTCCCATGACACCAGGAATAGACAAGGTGCAGTCCATTACTTGGATGCCATATAGAATATCCCCCTTACACACTGCAGAAAGGGACTGTATGGGGAGGAGGAAAACTAGCCGGTGCATGTGTACAATTATATTAATCATGGTATTACTGCATACTGTGTCTTTCTAGGAATTCATCTCTAGAGTACAATATGTAAGCACTACTTCAGCATTTCTATGTTGTCCCTCCTTGTTGAAGAAGTGTATTGTTTTTTCGGTCCCCCACCCTGAGACATTAACTTCTTTTTAACTTTTTTTTTTTTTCCTGTTGGTGTTTCTAGTCTTCT
Organism: Anseranas semipalmata; assembly: GCA_013399115.1. Taxonomy (NCBI): domain Eukaryota; kingdom Metazoa; phylum Chordata; class Aves; order Anseriformes; family Anseranatidae; genus Anseranas; species Anseranas semipalmata. The sequence goes on along the minus strand of VXAA01006847.1, from coordinate 309,744 downwards.
GGGGTCCTTCAGCATTTTTAGCACTGTTTTTGNACATTAACTTCTTTTTAACTTTTTTTTTTTTTTTTCCTGTTGGTGTTTCTAGTCTTCTGGGGTCCTTCAGCATTTTTAGCACTGTTTTTGGAAACAGCTTTGTTTGATATTGGGGTTGAATTGTCTGTCATTTACTCTTGCTGCTTAAAAACATGTATGGTCATAGTTGTTAGAGAACAGATAAGTAAGAATGAACTGTAAAAGTGAAGAAGTATTCATTTTTATTTCCTGGTTCTGTTTTGCACTCCAGGAATTACTGGATGGCTCTGACATTTCCTGGGAGAATGTGACATCTTTCATTCCTTGTTCACTGATTGTTACTGAGCCTATGGTAATAGCTACCATATTTTTAATGTGATGATAAATCAGTGGCATACAGAAATAAGCTAAAGCCTTCTTCCTGCCTGTTTCTAGAAACAAGGCTTCTCCATCACAAAAAATAACTTTTTCAGCAGTCTCAGCAGCGATAAGGGACTAGAAGAGCAAGGGGCCTTGAACTACTCCATCACTCCTGCAGATTGTTAGTCAAGTCAAAATCTGAATGATGGTGATGAAACTTTCTGTGTTTACAAGAACTGCTGTCATGCTGCATTGATAATAGGAAGTTATTCCAGGATCATCACCACTAATGCCTGCACTAGTTTCTCATAGGTAAACCAATATGAGTTAGTATTATCAGTATCCAGAACTAATAAGTCCACTTCTCAGAAGTTCAGAGAAGTCCTAATTCACATCTTACTGGAACAAATACACCAAAACCTGGCCCCAAGGAACCCAGTGATTTTCAGCCAAGCCAGTTTCTTCCATTGCCAATTATGATGGTTATGGAGTTGGGCAATGCCAGAAGGTCTGTATTTGTAATTGACCTGAGAATGAAACTGCCTTTATTCTGCTGCTGAAAACAAAAATCCCTTTTACTGAAAATATACCAAAAATGGCTCTGATAGGCTGATCGTTAGTCAACCTCCTCCTATGCAGAGATATTTTTTTCCAAGGGCTGAACACTTGGATCTCAGGTGATTCCAATGTAGTAGATAAAAGTCACTTAAGTCACAGAAGAAAATTAGGCAAGTATCTGGTCTTCTGATCCATGGAGTCCCACAAAGTGTATGACCTCTGATAGCCAAGCCTTTCACAGGGTTTGTGTAGGGGATGCTTCCAGGGGAAATCTGCCAGCCTCCACGTGCCTCTTGGTAGTTCTAATCTGTGCTTTGAAATGAACTAATATAATGAGATGCCACTGTACTTGCAGAGCTCTAGGACACTTTTTTTTTTTACAGAATTTGTGGGTATATCTGTGTTCCGTGGATCACAGACTTACTTAACAAAAATTTCCCATTCGGTGTTTGAAAGAAGGGTCACTGACTGGTCACTGATCAGTGTTCATTCACGCAGACAGGTTTGGTTGACAGTGATCATTGTGAAAGCACTACAAGGAACTTCTATGTACACTGAGAGCCCTTCTCATCACTCCAATCTGATTGTGGGATAACTTTCAGAACGTGAAGTGTATCAGTGACTCCCTGTATGTATGTGCATATGTATTATCTCGAGAAGCATTATGGTTCAACTGCATTTCCATTCTTCAGTGAGCGGTATGCAAAGTGTTGCTGTATACATGGAGTTTCCAATGTATGAGAAATGGAAAAAAATTGAAAAAGGAAAGATAGGTTTTAACATGAAAGTATGTGATATATTTTGTCATCATTTTTCCTTCCAGTCTCCTAAATCAGCTTTTATTAGTGCTGCAAAAAAGGCAAGATTGAAGTCCAATCCTGTCAAAGTGCGCTTCTCAGAAGAAGTAATAATCAATGGCCAGGTGTCGGTGAGTGTTCAACTATTTAAGCTCAGGAAGGACTGAGCATTTCATCCAAAGGTATGCCACAAGGCTCGAAAGTGAGGGGTTTTATGGTAGGAACAGGAGTGATAGGCTTGCGAAGGGAATGGTATTTCTGTTTCTGAAGTTTCAGGAAAGTCTGTTTTTAAAGTCCATTGGGCCCATAATATTGTGAAAAAATTGTCCTTTCTTAAAATAAAATTACAATGATAGTGAAGGCATTTTGTGGTGATAGCACAGATATGTCTTTCTTTATAGTCTTTATAATGCTTGCTTGTTTTTTTTCTTCAGGGCACTTTTATAACAGGAAATCCATAAACTCAGGAACAGTAGCATGTCAGGAAAACAGATTAACACTACCTTACAGACCTCTTTAAAATTTGTTTTACCTACCTGAACTTGTTTCTGGCCCTCAGACAAAGTCAGCCTCCCTTTGAGAGTCACTGAACTCCTCCCCAGACATGAACTCCTGGCTCATTTTCATAATTTGACAGAACATCATTCCACACTGATGTCTTTATCCAGCTCTCTTCCAAACAGAAAATACTACATTTTTTCAAAAGCAATTTTTGCTTTAAAAAAAAAAAAAGCCTTCTTTCCCTTCCTTTTTCCTGTTTATTTTACTATCCTTCTTATGAATTGTCACGATTAAGTAGCAATATTATGTGTTGCTCTTCTTAAATGATGACAGATATTAGCATTTAATGTCCAGCTGTAAAGAGAATGTAAAACATCTTTTTGGTAATTTTTACTAATGAATCTGCAGTTCCCATTTTGTAAAGACACTAAATAGCTCACTGTATTCAGAGAAACAGTAATATATTGCTTTAGTTTATTGAAAATATTGAAAATATTTCAACATCAGAGGTAGTATTTATTGTCAGAGAAACAGTAGTTAGGGAAAGAAAATATTCCAAGTCTGGCATAAAATGTAAGTGAACAATTATATTTTTCCAGGAAAGAGACCTATAAAGTACGACTGTAACAAGCATGGCCAGACACTTGCAGGGCGTTGCTAATTCTGCTATCAATTTAAGCCAATAAACTCATCTTCAGATGTTACCTTTACATCTGAATTATGTCCTTCCTTTGTTACGTGTTGTAATACGATTCACTCATTTGTTTGGCAGGAAACAGTTAAGGACAATTCACTTCTTTTCATGCCAAATGTTCTGAAGGTGTATCTTGAAAATGGACAAACCAAATCTTTCCGTTTTGACTGCAGCACTTCAATAAAGGTAGGCTAGATATACCTTGGCATGCGATGCCACAAATGCTGGTTAAATGTTTTGCAAGACCTTCAGTAATTATTATTTGCTTTGAATGCTTTAAGAACAAAACTGCTGGTGTGTTCAATTGGGGTTGGATTCATAGTTAAGAAGTAATGAGGTTTTGGTCCATTTTTCTGCTGGTAAAAATGTGTTGCATTGTCAGTGAAGAAAGAGTAGAAGCGATCATTTTAATGTGCCTGGAGCCCAATTAAAATTGCATGGACCTACCGTTCTGATGCACTGCCAAAAACTAGTATGATTTGTCAGCAAAAGTCAGATTAAGATGTTGGTTGCTAATTGAATATCATATAGCTTGTCATTCAGTGAACTTAGGATGGGATATTGTAGGGTTATGCTGGTGATGCTCATCTCAGTGTAATGTCCTCTATGCTTTCCATAACACTTCTCATACAGAGAATGAAAGTGGTGAAGCCCTTGCATGTAATCCAGGCTGTTGGGGAGTGTCTGTGACACTCTTTCATGTAGGTTCCTAAACCTGAGTCACTGGTGTCTGTGAGTGCCTTGGAGTAGCGTTATAAGCAGCAAGATTAGCACTGTTGGGCATGCTACTATTCTCTCCAGGATTTTGTTTGGTCTAGTTTTAACCCAGATCAGTTACCAAATCTAGGTCACTGCATGGTAGCATACATCTTGTGAGACTGAGACAAGAGAGATGTATGGGTGGGAATGAGCAGCAAAGGCTGGGGGTGCAGTTTTCAGCTGCAGTGCCAACTTTTGCTGGCTTTTAGGGATTGTAAAGCTATGCATGTTTGAAGAAAAGCTGCTTTTCTGCTTACTGTGATTATACAGTATGCTCAATCAATTGGAACAGCAAGGAGAGCAATTTACTTGGGTAAACACAGGGAAATTTACTCCAGTCTGCAGGTGAAAGGGCAAAGCAGATACTGAAGTTACACGTAAGAATGGGCTGCAACTTCTGTTTATAGTTCATATATATCCCTAAGGCATAACTGGAATCCGAGGAATGGATAACAGCCTCCACTCTACAGCTGTGAGATACTGAAGTTCTTCAGTCCATTTCAGAATTTGGTTGGGTGAAGAATTAGGAGACATGCTTCATGTAGATATTGAGGTCTCCATACCCTTCTAAGGCCCACAAGCCTACTTTCTGGTATTTTATTCTGCAAGCATAAAACCAACCAACCTGTTCCAGGATATTTTGCCTCTGAAGACCAGTCTTTGGCTATCACATTACATGTTTTTTTGGTAGTTCTGTTATGGCTGTGTCTACTTTAAGACCACATGTCTAACCTGCACTCATTTGCAAAGATACCTATGTGGGCTCAGTGATCTAGCTGCACTGATGTGGTGAGCCTGCTTTGACCTTAGTCATTCTGACTTTTTGTAGGAATAATTTTCTTTTCATTTAATTCAGGCAATTATATATTCCATAGCCTGCACAGCTATGTATTACATATTCTTGCATGAATGTGTGCATGTATTGCTAATTGTGGATGGGTGGTTGTGGATTCTGCTACTTTTAGTAAACTGAGGTGAAGTAGACAAGCCCTACTTGAGTCAAGGCAAATGCATTTTTTCCTGCCCCTAGCAGTCCAGTAACTCACCACGTAGCAACACAGGTGCAACTGGTGGCTCACTGGCAGTCCTCACTTTCCTTATTGCTGGCAGGCAGCACCTGGGCTGATTATAAATTATCAGATGAGACAGTATGTTAGCAAAAAAATTGGTCTGGTAATTCAGTGCCTGTGTGCTTTAGCATGATATTTTTAAAGACAGCTAGCAGCAAAGAGTGCCATTATAGTGCCTTATTACCTGCTCTTAAAAACTTAGTTTCAATATTATGTCTCTTCCTGTTACTGTTATGACCCTTGTCATTGAGCATAGTTTAGGAGTATAAATAAAAGTAGGTTTAATGTATATGCAATAAATTCCCCACTAGTCAAAACACTGTAATATTAACCTCCATTATTTAGAGTGGTTGCTTGCAATCCATTAATACTGTCTTTTATTCTTTACAGCGTACAGAGTTGGCCCCATCCTCCTACATACATTTTTCATCCTTCCACCAATTTGGTGTTGATTTTCCATAAACACACTGTAATTGATCAATTAATCTTCCTAAATTATGTTAAAACACTTGGATTACAATTCATCATGATCTCCTTAGTGAATCCTATCCATCTGGATACTTATGTATATCTAAAAATCCCTTAAATGAATAGAAATGCTTTAATCTTTTCACAAACATAATGTGAAACTATTTTTAAATGATGGGTTATTATTATATATTTCTTTCTGCTACTATAGTCACTAAAGCAAAAGATACCTTGCCAGATGATATTAATACCCTAGGTATATTTACAAAGCATTATATGAAAGTACAGATTGGTTGAATGTTTTTTCAGATTTATTTAACTGTTATTTTAGAAACAGTTGTTCTCAAATTGATTACCCTTAGACATAAGCCAATGTGAAAAAAAAAAAAATCTTTAGAAATAGGTTGTATACTATAAATTAAAATGATCCCTCAATTTAGACCTGCTGCTTGGCACAGGTATCATTGTTGACTTTCCTGTCAGCATTTTAAACTCAAGTATGTTCGTTAAACACAAGTATCAATAAGTGGACTTCAAAAAAAAAAAAAAAAAAAAACACTGCCATAAGAACAAATATAGGACATTCATTTAATTCTTGTGTTGAACTTAAAATTCTGTTTGTACTCTTTGGTGGACCTGACCCAAAAATAAGTAAAGAAAAGAGTGGCAAGACCCTCTCTCATTTGCTGATAGAGAGGTTTTATTTGCAGAGAGACTGAGAGATATGATTTAAGGGCCACACAAGTATAATTTGCATGCTAAGCTGCACAGAAAGATGTACATTCACAGTACGTATGTATTTTTCACATGCATGTCTGATACCATGTCAGAGATGTTTGAAAATAAAGGCACCGATCTTTCCCATGTGAATGTGTGTGATGTGCTGTATACTCGTGCAGGACGCATGAAACACAGCTATCCTCCCCTTTAACCCCTGGGCTTCCACCCCATGCTGTGTACACGCAGGGTGTGTGGCAGCGAAGAACTCTGTCCCAAGCTTTTCATGAATTAAAGCACATTTTATAAATCCTTTGCTAATTAGGATGTCATCTTAACACTGCAAGAAAAGCTTTCAATCAAGTGTATTGAACACTTTTCACTGATGCTGGAGCAGAGGGTTGAAGGATCTGGAACGAAACTCCTTTTGCTACATGAACAGGAGACTCTAACTCAGGTTTGTGTAATTATATGTGAAAACAAATATTAATGAGACTGGTTAATCAGTAAATTGTCCATTCTTTTAATTACTTACGTGAGTTAACTGCAAGATTTATAGTTTGATATAGTTTATTGAATAGTATCAGTATTCAGATGTGGTCGTTAAGAATCAAGTTCCCATAGAATAATTATTTTTCTATTATACGGGCATCACATTTCATTGCTTCACTGGGCCATTAAAAAATATTTAAAAGTTCATTGTAGATCAGAGTTAAAGCTAGAAAATATTTACCAAATCCATTTTTCATATCATATGTGGTGCAGCTAATGAACATGCTCAACAGCTGGAAAATCCATTGTAACAGTTCTGAGAGCCCCAGTCTGCCAAAATTCCTTTGAAAAATGTATTTTGATCTTTGATTCCCATCTGATTATACAGATCTGTATCTGGATAACATGAAATGATACTCTTTCTGATGAAGCCAATTTTGGCTTGTTTATGCAGTGATACATTATCTCACTTCTGTGATGATGAATTGTGACCCAGAAAATGCTGTTAGGACTTTCTTTCTTAGATCAGGGAGGCAAATCAGGCTGCTGACAGGCCAGTTCTGACTAGAGGTAAAGTTGTTTCACAATTCCCAGCAGACAACCCTGATTTTAGCTGCTTATCCTTTTTGCCAAGCTGTTTAGCCTGAAATTTTCCATGCTATTTCTGTGTTTCAGGAGAATGTTTGTATTTTTTACATTTTACCTAAATTTTCCAAAAAATATAAGTGGATTTTTAAATGAGAAGGGGAAAGGTAATTTAATCCAAATACGAGAATTCCCTTGATCATGTAACTAGAGTCTGTGTAGTGATATAAAGGAAATTAGTTTACCCACCAGTGGTCTTTCTAGTATTTTCCAGCTTTTAAGCATTTGACTTTGCCATGTTAACATTCTTTTTGTGTGGGTATAAGCTACCCAATGAATGCACAATATCCAGGAGTACTCAATGCTGGCTCTCCTGGCCTAGCTGTCTCTCTTTGAAGTGATTGGTAAAATTCTCGTTGAAATCAGAGGGATCAGAATAAAGCAACACAGAGAGCTTTTGAAAATCCCATCTTGAGATTTTATTTATACATACAGAGTATGCTTAGATACTTAGGAATCAGGTCAGAGACAATGTGAGATAAACATACATTCTGAAAATTGTTAGTGCAAGACAGAGACTTCACTGGAGATTTTTATAAATATAGTCTTATCAATTCAATATATTGATTATAAAGTACACTAACTCTCTAATTACATTAGCCTAATTAAATAAACTGCATAAACTATGTTAATTTCTTCTTTGAAGTTCCTGTAAAATCAGCAGTACTTTAATTTGCTATTATAAAGATGCTGCTGACCATGACTTACAATAGTTATTGGATTGTTACTCTTTCATTCAATTATTTATTAGCTCTGTGGTGGTCCCCTGTGAATATACCCAGATTACTGTGTTATGTTCTTAGTGAAGAGTTTTGCTGACCACCAAGCAAGGAAGTCTTTTTGTTCTTTTAAAGTACTGGGAGAGGCCTCTCTTGGTCAGAAGTCTAGGGGTAGGTGTCTTAATCCAGAACAAACCAGGAAAACTGAAAGGACACAATTTCTGGCAAATTGTCTAATGTATTAAAGCAATGAAGAGAAAGTGAGAATAATAGCTGCCAAGCTGTACTTCACCTGTATTCTCAATCATTCTAAGAAATAAAATGTGACCTCTTCCCAAAAGACGTATCACCTTCTAGCTCATGAGTATTTTAGTCCTGCTGAAGTACAACTCACTTTGTATTTCACTTGGATGGTTTCTATTAAGGTCGTTTTTTTCTGTCCTTTCACTCTGGCTTTGAATGAGTGAATTCCACTGCTTTAAGAATGAGTTACATTGTGCAGTCATGCCTATGAAAGTCTAGAATTCTTTCCACAAGATTATGTATATGATGTTCTTATGTGCAATATGTACTAAGGAGCCCATAGCAAAGCTCTTTGTTGGACAGAATTATTTTTCTTGTTACCATGTGTCTCTGGAGCAGGGTCAATGCCCAACACAACAGACTCTATTGCACGACCAGGATTGCCACACTCTGATATGATTATTGCACTATCCTAGGTGACACAGAGGCCAAGCTCACATAAGATGAGATGTCTTTTCAGGATTAGCTTTGTCCCAAAGGATCCCATTGATCTTTTAAGAAGAGATCCAGTTGCTTTTGAGTATCTCTATGTACAGGTAAGTGAAAGCATGGCCCTTGTTAGCAAAAAGGAGAATAAAAAGATGGTTGCACTCAGTATATATATACATATATCTTCACATAGAAAAGTGTGGCCGCAGTAAGTCTTGGGTTTTATTTCTGCGGCATAAAGCCAATGCAGTTGGGGAATGTGCAAATCTTTATCATCTGCAAAGTTTCCTTCCTTCATAAGTCCTGCCAAATAGTGATGCTTTGATGTCTTTCAAAAATATATTTGGCTTTACAAAAGAGTGAAGCCAAAATAATTGCTTATACTTAATTCTGGTACTATAATATCAGGCAGAAATGATGTCTGAAAAGGGACTTCCAGTAAAATGCATGAGAAAACTGATGTATGAGCAATGTGGTTCTCCTTCTCCTGGGAATCCCACCAGGCAGAGTTCTGCTATCCTGAGTTCAGATAGCCTGATACCCTCTCAACACTCAAGAAAGAGGGTTATTGTTTTCCCCAGGAAGGATGAAGAGAGAGAGTGCTTAGATCAAAATGTTCATGCCTTCTGCTCTTTGGCAGAAGTCCTTGTGTTCTCCAGAAGTACCCATATCCTCGTTAGCATCTGACATCTCCAAGAGCAGCAGTCCTACTTTAAATGTGGTCCTATTTCTGAGTTCAGGGTTACTTTTCATGTAATTCTCATTTTAAAAGAAAAATGGATTATAATTTTAGTGCAAGATTTTTGAACTTGATGCTCCCTCTACTGGTTCCTTGGCAGAGCTGTAATGATGTGGTTCAGGAAAGATTTGGACCAGAACTGAAATACGACATTGCCCTGCGGTTGGCTGCACTACAAATGTATATTGCAACTGTGACCACCAAGCAAACCCAGAAAATCTCCCTCAAATACATAGAGTAAGTTGAGGATTCAGTATGTTCTTTAAAAGTGAAACATTTGGATAAGCTCATATATTCTTTAAGCTCGGTTCTTTAATATGCCTATGTGTGCACCAATTTGAGGTTCATTCTTTGTCACTGAAATTTGTTCAGGTGGTTTAAGAGCTGTAAGTGCGGACAATACATTTACCGTTTGGTCATCTGCTTAGGCATGTGAAATAGGCTATAAATGTAAATAAGATTAATTCATTTACTTTCAATTATCAGATCTAAGTTTATATATCCTGAATTCTAGGGTTTTAGTAGAGATGGCTGTACTAAGATTCAGTTGATTTCTTGGTTCAGAAGGTTGTAGAGTCTAAGATTCTTTTTAAAAGATTTCTTAGATACAGACAAATCCAGTAAGCACCTGTTTTATGTTGTCCTTATAATTTTCTAGGAGAGGTTAGACAACATAAATATGTAACTGCAAGGAAAAAGAAAAAAATCCAAAATGCAGCTATGTGTATATCTGCTAGGATAAAAACAAAAACAAACAAACAAACCAAACTCCCCCAAAACAACAGCTTTTGTTGAGTTGTTATATTGTATCCTATTAAAGAATCGGCAAAAATAATTGCAAGTGAAGAGTCAGTCTTCTGTCAAAAAGGGTGCATCAAGCAGAAAAGCACTTTGGGTAAAAGGAGGGGAACTGATTGTCAAGTTGGCAAAGTGACAAACACAATGATTGGCTGGTTTGCATGTTCTAAAAATCCTTAGAAAATAAAATTAAATCTGACATTATGTTGTTAAATCTTCTGCAGTTTTAATTCTATAAGGATGCCTGCCTATGTAATTAGGTGGGGTTTAACAGTAAAGCCTAGATTTTAAACATACAAACTTTAAACTTCTTTTCTGCATAGTATGTCAGAAGAGACAGAGGGGATAGAAATGAGATTGAATATCATTTTAAAACATCTTCTTCATAAGTAATATATAGTATGAATATAGAAGATTATGTGTTATTGCAAAACTCTGGACTTGATCAACTTTTTCTCTGTTTTCAGGAGTTCATTCACTTGGCATCATAGTCACCAGTCTTTAGATAAATAATCATCACAGGAATGTGAAATTAAATATATGCCTTTTATTGCAGAAAAGAATGGGGATTAGAGACTTTTCTTCCATCTGCTGTGCTGCAAAGCATGAAAGAAAAGAACATAAAGAAAGCACTTTCACACCTTGTCAAAGCAAATCAAAATGTAGTTCCTCCGGGTAAAAAGGTATTACATTTGCATCTTAATAGAAAACATGTTTTAACGAACAGAAAGGGTGGCATGCATGGGAAACATTTAAAATTAATCCTTTGGAGAAACACCTAGCCATTATATTTTCAGAGAATATAGACAATTTAACTTTTGGTGATCGGTACAACATAGCCAAGAACAATTAAAATAATTAATTATACCCCAACTAAACTATCTTCTTAACTTGAGAATGCCAGAAAACTAGTTATTAATACTTCAGGTATGATAAAGATATATATTTTTTAATTCATCTACTGCTTCCTTGTAATGGCAGACTTGTTAGAAAGTTATTGTTTCCTCTCTGATGCTCTGATCTGAACTACTTTAACTTATGGGCCTGACGTAAATGCTGTTTTTCAGGACTGTTTTCCGTTATGCTGTAGATAGAGACATTTCACTGTCCAAGGCTTCATTGAATAGATGATGTTCCTTATAGTAACTGATCCTCCTTGCTATTGTAAAATGCTTTTCTTAGTACTAAGTTTTCAGTTCAGCTGGAAGAAAATGTGGAAGACAATGTCTCTGAGAAGTGCACACAGCATTGTTACATGCATATGGCTGTGTCTGGTTTTAGACACCATAATGAGGTTTCTTTTATGTAAGTCATCTAGTCTCTCTTTGTAGTCAATGGAGAGAAATAGGCGCTTCTAGGGAGCAACTCATCCCATCCCATATTAGGTGCCAAAAATAGGTCAGATGACTTGTCCTAGAAGTGCCTGTTTCTCTCCATTGACAGTAAACAGAACCTAAGAGTGAGTAGTTAAGACATAAAATTAGCTGAATCCTGCTCCATGACACTTTGTTTCCGAAGGGGAAAAGCCCAAAACTAAGGTGCCTGAGCTAAGGTTCATTGGGATCAGCAGAAATCCTGCTTGGAGGAGGTGAGTTTCAGATCACGTCAGGACTGTGAAAGTAGATCTGTGTTTGACCTGTAAAGCTCAGGGAGAAAGGCCACCTTTTTGACTGAAGCACTGCTTGTCTCCAGTGCTGCTGAAGCTAAAGCTGAATAATGCCAATTACTTACTGTTTATCATGGTAGCATAAGTTGGGTTTTATTTTGGAAGCCATCATTCCTGCAGGAATTACAGGTGATGGCGGTGGCATTCAGTATTGATTCTTGGTTAAAACAGAGGTTGCAACAATGCCTTCCTGCAGCAGTGTTTATTATTTTTGCTTTATTTATTCTTTTTGATTTGAGCTTTGGAAACTCATTGTGTGCCCACCTGCTTTTTTTAGCAGGCAGACCTCAGAAACAAAACATCTGAGCTCATCATCAGCTTCTGTCTCACCTGTAGGTACCAAGCCAGGACAAGCCTCTGGGGCTTGTATCCCTTTCCATGAAGGGAAGCCTGTCACTTTTAGGATTCTCCCTTTTTTACAAGCCCTATGTATTTCTCCATCCAACTGAACACCTACTGAAGGGAAGGGGACTGCATTCCCCCTTGGCTCTCTGCTTTGGATTCATTTTCTCCTTAGAGTCTAGGAAAAGCTTAATTTAGGAGCTCTTAAAATGCTATTCAAGATCAAATAAGTTTTTGAACTAAATATCTAGTGGCTGAAGAGAGAATAGCAAATGAGATGAGCTCGATAAAGTCCACATTTAAAGATTTACACAAGGGAGGTATAAGTTCTGGCTCCAGATTGTTTGGGTGAAATGAACTGTTTCCAGGTTCTATGCAGTCTCATAAAATATGTCCAAGCTTGATCTTTTTAAGTAGGTAGTTTAAGGTAGAAGGAGAAAAAGAAGATAAATTATGGCATGCATTGCATGATAGGACCATATGTATTGATGTACTGTATTTGGCTTCCAGATTTATTCCCTACTAAATATAGTGGAAGAACTCTATTTTTAAAAATGGGAATTGCAGTAATAAGGAGGAATAATATGCCATATGTTGCAAGTACCTTGCAAAATGTAATGCACATAGCTGACAAAACGAAATTCTTTGTTCTCTTTCTCTGTATTGGTACATAAATGTTTAAGAACTGATGGTGATTATGAATTGAAAGCTGTTGACTATCCTTGAAATCCCTCAATGAACAGATGTCTAATTTAAGTAGTTTAACATTTTCCCTTCATTGGAGCAGTTACGATGTTCTTGCAGTGCCCTGATGCAGCCCATACCCAAATCTTGAGTGCATTTGAACTAAACAAGCACAATCTGAATTTTAAGAATGAAGCTGTTTCTCCTCATCTGAAACTCAAGCATCTGATGATTTGGTTTCAGACTCTGAAGAGCTCTTATTGCAGTCCATTTTCCTTAGACTACGTGAATACTTTTTTTTTTTTTTTTAATAAATTTGGTAATGTGTTGATTACCACCACTATGTCTTACCCCTGTTTCTCTTTCTTCAGCTATCTGCTCTGCAAGCCAAGGTGCATTATCTAAAGTTCCTCAGTGATCTACGGTTATATGGAGGGCGTGTTTTCAAGGCAACACTAGTGGTAATATTTCTCTTGGAATAGTTTCTCTCTTCTCTTGATGGTTTTATCCAAGTGTCTCTTTGCAGAAGCTGGACCATAAAATTTTCTTTAGAAGTTTAAGTTCTATTCATAAACTAAAAAAAATAGTTGTTAAATTGAACCAAATCTCTTTTAGTTTCTTTTTGTCTTGAAAATAACATTCTTGGTATAATCTGAATTTTTACTAAGCGTTTGGAGATAGGTAGCATCCATTTGGCAAATAGTGCCATACAATTAACTGAAGAATACTTAAATTATTACTCTGGAAAACCCTTGATGAAAGATACTTTCTTTTAAAGGAAGCATCCATCCATCCGTCCACCCACCTATCCATCTAAAAACTACAGTACAGCCAATATCGATAAGCAGATTCCTTTACTTTTGTAATTAATTATCGATTTAGTATGCTCTTCTATATTTTACCTTCTTAGAAAAATGTGATAATATTTAATCATGCAAATGAACCTTCATGAAAATGAAAGGCGGCAGTGGCTGTGCAGTGCCTAACATGGTTTTTACTTTTTTTTTTTTTTTCCTTTCTATGCTAAAGCAGGGAGAAAAGCGTTCAGAAGTGACTTTGTTAGTGGGGCCACGGTATGGCATCAGTCATGTGATAAACACCAAAACAAACCTGGTAGCTCTTCTGGCAGACTTCAGCCATGTGAACAGGATTGAGATGTTTACAGAAGATGAAAGCAGTGTTAGAGTTGAGCTGCATGTCTTAGATGTCAAAGTAAGTTTTTTGTTGATCTATAATGATGCAGTCAATGACTTTAAATAATGTTTTTGCCTTTTTTATTTGAATATTTGATCAAACTATGCTAACTGTTCCAAATGTTTTCATGACAATGATATTCTGGAAGTGTGTTTTTAGCTCTTTTTTTTTGGTCAGAGTGCATGGAGAATATTCCTTAGGCATTTGAGAGGCCTATGGTGTGCAAGACTGCTTTGCAGCATTTATATTCTATTTCTGATTTTTCTCTTGGCTGACCCTGGGCAATTCACTTTGTTGTTGTGTCCCTTGATTTCCATGGTAAGAAGAGGTGATGATGAAAGTGGCCTTCTTTTGAAGTTCCTTGAGCTCCTAGAAGCCCCTTTTGGTATAATAGACAATGTTATTACTGTTAGAGAATTGCCAGCTGTATCAGATCAGCATCTCATGTAGCCCAGTGTTTTATCTCCAGTCAAAGGACACTGCAAGTAACCACATCATGGTTACCAGTGAAATAACATGTAAAAAGGCAATTTTTTTTCTTAGTCCTCATAATTCCAGTTAAGTTCCTTACCCTACATAATATATTATTGGATGCTCTTCTTCTGCCTACAGTCATTTAATTTCTCTTGGATCCTGCCTAACACTTTGCATCTGTGGCATCTAGTGGCAATGAATGGAGTTTTGTATATTTTATTGTCCTGGTTCTTCTTGGTGTGTTTCCTATCAAATTTTGAAGTGAAAGGCTTCACAGACTGTCTAGGGCATTAATCAGGATAATCAGAGATTAAAGGAGGAGTTCTCATCATACTCGAAACTTAAATATACTATTAAAATAAACTGAGCCTAACAGTTCTTGTTGCTTACACAGATGTACATTAAAAAAAAAAAAAAAAAACATACACAAGGGATATTTTACTAAGCTTTTGCTTTGAATGCCTTAGGCTTATTGACCTGAAAGTGTTTCCCTGTATTTAAGTTAATGAAAAAAGCATTGCTGTAAATTAATCTAGATGCCATGTGACAACAACTTCACAAAAATGAGCAGGTTGGTGAATACAGCATCTTAGCAATCTAAGCATCTCAGTCGACTTTATTTGTATTACTGTGCTAAACTCTTAGCCCTCTTGTGAGAAAGTTGTTATCCTCTTTTGCTGATGGAGAAAGTAATTCAGGAATTAAATACTTCCCATCTACTCACATGTAAAATGCAGCACTGTATGCTATGATATTTTATATTAACATGATATTATGATGTTTTGTGTTATAATACTGTTACTGTCTTACTGCAAACCATGTATATCCCCATCTCCTTGCCTTTCAACACATTCAGTCTTAAGTCCAGAGAGACTGGCCTAACATTAAAATTACAAAGCTAGGAGGATGTGGATTGAATTTGACAAAAAAAAAAAAATGCCTCTGTGTGGGGCACAAGTATGAATTGTAACAGTTTCTTGTGGAGATGTGGGCACACACAGGTAGTTATTCTCAACTGATGTTTTCATACCTTGGCATACCCTAAGGTAACAGGTTCATATATCCAGATTCTGAATATGCCAATAAGTGTCATTTTTGTAATGAATAAATTAATAAGAAGTTTATGTTCTTCTCTTATTTTTGATTCTTTTTAATGTCTTCTCGAGCCTAAATCACTTGGGAGAAGCAGCCAGTAAAATTTAGCTGTCACAGGACTGTTCATCAGATTAACAGTAGTTCACAGCACTGTTTTCAGCAATCTGAGACTTCTTTGGAAATTGTCCATTTCTGTCAATCATTGCAGAAAAATTTGAGATCAACATAGCATTTCAAATGTTAGTTTTTAGTAGTCACTCAAAAGAACAAAGATTAAGTAGCCCATTGTAGGATTAAGAATTTATAATTAATTTTATAGCTCTATTTGAATCCTTTAGAAATAAGCATGTGTTGAATAGAACCTCATACTGTAGCACAAAATACTTTAAAGAAAGAAAAATGTATGGATTTTTACATGTTGCTGAAGGCTGTTCATACAACAGTTTTGAGTTTGGTAGTAAGCTATGAACATAAACTATGTTTTGGCCACAACTTCCACCACAATCAGTAGCCTTCAGGTCGCAAACGTCCACATGGTTGTAAGTCCCTACAAACTATGTGAATGACCAGATGGGTTGTCTATGGTGTAACCTCTATCTGTATATCATGGTAAGGACTTTGTAATTTTTATTTCCACTGTGGGAGTTCTAAAGGCTAGCCACCTTAAAATGAATTTGAGAAGAGCAGCTTTTGGTGTTATAAGCTACAGAGACATGAACAAAAGTTTTAGGCAAAGAAATTTATATAGTGTGGCAAAAGAAAAGGAAATAAAAGAAAGTATGTTTCACACAGATTTCTTACATTCAATGCTCTCTAACCTGCAAAACAGTTTTTCAGAACTGTAGCATTTTTGTGTTAAATCTGTTTTCTTTGAAGGCTTTGAGTTTGTTTTCTGTGCTGATCTCTCTTCTGAGGATCTGTCTCTGTTCTCTGTCTCTGTTTGTGTACTGATTTTTTTCATGTCTTGTCTTTTCAGCAATGCCAGGCCACAAATACTGAAATCTTTTAAGCTCTAATTTTAATATTCACTGCTGCTGCTGTGAAATGATAGCTTTAGCCTCACTGCTTTATTTTTTCAACCTAAACTTTTTCTATCTCTGTTTGCTTCCCATTTTACTTCTTTACATGTGCTTAGGGCACCTCATTTTCTGGCAAGCTGCAATGATTCCCATACTACTGCAAGACTCCAGCACCTAATGTACTGGGGTTTTAGCCCTTGGCAGTTTTGGAGTAGCAGTAAACAGTGCTTAGGTGAGAAAAATATATCTATGCAAGAGAAAGATGGAGCAAGAGTCTTAAAGTAATTAGCTTCTTTCAGAAAGAGAGCAAAATCAGCTGCTAAAATGCCCAGTTGGACTTCTTATTCCAACACCAGTCTTCTGTAAATCACAGAATTCTTGAGTTAGGAAGGGACTTCTGGACCTCATCTGGTTCAAGCCCTCTGCTCAAGCAGGGACACCCAAAGCAGGTTGCCCAGGACCATGTCCAGGCAACTTTTGAATGTCTCCAAAGAGAGAGAATCTGCAACCTGTGCCAGTACTCCATCACCCGCACAACACAGAAGTGCTTCCTGATGTTCCGAGGGAGCCTCCTGTGTTCCAGTTTGTGCCCATTGCCTCTTGTCCTGGCACTGGGCACCACTGAAAAGAGCATAGCTCTCTGTCCTCTCTGCACCCTCCCTTCAGGTATTTATATATTTTAATAAGATCCCCCTGAAAATATTTGATATTGCTTGATATTTGTAGTGAGGAAAATATGTTCTCATGTATATTTTTCACTGTGGCATTTGTGATGTAATTCCTTTTGATTCCATGTAGCAGTATTGCCAGCAGGTAAGCAGATTGAGAAGGAACAGCCTTAACCAGGACTTGGTTGTATTCTTCTTAGCCTATTACTCTACTGATGGAGTCATCAGATGCAATGAATCTTGCTTGCCTAACAGCTGGATACTATAGACTGCTGGTTGACTCAAGGCGTTCAATATTCAACATGGCCAACAAGAAAAATACAGGGAGCCGAGAAACAGGTATTCCTTGCACAGTATGTTAATGATGGTCACAGGTGTAAAGTAGAAGCCAGCTTAAGCCAGTGCATTTCCAGATAAATACAAGGCTAAGCCAAATGATATCTGATTGCTGGCTTAGACTTGGCACTACAGTATAGCAGATCAGCTTTATAATGTTCTGCTATTCAGCCTTTGATAGCTTGACTTTCTTTCATAACTGTAGTGAAACAGATGCATGCTCCCTATGAGTGTTATTACATTATACGCATTTATCTTTTATAAGAATACATATGGTGTTGGGAAAACCAGCTGGGGATTTGGTTTTCTGTTACTATTTCTGGAATAGCTTTTTTACCTAGCTGTGGGTTAGTTTTTCACTAAAGTACAAAAATACCAGTTAAACTTTAGGTCATTAAATCAACAGCTATTTAACTTAAAGCAGAGGTGAGCTTGAAGGTGCTTTTCTGAAGCATTAGATGGCCCAGCTGTCCTATTCAGAGTGTTCATTGCTCAATATTAACAAGTTTTTGTTTAAAAAATTGCATGAACTTGCTCTGTGATTTCATAATGTTGCTTTTATTTCCTCATGTTACAGGAATTGAAAATAGAGGGAAGCATAATCTCCTTGCTTCTGAGTGGAATTGTGTACCAAAAACTACCACTTTCCTGGCTGAAGGAGATCAAGAGACTCAAATGTCCTTTGCTGATCCTAAGCAGAAGACTGTAGATGTTTCTGAAAGTCTGTTATGTCAAAAAGAACACAGACATCTTTACATAGAAAATACCTATAATTCAGGTGGATTTGATCAGCATCTGGCCAAGCAAAGTGACCCCACTGAAGCAGAAGAAAGTAGAAATTTTAATCAGCCTTCACTGCTGTCACTCTCAGGTTTGGAATCTAGCAAGAAAGCACAGGATTCCCCCAGGGGAGCAAAAGTTTCCTTTATATTTGGAGATCACAACTTGGATGGTATCAGTCCCCAGACTCTTGGCTATGAAAGGCTTTTGGATGAAAGTCCAGAAGTACTAGAAAAACAGAGAGCCATTTATATTAGTAATGCCAATGACATTAAAGGCCTGGAGTTGTCACCAGATGCTGAAAGCATTCAGTTTGCTACAAATTCTGTTTACGCAACTATAAATGATGGTAAAATATTTGGAGCTGCGGAAGGGATAGAAGAGCCTTTGCTGCATGATATTTGTTATGCAGAAAACACAGATGATGCTGAAGATGAAGATGAAGTAAGCTGTGAAGAAGACATTATGGTAGGAGAAATCAATAGGCCTGCTCTTCTCAGCCTTTCTGGTTCTAGTGATGACATTATTGATTTGACTTCACTTCCACCTCCAGAAGGTGATGATAATGAAGATGATTTCCTATTGCATACCTTAAACATGGCCATTGCTGCTCCTCCACCTGGCTTCAGGGACAGTTCAGATGAGGAAGACTCTCAGAATCAAGCAACGCAGCCTAGAGACGACAAGGAGCAAGCCAGTAATCTAGGCAGTGATGATATTCCAGTGTCACTTATTGATGCTGTCCCTACTAATACAGAGGGGAAGTGTGAAAAGGGGCTAGATGATGCTGTAGTCTCTACACTTCAAGCACTAGAAGCTTTGGCTGCTTCAGAGGAACAGCAGACGAATGACAATTCAGGTTCTTTCACCATAGTTACATTTATTCATTGAAAATCATTCCATTTCATCCATTTAGCTTTGGAAGTACTCCATTTGTGAGGGGTTTTTGTTTTTCCTTTTTTTTTTGCCATCATTTTCCATACGTCATATTCCATATCATGTAATGGAACTACTGTTGTGTTATTAAGCTACCTGTCCCGGGAACTGTGCAATAAAGTCAGAGTATTCTTACAAAAGATATTTTTGTCTCTAACACACGCCTTTGCTTGTCACTTGTCCAGGTGCTTCAGCTGCTGTCATTGATTGACTCTTATTTTTTGTGGCTTGCAGGTGTAGCTATCTTGCGAGCATATAGTCCTGAGTCATCTTCAGATTCTGGCAATGAAACAAATTCCTCTGAAATGACTGAAAGCTCTGAATTAGCTGCGGCGCAGAAACAGACAGAAAACACTGCACGCATGTTTTTGACCACAAGTGAAGGCTACCAACCCCTTGTGGAAGAGCAGACTGAATTTCCCATCGCTAAGAGTCAGGCTGGAGTGCCAGGCATGAAATCCTCTCAGCCTTTGGCTGGTCGTCAGGCTGCAGAGCTACAGTCAAAAGTTGTGCCTTCAAAGCAGATTCTTCATTCAGATAACATGGAAATGGAGCCAGAGACCATGGAAACAAAATCTGTCACTGATTATTTTAGCAAATTGCACATGGGATCCTTGGTATATTCTTGCACTAGTAAAAGGAAAAGTAAGATGACAGACAGCGAAGTAAAAGCACCCTCTGATGGCAATGCTACTGTGAAAAAGCAACAGGGAACTAAAAAAGCAGAGGCTGATGAAGACCTGAAAGCTAAATTTGGAACTCTTTCAGCAAGAGACAGTCAACGCCTAAGCACTTTTAATGTGGAGAGAACTGCCTTTCGCCAAAGATGGTATGCTGCCGATGATGGGGCAGCAGATAAGCCAAGCCCAGAAACAGTGAATGGGAAGACTTTTCCAAGAGTTCCTGTCCTTGGTAAAACAGAAACAGACTGTAAGGATGAAGTGGATCCTGAGGTGGATCAGGATGATACCTCAGGGCTTGGCCAAGGTGAGAACTTTTTGTCAGATATGACTCCTGTGTCTTCAGCCAAAGACCTAAATGATGCAGAAGATACTGATTTATCTGCAGATGACCATCCTTCAAAGCTTCCAGAAGCTGAGCAGAGTGTGGCTAGACTTTGTGAATATCACTTGGCTAAGCGCATGTCATCTCTGCAAAGTGAAGGCCATTTCTCTCTGCAGAGCTCTCAGTGCTCTTCAGTGGATGCAGGATGCAGCACAGGCAGCAGCACATGTGCTACCCCTGTTGAATCTCCTCTTTGTACCTCTGATGTTAAGCACATTATCTCTGACCCATCAATGAAGGGCATTGCCTATATTCCAGCAGATGAAAGAGCTGCCATTCTTCCAAACCACGGAACAACATACAAGGACCTGCATCAGCAGCCAGAAGCTATGTGTCACAGGATGACAGTGCCTGTTGTGCATTCAGCAATTAATGCTGAACCACTGTTTGGCACCTTGAGAGAAGGATGTCATCGGATCCCCAAGATAAAAGAAACTACAGGTACATCAGTAATAAAGTGTTTCTTATGTTTGTTTTTAAAGCTACACATTAAGGTTGAAGACTAGGTGTGAAGTTCGCATTCTCTTTACCTGAAACTACATCATCAATCTGTAACAGGCGGTGGGATTAGACCTTAGTGTATCGTCTCATTTTACTTATATGTGTTGAGATGTTCATAAGAGCTGTTTACAAAGATTCTTTTTTTTTTAAACCTCTCATTACAGTTTAAAAAAAGTCTCCTATGTTTTAGATCTAATATTTGGGGGATGTTGATGGAGGTGCCTAGGGCAGAAAGTATGCTTTGGAAGCATCTCCAAAATCCATAGTCATTTGAGTTCCAGGGTATTTTTTAGATTATAAGATGACTTCACAAGGTATATTAATGTAGGAGAGAAAAAAATGCACTTCATGTATTATCTATTTTATGCTATTTTAGCAGATTGTCAAAAACATGCCAGTATGAGTAAAAAGCTCTAAATGTAAAGGCAAGAAAATGTCGCTATCTTATTAAGCATGTATTTACTTCACCATCTGATAGTGGGTGTTTCCTTTAAGAATAATTTACATATAGAATCATTACCACATTTTGAAGTTCCAGTTTCCAGTGACTTTATGAACTTACTGTTCAAAAAAAAATGAACAGTTTTTAAGAGATAGCGTTGGAAATGCTTTCAGTTGGGTTTTAAACATTTCCCTCTTACTGGGTAGCAACCCACATGTAGCAGTAGTGTGGGAATGCATGAAAATCTGAAAGTGAAGCAGACTAGGAGCAAGAATGAGGAAAAAAAAAAAAACAAACACATAACCAAACCAAAATTACTATGAATGCATCTTTCCATACCCTCTCAGGCATATTTAAAGAAAATATTTTAATCTGAAAATATTCATCTAATTATTGAATAGAAAACATCCAATCCATATATTGGGGGTATTTAGGAAGTTTTACAGATGATTTTCTATTCCCTTTTTTTCAATGTGTGCTGTAGTGGAATGAACAGCTAACTATTTGTGAGTTATAATTTGTTGATAGATTTTAAAAGGCACTGTAGTGAAATACAAAAGACATGAGGAACTAGCAATGATTTTTTTGTGAAATATTTTGAGGAATGGAGACCACTGGAAAATACTAGGAATCCATTTGCCCTGGCTATTAAAGATATATAAAAGTTTATTCTCTGAATATTATCAGGGTGATGCTTAATTCTTCTGTCTGCTCTTCTACTACCCCTAGTGTAGCTTTCACAGAGCCTGAAAAGGGAAGACAAGGAGGCATGCCTACAGCTTTTCCTAGACAGCCTCTAGCTGACTCCATCATGCTATCATCCATGCTATCAGAATCAAAGGTGCCAAGTCAAAATCAAGACTCTTGTGACATTCCCAAAGTAAATCAGGCTTGTGGGGCAACAGTTAGTTTACGGCCATATGACATGATAGGAGGAAGCCTCAGGATGCCGCACAACAGGAAAGTGCTGAGACGCAGCAGCAGCATCACTGGAGGATCTGCAGGCATTGAGATGCTGTTTGAAAAGAAGGAAGCCGCAGCCAGCTTGAAAAGTTTGGACACCACCCGAAGGGATGAATCCAAATCAGAAAGAAGGGTGGAACTCTCCCTAGGCAAAAAGCTGTCAAAAAGTTACTCCCAGAGTTGTGTGTATGTTGGCACTGATAGGAAGGACAGTAAGAGGTGTTCGGGCACAGGCGTCAGTCAGAAGGACTCCAAGCAGTGTCGAACGTTGCCTTTGCGGAAGCTGGACACCAGTGCCTGGAGGTGTCGTGGCCCCTTTAGCTACTGTTTCCTGAGCAGAGGAAATGATGACAACGATGATGAAGATGATGGAGACAGCCATCAGCTCTCATGTCTCTTTGAACCGCAGAACCCATGTGAGCTCGCAGAACCAGTCAGTCAGTCTTTTTCCAGTGAAGATGAACAGAAGGTCTTGGAGTCCCCAAAAGCTGCTGAGCCCCCGCAAGATGAGGCAGTTAATGCACTTGAGAAGAGCAGTGCTGACACCCAAGGTGGCCAAATTGATGTGAATCTCAATGATGTGGCCTTCGATGCGTGAATTACACGAATAAACGTGATGAAAGAGAAGACATATGCAATGCCTGATGGATTTATTGCAGCACAAAAGGATGCCAGTGAGCTACTCTCACTGGTCCGAGCAAGTATGGGCAAGAGAGAAGATTTACACCCAGAAACATATGACCTTAAACTTTCTAAGTACAAACAACTGTTATCTATGGAATCGAGGCAGTTGGGAAGTGCCTGCAGGAAAATGGCCATGGCTGATAAAAGCCCTGAGGAAATGCTTTTAGCTATGACTTCCAGCTTTCAAGTACTCTGTTGCTTAACAGAAGCCTGCATGCGTTTAGTTAAAGTCATGAACTCTGAAACACAGCAGCAGGAAATTATAGCTAAGATAGATGAGGTTGTAATAAACTACATTTGTCTTCTGAAGGCTGCAGAAGCAGTGTCAGGCAAGACCTCCAGTGATCCTAGCATTAAACTCTTGGCTCGACATTCGACTACCATGGCCGCTATTGTAAGCACACTAACACGTTCTCTTAAAATGCTTTTAAACAAATAAAATACAAAAGTCACTTCATAATCTACCTTTGCAAAGCCATACATAAAAAAACTTTTATTTACTGTATGTGTATGAACTAATGTAACAAACTCAGCTCTCTCTGTATATTTTGTTATTTTATATAAAATAGGTATAAGATTAAAAAAAAAAGATAAAATACTGAACACTGACAACAGTACTGACCAGATCTGTCCTTCCGTTTATACAAAAACAAAAGCCAAAAAAAACCCTCTCCCCAAGACCGGAAAAACAAACAGAAAAAAATCCCATACAGGAGCAAATTGACATTTGGCTATTTTTCATATAGTCAGATCTATGGTTGTATGAAGTGAACTTTTAAAGCCTGTTATGTCAATGAAGTTGTTTTCTGTTTCATCCAAGTTTTCACTTGGAGAATGCTCCATGTTTAGAAACAACAAATGAAATCATAATGTATATAACACAATATTTAATGTTTTAAAATTATAATTTTTAAGCATTGAAAATAGCAAAAAGACATTTAAAATCCAAGAGACTATTATAACTTACTAGAGAATATATATATAATAAATGACTCTTTTGTTCATATTGCCTGAATTACCTGATTCTTCTTTTCTAGGAAGTTCTATATTACAAAAAAAAAAAAAAAAAGGTATTGAAAATACCAACTTTAGAGGGTATCTGATGTATTGAATATTAAAGTGTTGCATTTCAGACAGTGAAGGTAACTGTGGAAGACAGACTGAGGATATAGAAACCAGAGTGGTGGTGGTGTCTGAAAGGAGAATTTGATGCCATACTGATCAGATCAGAACGTATAGGACAGGTCTACACACTCCTTTCCCTGGTAAATGAGAGAGAGGACCATCAGGAAATTCCTGTGCTGTTTACTGTTTCATCATATATCTATGGTGCATCTGAACAACATGAACTGCATCTATTTTGTTAAATATTTTATACTTCATATTTTATGATTCTGAATGTTTAACTGTAAATAAGTTAGAAATAAAACGAAGTTTTCAGAATACAATAAATATCTCTGAAATATTTCAAGCCCGAGACAGTTCTTCTCTGAGTGATGACAAAGGCAATTTGTGAATAATCTGTCCCATCTGAACCTTTCTGGAAAACATTTCATAGTCTTGCATTTGAAAGACAGCCAAAAGCTCTCAGTTTCACATGGCAAGTAGGCTTTAACAAGAGCATCTGTTAAGCTTTTCAGCCACTTAGGAGCAGCAGCCCTTGTGAAAAGTGCAAAATACCATTCTCCAAACTGGTGTAGGTAATTTTCATTCTTTTTTCATAATGTCATGTGCAAAGTGTATAACCTCTATGTTTTAAAAACTTATCCACTCAGTTGAAGCAAGTGTGAAGCTTTCTCTGCAGAACTAGAAAGACTAAACCAACAAAATCAAGTTTTTGCTAAGGAAATATTTTCTTGTATAAAATGATGCACTTCACTATGAAACTGAGAGAAGCTTTTTTCCTCTGACTGCAGAGAAACATCTCCAGAAACTCAGTATCAGAAGCCTAATCTGATCTGTTGTCTGTGTAAGAAAAAACTGGTTTCCTAGGCCAACTCATTTAGCATGTGGAGCCATTCTTGACCGTAGCTCAGACGTTGCAGGCTAAATTATTTTGGTGGTGGGTGACAACAGCCTGTCCCACACAGTGCTCAGACTCACTGCTCTCATTCTGGCAGCCCTGAAAGTGGGGCTGAGTGTACTACTCTTTTGCTGTGGTTACCAGAGAAATTCTTTGTGTGTTTTTTGAGTATTTCATACTGGTGAAAAAAATACTGAATTGTTGTTTCGGTAAATACTCCTTCACTGCTTTGCAAGTTTATGTAAAAATTTCATCAGTGATTTGGAAATACTGAGTTTCAAAAAGAGATTTAGAGTCATCATAACTAAACATCAACTTGGAACGTAGGGGTGTGGCTCTTTCAGGGTTGCTAGCCCAGCTGTTTTCTTTCCACTCCATTTTGCAAATTGATTTAATTTTATTTCAAAGATAACTAGTTGTTTGTTGTCCTTACTGTTTAAGAACTGTTCTGGTTGGAAACCTGCTCATTTTGCTACCCAAAATTAACTATGGTCTTTTTTTTTTTTTTTTTGGTGGCAATATTTTTTAGGTTTAACTAGTGTTTGTTTCTCTCTTTTTTAATGAGTTTTCTTAAAATTGTGGAGTAGTTTGGGTTTTAAAGGCACCTCTGGAGTTCATCTAGTCCAAGCCCTGCTCAGCATAGGTCTAATCAGATCATGTTGCTGAGGGCCATTTCAAGTCGAGTCCTGGACANCTATGGTCTTTTTTTTTTTTTTTTTGGTGGCAATATTTTTTAGGTTTAACTAGTGTTTGTTTCTCTCTTTTTTAACGAGTTTTCTTATAATTGTGGAGTAGTTTGGGTTTTAAAGGCACCTCTGGAGTTCATCTAGTCCAAGCCCTGCTCAGCATAGGTCTAATCAGATCATGTTGCTGAGGGCCATTTCAAGTCGAGTCCTGGACATGCTCCAGTGATAGAGGTCCCACAACATCTCTGGGCACGTGTTTAAGAATCCTTACGGTTAAAAAAATAAAAAATAATTTATTTCTAGTCAGAATTTTCTATGTTCCAACAATGTCTGTTGCCTTTCATTGTACCTTTGCAGCCTTTAGAGGAGTCAGGGTCTGTTTTCTCAGGTATCCTTCCATCAGGTAGCAGTAGGCTACAATCAAGCCTCCCCTGAGCCTTCTCTGAATAAACTGGGCTGAATAAACCCAGTTCCTCAGCCTTTCTTCATGTAACATGTGCTCCAGCCACTGACCAGCATGATGACCCTCCACTGGCCTCACTGCTGTGACTTCATAAACCACCACTATGTTCCTGTCTCAGTTTTGATAAACAGGATTATCTACCCAAGCTCTGCAAGTCACTTCTTAGAAGGCAGCTTCAGCTTTGTTTTACCCCAGGATTTGAGATATCCCCTGGTATGATGTGCACGACTCTTTCCTAATCCTTCCACATATCTTCCATAGAATTATGCGCAGGCTTTTAAATGCTGCTTTATGAGGACTTTATACAATGGCACAGATACTACCCAATCCCTGCTGGAAATACTTTGTCTGTGGTCTCCTAGAATCACATATGTTCACAGGCAGACTAGGTTGGTGGCTCACAATCATATTTTGTAAGTATTTTCATCTTTCTTCTGCTCATCATGTTTAGCTAAGGAGATCACCAGATGATAACAGTGGTAGCTGTTAGTAATTCTGAAGTGCATTGCCTTGCACAGCAGTTGCTACTGAATTAAAACCCATTTCTGTTAATATTCAGCATTAAGGTACCTTTGTCTTCATGTGTGGTATCCTTATTGATTCCTGCGTTAAATGTATGTCTCAACTTCATGTCATCAGGAAATGTCACCAGTATTATCTAATTCTTGCATGCAGTCAGTAATGAAATACTGAATAGGATACTTTTGCCTGGAACATAATATACTTTTATAAAATTTTAGATATACACTAATGTTAAGTGATTTTTAACTTGACAACATTACAGACATCTCGAGTTTTACGTCCCTGAGTTTGGGCTATTTTCTAAAATAATATATGGCAAAGTCTGCTGTTTAGAAATTGAGAAACAAACCTGCGTACCTACATTTCTTCTTCTATTTAATTGAAACTGAATCAATTCATGATCACTGGAAGATCCAGAATGCTACATGACGTCTTCACTGCTCACCTGAGACATGAAACTACTCTCTCTTACACTAGCACATTATCTGCAGATGATAAATGGGCCTCTGAGTAACTTTGTCACTTATACGGTTTATATCTGAGACACCCTATGACTGCACTGAAATCCAGATAAAGTTAGCAGTATTTTATCAGGGGTGAATTTTGCTTGGTAGGGCATAACTGTAACGTTGTAGCAGCATATGTTAAAAGCCAGAGCCTCATTGCGTGAAGCACTAAACTGGTGCAAGCTGAAAACTTGGTTCATGTCACAACTTATTGCTGAATATGTGGCACTAACATTAACCAGTCTTTATAATTTGCCATTGAAAGTTCAAGAGTGGCTGCTTTGCACAGAAAGAAAGTGAAGTAATGCAGCAAAGTGATCCCAAGCTCCCACTGCACTACCCATGGAACATCAGTAGCCTGTTTTCATGATTAGATTTGGCCAAAGCAATGGAGAGTATGAAGCACTGATCATTAAATAAATAAATAAATAAAATAAATAAGTGGACAATTCCTTTTTCCTGTAGGTCTTCTGTAGGCAAGATATGAAATTTTCTGTCAGTGTTGCTGGAATTTGGGAGATGCCGATGTGTGAAAAATATGTGTGACTCAATAATAACACTCTCTTTGGAGACTTTGAAGCAATGGGTTCAGGGGAGAGCAAATTTAGGCTTGCAAGATCTAGGAGCTGGTCTTGGAATTCGCAAGGAGAAGATAAAAAAGAAAACTAAAAGCAAACTAAGCTATCAGTCTTTTATTATAGTAAAGAAAAAAAATAAGTATTGATTTAGAAGTGCACTTGTTATTTGAAAAGAAACTGTGCTGTTAATGGCAGATTTTTATGCTATAGACCTTATGTAGTTTAATTTTAAAATCACTTTGCAGATATTCAGATTGTAAGTTCATTTTATCATTCTGAAAAAAAAAAAAAAAGTATTTATTCTCAGCCCACAGAGGTATGGAAGAGTAAAAAGGATTGTGTCTTCTGCTCCACAAATAAAATTTTCTAAATTCTTTTTTTTTCCTTATCGTTTTGTCCAGACACACCTGGATTTACGTGCACCTTATTGCTCAAGTTTACTATTTATAGTACTTGCACTCATCTTCTCTCATTCTTAGCACATCATATATGACAGAAGATACCTAGAGCTATTTCAGTTTTTCTGAACTGCCAATCATGTTATTTCTTGTTCATTTAATTTTCATCAGTGACTTCTTTCAGTATTACCTTTTGTCTTGTCCAATACGAAAGATTTTAATTATCTTGTCACCTAAATGAGAGATGTCTTTACTGCCTCAGAATAAGGCACACTTCTGTGTGCTTCATTTGTCACATTTTTAAGAGTGGAAGAGGAAGGCATCAGGAGTTTAGTTAGTATCCTGAGATGCTACAAAAGCCTCTTCTCATCCATGAGCCCAAAATCGTGAAAAGCTAGCATGGCCAAATTGGAATATTTGCCACCATCCTTGGTACCAGTGGGGGGCTTTCATTCTGAAGCAACCAGAAATGGTTGTCTTAAGACGCATTCTCAAGGAGGCACTTCCCCATAACCTTTCCATCATGACACAATGGAGTCAGGACTTCTCAATCTAAATGATCGAGAGATTACTTCACAGATGAAGTCCGAAAGGCAGCATTGCTCTTCCTCGAGGTATGAAAGCTTTCTCTTACGGTGGCAGCATCAAGGTAATTTCCACTGGGGAGTGACCCTCAAATTTTCTTCTCCTTTCCAAGAAGTAACATTGGATGCCACTAACCCTATAGGTTTGACGGTCTATTTGGGAAATAGGATCAAACAGGGACTGGCCAAAGGACTGGAAGCTTCACATTAGTATTGTGGAGTTCCAGTTCGTCTACACTGCATGCAAGTCAATTTAACATCCTTCTCAGCCTTGAGCTCTAAGATTATCATGATGTTTCTCTCTGCCAGGCCAGTGAGTAACAGGAATTTTAACTTGGTATTCCTTGTAATCATGGATTCTCCTTTACCATAAAGGCAGTTTTCTTTGTTGTCATCTTCTCTCTTAGTAAAATAAAAGAAATTCATGCCCCTCTGGTTGTTGGTTCTTTGGTCTTATCCATCAAAGACAGACCATCTCTTAAGATGCAGCCATCCTTTCTGCTGAAGATAGTGTCCTAATGTCACTTTGATTTATTTATGCTTTCCTTCACGTTCCTTTATGCTTTTAAGAAGTGTGCATTACTTTGTATTTTTAATAGGAAAAGACCTCTTTTTATATTTTTAGGTCCAGGCTTTCTCAGAAATCTTACAGAGTGTGTGAATCTCTGACAGATTCAGCAGTTATCTAAATGGATTGTTGGCTGTTGCAGTATTTGCTATAAAACTTTTGGAATTGATACTTCCAACTGAGATTATATGATTCCTGTGAGGCTGTTGAGTTACTAAACTGTTGTATATCTATCATTGTTTCCCCAGGCGCTATGCTATCTCTGATGAACTGTCTCAAGAGCTGCCACAGCACTTTGTAGAGTCAATCTAGAAGTGCTGTTTGCATGAGGGACATCAAGATCCTCTGCTAGATAATTTATGGCAGGTAATTGTGTAAAGTTGCATCATGTGAGCAAATGTATGGATATTAATTTGAGAGTGAAAAAAAAGAAAAAGAAAGAGAAGACATCCTGAACTCTATTAGCAGGATTTCCTTCAATGTTTTAGACTGTGTCTCTGTGGCTGAGAAGGGATTAAAATTGTTTATGACATGCTTTGTTCTTAATACCGTTGTGCCAAAGGTGATGACAACAATGTGAATGCATCCTCCATGGTTACGGCAAAAGGCAAAAGCTCTGCAATCTGGAGTGATAAGGTGTAGGTGTACCCTCAGAACATATTTATAGACCATGAATCTTAGAGAAGGCTAATTACTGGTAAGTTATGTTTCTTTCTTGAAGTCCAAAGTCTATTCTTTAGACAGCAGTCTGTCAACAAAGATGGAATTAAGCTTATGATAATAAACAATGTTGTTGTTGTTTCTTACTAAAAGCAAAGAGTGAAAAAAGTTAGTTGCCTCTAATACAGAGTTTGTGGAGAATAGATAAGAAATATATAAACCATGTTTGTATATCATGATTTGATACAGGAGACACTGAGGTTGTACAGTGGCTTTTAGAGTGATGTTTTTCAAGTTGCTCTTCAGAGAGAAAAGATGTTTTGTAAATCCTTTTTGGCAGTGCATTATAAGATTCATCTGTACTGCATATGCCATTAAAATGTCAGCATAGGATGACAGTAAATGTCATCAATAGCTTTAGCCTTGAAAGCATACTTCTTTTTTGTGTTTTAAACTTTAAGTTTTTATGTAGGATAGGTTTGAAACTGCTGTATTTAGATGTTAATGCTGGCAATCCGAATGCTTCAACCAGTGCTTCAGGCTTTGGTTTCAGCAGAAGCACTAAGTTCCTTAATAGAAAATAGGAAGTTTTCCAGTGTCCATGAAAGGACATGATCTTAGTACAACCTCATGGAAATCCAATTTTCCAGATGGTCAGGACTGTTTTTGCTGCCGAAGGATCTAGTTTTATTTTGGTTCTTCTGTCTCTCATGAAATGGCCACAGACTCAGTTGAGGGTCTTGTCTATCCCTGAGTTGGCCATATAGAAGTCGTGGATGCCTGAAGACTCGCCTAGTCTGTAGTTGTGCTGAGACTGATCATCCTGTTGTCGTGTCTGCAATTTCTGATACCTCTTGAATCTTCATGGATGGCCCAAAGAACTGACAGCCTTCAGAAAGAACATCCCCAACATCAACCTTTTTTTTACTTTTAAGACCATGCTTACTTCTCCAGCTTATTTTCAACTGCTTTCTGCAGTAAAATCAGAAAACTGCTTGTATTCCTCTTTGTTCTAGTCCAAAGGCAGCGTGTTTCATTGGAAAGCTTTAAAGCTTACCAGCCCCATTGAACAGTTATTTTAGGGCTTCTGCTGCAGGTCACTTCTGCAAGCAAACACATTTATAACCACAAATATAGAACAGACAGTCACACCACTGACATTCTTCTTAATAATGCTGAACCATCATTGCCTGAAGCAGGCAGATGTACCTTATAAGTTTTTCCAGTTAGAAAAGATTTAATGTCTCTGAAGCATACTTACCTACATGGGACACCACTTGGCTTAGACACTGAAATGCAAGCTATTTATCATACTAACTTTTGTCTTTTTATAACCGTGATTTCAATTTTTTTCATATATTGTAGATAATTACATTTAATTCTTCTTGGTTTACACTTTTTTTCTTTTTGCCAGACTTTATTATTTCCTATTGTATCCCCCCCTTCCTTTGTTTTTTGACTTTTTCACACTTTAAAAACATGTGTTAAAAAGAGATGTATTGGGTATGCTTCTCATCAAAGATGCTTCACAGTTTTTTACATTTAAAAGTAGTTCCTGCCTTCTAAAAAAGAAAATGCTTACTGGAGCATCTTCTCTTTAAATCATTGAAACAGAATGTTAGAAGAAAATCTTCTTTAAATATATGGAAGGATTATGAGTGCAAGGCATTCTTTGACGAGTGGGGAAGGGTAAGTATTCAGCAGAACAAATGAAGGCATGCCTCTTAGTTGCTTTGTTAGTATAGTGATTAGACTTCAGGTAAAATACGGTGCCTAAAGAAAAATGCAAAACTTCACCTTGGAGATGCTTCTGTGGAGATTCCTGCCAGCATGCCCTCCAGAAGAATGAACTTGCACCTGGTGGAAAGGTTCAAGGACCTCCAGCAAGACTCAGAGAACATCATGAGCAACCTTGGGAAGCAGAAACATCTGTAGAGGCAGTCTGCTCAGCCTTCACAACACCGCATGTGACATGAAGGTAAGACTGCAAATCAACCCATTTTTCGTGTTTTATAAAGTCATTTGCAATGCTATCATTCTTCCTCCTGTATGAATTTCTTCTTCCAGTCCTACTGATTAAAAGATATATATATAGTTTTGAATGTTTTTTCTTTCCTCTCTTGCTGTATGAAAGACCCACATAAGCAAGGCAAATTATCTACTGTATAATAAAAAGAAAACTAATTCAAAGGCTTGTCATATCTAAAACAATGCATCAGTACAGTCAGTATAGGTTTGGAAGATCCTATAACAATTGTAGTATTATGAGTAAAAGTTGTTGAAAGAAATTTAATTTTGTGTAACTAAGTTACCCATTAACAACTTATTTAAACAACATCTGAAGATATTGTGGTCTATATAGTTTGTTTGTTTGTTTGTTTGTTTTTTATTTACTAATTTTTAGCTACATTTTCCCTTTTCTGTTGTTTTGTTTTGTTTTGTTTTCTGAAATTCAGGAAAATGGTTTGCTTTGCAAAGTTTGTGGAAGAAGAATCTCATTTAAAATTATGTTATTCTTCCTGAATATCTTTGTTTGTACTTGGCAAGTAAAACATGAATATGTTGGGAGTCTTTTTCCTTGCAGAGTAATTTAAATCATTTATATCAATTATGCTCGTAGGACCTTTGGATTGAAAGGTGCTTTCTTCTCACTGAGTCTAGCTGTGTGCTCTCAATGCAAACAGGCAGCACCAGGACCCATCTTAAAACCACTTGTTTTTCTGATACTGTCTTTGTAGAAGGCTGTTCCAGAACATCAGTGATGTAAGGTTGAGGGACTTGTTTTTAATTGCTAACCAAAGCCTAGGATAAAAGACTGGTTCTAATACCGTATTTCTGATTTAATTAGTTCTCTTCTCTCACTGATGCTTACACATCAAATTCTAGATGGGATCTTACCCATCTTTATATAGGGGCATTATTAATTCTCTAGCTATGGAAAATTTGTCTTGCACATCACAGGACCCCATTTGCCTTTCACGCCTGAAGTGTATTGGTGGCTTATAGTCGTTCTGTGAATTACTGGTATGCTCAGCTCTTTCTCCTCAGTCAAATAAAACTGAAGTTATGCTAGACCTTTTTGCTGTTACTCCTCAGGGTAGAATTCATCTTGCTTGACTTTAGTTGTCTAAATGCTGATTATCAGGTATAAATCTCCTAAACACTCTCTACAATCAACGCAGGAAGAGAAAGCGGCACCTCTAGAAGTGCATTTGAAGATGGCTGGGATAAATCACCTCCTAGATGTGCTTTTTTGTCTCTTTCTGTTGACAATACAGGAAGCCTAGGCAACCAGCTCATCCTCAGTGATTAATATAGGGAGATGAATATTCCCCCATTTATCTTCACACTGTACTCTTTTGAATTTTAATTCGCATCTATTAGTATTTGTCAAGGTCCTCTACTCTTCACTTTTGCTAGTGACATCTGATCGTCTCTGAATTGATGATGCCTCTCATCTTCAAGTCAACAAAGGTACTAGGCTCATTGTTTCTCCAGAAGAAATGCATTCAAATCAAGTAATGTGTGGCTATTTCAAGTATCTGTTTGGGGCTGTTATGTTATTCGAGGCCATATATCCCAGCTTTTCAGTCTTTTTTCTTGACTAATTGTTTGCCTTATTCATGCTTGCATTTCTTAATTAATGTTTTGCTTACTATGTTTTGATACACTGAAAATTTATAGGAAAGTTTTGTCAAAGTTACTGTCACTGGAGAAATTTTTGTGGTCACTTTTCATATTTTTCATGCTGAGTAATTCTGCACTCAGTTTCTTTTGTTTGATCTTTCTGCTGATTTAAGACTGAACAGAACATGAATTCCTCCAAAGGTGCTTAAAAACAAAGTTACAGCTCAATTTAGCACTGAAAAGTAAGCAACAGTTCCAGAAATCCTAGTAATATCAAAGGTTTTCTTTGAGTTGCTAGAGCTGAATATCACTTGCTCAAATGCATTTGAGGTTCTTGAATCTCATACATTTCTTTTACTGGATAATTAGTGGAATATGATTAGTAAAACAGAAAAAAATAGGATTCATTTAAACAACAGGAGATGTTTCTATAAGAGATGTTCAAATGTGAGCTAGTCATGCTAGGCTCCCTTCAGACTGGAGAGAATTAGGCACTACTAGATGCTACTCACATCACTTGAAAGCAGACATCAAAAACAGGTAAATGGATTCACATCTTGGAAGTGCCCATTTCTCTCTGATGAATTACTACGGGAGCCGGAGATAACCAGCTCAGATGTTCATGCTTGCCTTGTAGATGTTGAGCTGTATATTCTTAATGCCAGCAAATGAAAGAACTCAGGTGGAACACTGTGAGGATATTAGAATTTATTGATTCTGAAGGTCTACAAAGCTTTCTAATTTT
Source organism: Anseranas semipalmata (assembly GCA_013399115.1). NCBI lineage: Eukaryota > Metazoa > Chordata > Aves > Anseriformes > Anseranatidae > Anseranas > Anseranas semipalmata. The sequence continues at coordinate 275,474 of VXAA01006847.1, read as the reverse complement.
TTTTCCTTTTTAACATTGAGCATTATTTTCTTGGCATTTTCCCTCCCTACTTTTGTGTCATGGGATCGCATTAGCCCTTCTGAAAAAAATAATCAAGCCAGTAGGGGATAGCACAATTGAGAAACTTTGATAGTACTTCACAACTTTGTATTGATTTTATTTTGTCACCATCATGGCTTAGCTCATTCGAGTTGGAATGTCCCTGCCTTCTTAGCCTCTTTCAGTGAGTCCCAGCAGCGTCTGCCAGAGCAACTTGAACGTATACAATACATTGCCTCCCTATGCACCACCTGTCATCAGCTCTGGAGATAAAGCAAAGAGCTTTGGTAGCCTCAAAGGGAATGTTTGAATCTTAACATTTTATTTAACACCAAACTTAAAAAGGAATCATTAACAACACTTCATAATTGTTCACAGTTTAACAATAGGTATTCCTGAATCCTCATTTGTATTTGTATAGAAATCACATAAATTGTATTTTGCAAAATTTAGAGTGGGCAGGATTCCCAACTACATCTTTTCTCATATGCCTAAATCCTGGATCAAGTAAAATCAGACCAATATTAGTAAAAAAAAAAAAAAAAAAAAAAAAAAAAAAAAAAAAAAAAAAAAAAAAAAAACAGAAAAAAAAGAACCAGTAGAAAAAAAAAAAAAAGGCAGATGGAGAATGTGAAACATTATTTCAGGAATAATGTCATGGTTTTAAATGAGAAGTCAAAAGACTATTTCCGTATTTCCGTTTTCTCAGGCAAATGCCATCTTTTTTCTTAGAGCATATGTTGATAATTTGGCAGAGGTTCACAAAACATTCATGTAGTTCTTACATTCTGATTCAAATGCTCAGGTTTTGTACAAATGATTCTCCCAGTCTCACGTGGGCCATTTTATGTGTTTGTAACAGCTGCTTGTTTACATTTATTGTTTAGGATGCACATCAATTTCCACGAAACTACTCACTTTGCATATTCACAGTTTTGTTAAATCTCTTTTTCAGTTCAAAATGGCCAAGCATGGTATCTACCTGAAGGTTAAATTTTTTTAAAGCCCTGAGTTTGTTGACAGAGAGCAAAGTACATTTTGATGGTTTTAAAATATTCTGCCAGCACTTCAGAAAAGAACTACATCAAAAGCAATCCAGACACATTCATTCTTTACTTTGAATGTGCATCATCAGTGATGTCAGTGGGACTCTAGTAAAACAGTTGTTAATTAACTTATGTCCCTTCTTTGGTACAGCAGAATAAAAGCACAAAGTGTTGTAGGAGCAGCCTGAAGAGCAAACATTAGTTTGTTTGCTTCCTTATTAATAATTTATCTAGAAATGTTAAAGATATTTTAAAGTTATCAAATTCTCCCTACCTGTGACATCATTTCTAGGACCAGACCCTATCAAACTTGCTCCATCTGGATCATTGTGATACGTGAGTTACTGTAGGACTTGCTCCTGCAAACATTTCTTGACCTAGCATGAGTTCAATTCTGGCTGGCAGCTGAAAGTGACGGTGTCCTTTTGAATTATACTCTTGCAAACAAAAAAATAAGAGACAGGCTGCAAACCTAAAACGAAATACATCAGAAGCCTTTAAAGTTGTTTTACATGCTCTCCTGCAAATATATAATCAGAACATAACGGTGGTTCACGTATAAAGATCAGAAAATAACAGACAAGAAAAAAAATCCACCTATTCTTTTCAAATTTGGAAGAAACCTGTACAGAATAAACATTGAAAAATAGATATCATTTCAACATCCTTCATTTTTAAGGGGCCATTTATAAGGGGCCTTAGCCCCTTCCTTTGCTTGTGGGTAATTGTTCCTTTAATTTAAAACAATGGCCACCCTTGCCTGTTTAGATATACCTATTTGCTCATTTCACTTAGTGATAAGTGTTGAAGAGTCAGAGCTGGCTCTGGAAAGTCAGGAAAAAACAGAGGCTTTTTGAACTTCTCATGTACTTCAAGGGGAAAGCTATAGAGAATGCTGAAAGCCATCCTGGCAATAGCAACATGTCGAATTTCTTTGACAGACAGGAATAGAATCCCATTCTGTAGAGCCATATCTGGTTACTACCTTCTTCGTCTGTCTTTTATTTCTGCATGTCCATTTTCATACACCGCTGACATCCCGGTGCCTGCGCATTGAACAAGAGTTCTGTCAAAATCATGCAGGTGGGTAAGGGCAATATAAATTTTGCAGAAGCAGACAGGTTTAACTTTGACATTTCTTAACTTTTGAGTTAGGAAAAAAATCAGTGCTTGATTAAACACCTGTCCAGATTTTTTTTTTTTAATATTCTTTTTATTTTTTTTAGTGATTTTCTAGAGTTAAAAAAAAAATGTATGTATCATTGATATTCGCATAGGTTTAGTACCTATTCCTCTGATAGCTGTTCTGCAACCTCACTCCTTCCACACATAGACATTCTATTTTAATTTCCAGATTAAAATACTTGTCTTTGTTGTAACAGCAGCCTTTAAACAGCTCTCTGCCAACCTCTGAAGGTATCTTTCCACTTTGCATAGAGGCAGGTTCCCTCTGTTTTTCTGTAGCTAAATTCAGCAATCTCTTTTACAGTTTTGATATAGGAGACTCATCAGAATCTACTTAATCATGCCATTGATAGTCATCTGTCTCTACTGACAGTGCCTCATATGTGCATAATATGATCTCATTTACGTTTTTCAGCATCAGCATATCAGTAGCTCCTAATCATTCTGGCATTGATTAGTGCCAGCAGTTAAGGTTGTTAGCACTATCTGTTGACACTGCACATTTATCCCACTTCTATTACTTCTAGTCCTTAAAGACATCTGATTCCTCCTACTTTATCCTAATCTTCCTCTTTAATAAATAAATAAATAAATAAAACCAGGAAAAAAGAAAAAGAAAAGTACCCTGCTATAAAAAGTTGTGGAATCCATACTAAGTACCTCTGAAGTGATTTCACCTAGTGTAAAGAACTGAAGAGTTAAAATTTCACTTACTGAAAAGTTTTGTAGAGTTACAATTGAGATCCATGTTTCTCAGCATGTCTGTAACACTGAATTGACAATGTTGTTTAACATACAGCTGACCAAAACATTTTTACACTTTTCCAAACTTGTTTTGGAAATGCTAGAGATTTGCAGTAATATAGGAGACAGAAAAGACAGGAAAAGGTAATACTCAGTATAATTTTCTATTGTGAAAATAAGGCACAGAATTCCTGTGGTGAAAGCAATACTCATAAAAAGCGATGCATGTCACAGGAGGTTCTTTTCAGTTACATGAGGTTGTCACTTGAAATACATATGCTACAGACTAACAGCTATTACAACTCCTGAATCCCATGAAGGAGAAATACGGGGGGCTCAGCTACAGGGCCTTAGTCCTGCAATATCTGAGATGCGGAGTCGCAGAATCATTCAGGTTGGAAGGTCAAGTTGCTCTCGGACCAGCTGAGGTTGCAGTATCTCCAGGGGTGAAGATTTCACAGCCTTTTTTGTGCAGCCTGCACTAGCGTCTGACCAGCCCAAGGTGAAGTAGGTTTTCCCATCTCTAGTGGGAATTCTACATACTCCAACATATGTCCTTTGCCTCTCGTCCTGTCATTGTGCACCTTTGAAAATAGTTTGGCTCCATCATCTCTATACCCTCCGAGTAGGTAGTTGGAGGCAGCTCTCAGGCTTCTCTTCTTTGGGCCGAACCACCTCAGTTCTCTCAGCCTCTCCCCTTCCTCTGACCATCTTGGTGAATCTCCAGCCCGTCTGTGTCTCCAGCCCGTCTGTGTTTTTCTTGTCTTTCTCTGCTGGCCACACTCTTGCTAATGCAGCCCTGGGTGCTGTTCATGTTCAAGTTGTTGCCTACCAGCACCTCCTTTCTACAAAGGAGCCTTCCAGCTGTTTGTCCCCTGGCCTGTAATGGTGCCTGGGGTTATTCCTCTTCTTTGTACAGAATGAGTGAATCTGCTGCCCTTAGCCCAGAGATGCTGTTGTTCCCAAGAGCCCAGCCAGCACTTTCAGGTATCCTTGCAGAACAGTTCACAGAGTACATGAGCAGTTTCAATTAACAACCTGGTTAATACTTGTATCCAATGTTCATAGTTATGCTGTTTTTATATTTTTGTATCATCTTTCATTTTCTACTCAGAAGGTTTTATCTGTAAGATTTTTTCTTGGAGATTTTATTTAAGACTGGATCTTTAAGGGCTGAACTTCCAGAGCATCCCAACAGGCTGTAGGAAAGATCTTATTATAAGGGATAGGCATTTGGAGAAAGAACAGATGTCTTGCAATTATCTTAAATTCATTGTGTCTTTAACAACAGGCCTGCCAAACAGCTGTGTGAAGTCAAGTGAGAAAGTCATGTAACCATTGATGAATGTTCTCATGAGAATAAAAATGATAGTATTTTTAAGCTGGGGACATTTCTATTTCACAAATGGCAAAGAAAACAGAACAATGAAGCCCACAAACCAAATATCCACCAGACATACATGAACATCCTTCAAGACAAGCCCTCAAGCATTCGAAATTATTTCAAAGGAAAACAAAGGTACAGAGTATAGGTAGTCCTCAAAGAACTAGACTTTGCATTAAATGTGTCAGCGCTCTGTTGAGCAAGCAGAGTTAGGGGAAGAAAGATGAGATGGATTAGAAGATGCCTGAAAACCCGAGGATATAGTTCCCAGAAGAGGTGGAAAAAGAAGCAAGGAAAGCTGTTGTCCCGTCTCTTTCTTAAAATTAACACAGACTAGGAGACTCAGTGAATGTGCCAGTCCTGGCAAAGCAGAAGTATTGAATACAAAGATGACATTTTTTCAAGCAGATGGAATATTGGCAAAGCTAGAGGTAGGGAAAAGCAGGCAAAACTAAAAAGTAGGATGAGAGGTTTGGATTTGAGGATGAGGACTTGGTGCCATTGGAATCTCTTTACAGCATTGAACTGTGTGACCCATCAAGGCAGAATAGCCCATTTTCCAAGCAGGATGGGAAGGAAAGTGACCAGAAATGACTCTAGCATTACATAAAGACTCATGCAGTTTTTGTCATGAAAGGGTCTGAACTAAAGCTAAGGGATGGATAGAGGCAGGGAGAGCTGATGCATTAAGATTAAAGGGTCTAGGGAACTTCAAGATCTGTGGTGTATCACAGCAGTGTGACCAGCAAGTATGGGCTGCTGAATGGTGATTCTCAGTGAAAAGTATCTTTGAAGAGGCAGATCTTTTTTTTTTTTTTTTTTTTTCTTTTTATATGCTCTCTGATTTAACCATGAGAAATCAAGTTATTTTACAATAATATTGAGTCTTTTATTTGTTTTTCATAGCCAAGCTCTTAGTTTTAGTTACCTTATATATATTAAATATCTGACCAGGTGGAACTGGGAAGAGATTTTGTGACAATACTACATATGAAAAATAAAACTCTTTTACAGTCATACATTTAAGCAAGGCATGTGTCAGGGCATTAAATAAAAAAATTATTTTCTTTTCATCTATTAGATCAGGTAGCATTACAGTCTGTCTACCTTCTTTAGATTTCAATTGGAAAACAAACAAACAAACAAACAAAACGGGACGGTTGTTTAGAATTGTTTTCATTACGACCTGAAATCTTTCAGAAGTGAAAGCAGCAGTCAGAGCGAATTCAAACGTTTGAGTACAGGCATTTTTCACTTTTGTGCAGTTTTATTTAGAGCAAGAAGAGAAATGAAATGAAAATGGGAACAAAGAATGAAAGATAATACAAAGTTTAAAATGATCAACAGAAAAAAAAACCTGCAGAAAATATATTGTTTTGTGCCCAACTTGAAATATTCCATACTCTTTACTGTAAAAATGAATACACATTCACAAAGTGCATGTGTATGCATACAGTTGCAAATAAGTTTGTCCAAGACTGTGTTTTCAAAGGTGTGCTCTTCTCTAGTCTCAGTAAATTGTGTAGGTCCATTAGACCGAAAAAATGGAAGAGAAAGAAAAATAATTCAATGGGAAGTAAAAACAAAAGATGATTCTTTAATTAAATATTTATTTCCTATCTGGTATTCATTGCCACCATGCTAGATTAGACCTACCATTTTCACAGCAAGGGACACCACACAAGCTCTTTTGTTTTTATTTTCTCTATATGCAGTTCATCCTATTGGATTGCTGCAACATCACTCTCTGACTTCAAGAGAAGTTTTCCAAAGATACAACACCATCAATTCAGTAGAATAAATTTTTAAGGTCACTGTACACAGCAAAGAAATAGAGTTATAGATGAAAAATTTGCAAGCTCAGTTTTGGCAGGACTTCTTATTATAGAAGGAAAATTCACTCAAATTGGGAAATAAATGGGAAATACTTTGCTATTTTCAGATTTGATACTTGTCACTACATGACTTCCAACAAAAATCACACAGAAACTAAGAAAAGTGATATTTTAAAATTATACTGGTTTTAATCATGTAAAAAAATATCTTGATAAAAGATTAAAATATAAAATATTACATTCTTAAAAGAGTCAAAGATCTAAGTTAAGTTGCGTTGCCACTTCAATTGTCTTTTCTCATTCCACATTTTCTAAAGCTACACAGGAAAAGTAGATGCTGCCCCAGTTTGAACAGGTTATCATGTAACCAGCAAAGTCTGCACTTGTTGATGTATTTTGTGGCTTTACTGAGATCTCTTGGGTATGTACAAAGTGAGGGAAAACACCTGATCATTCTGGAATATATTGTAATTAATTTTGAAATAAATATTTGCTTCTGTTTCTTATGTGCAAACACTTGATCAATATCTGATAACCACATTGGCAGCCTTGTATATTTAGTGGCTTGGCTACATTAGAGTAGTCTTGTCTCAGTCTGTCACCTTAAGCTTTTCAATTATTTTCAGGGTCTCAGATAAGCTTGACTCAGATAAGCTCAGATAATCAGAGAGACTTAATCTTTTTGTCCATGAATTCATTAAAGATGGAATTAAAATTGATCTTTAATTAGGACCTGTTGAACAAGGCCAATGCTGCCAGAGAAATGTAACACTATACTTCTATATGGTGTGAATCAAATGCTTAATGGGAATATCTTCTGATTGCTAATGTCTCCTTATTAACAAAGGTATGAAATGTAAATGAATCTTTGTAGACACTTATCAGGTTAAACAAGCAAATCAGAAGACCGTTATGGGGCATATTTATCTTTCTTCCAGGAGCTAGGACAACCAAGAGAAAAAGCACAGAAACCACTTAAGGAAAATCCTAGAAATAATATTGTGCAAGGAAATTATGAAAGTGATGGGCAGATCTGAACTTTCTCAAGGCACATAGCTGTTCAGATACAGATTTTAGCATCTGTTTCACATCAGTCTAAATGAACATGAAGTGAAAAGAAAATATTTAATATATGCCTTTGAATCTCACAATAAAATACAAAGTTTGGTACAGATTATTTTAACTGATTTTACCTTTGAAAATGTGGGATGACCTAGACACTGCTTATTCATTTTACTACATATTCTACTGCCCCTTCTGGACCAAAAAGCCTCATTCTAAATTCATTGATACATCTTTTGGCACAGTTACAGGCAAGGATAATTGGTTGTTGCATCTGTTTATTTTCACAGAAAACTCCAACTGCAATTTTTTTGCATTAAGACTTGGAATGGCATTTATCCGACAAATACTAATCATTCCACCTTCACTTTATAGTCAGAGGAAAGACAAGGGGCATTTCTGCAGCATAATTCCTCTCATCCTAATGAAGATATCTAAAAGAAGCTAGATTAATTGTGCCCTAGAAATACCTTTTTGTCTCCACTGACTCTAAACGGGAGCTGTAGGAGGTCAGGGAGGCTAGTGCAGTTATAGAAGTTTTGTTTGTAAATGTGTAAATGTTGATGAGATGAATCCTACCACTAAGCACAGTTTGCTTCTCATTTTCAGAAATTTCTTTTCTTTATAGCCCAGTTTTATTTGAATGGGCACATCTTGAAATCCTTGGCTGTAGCCCAGGTTTTGGAGAATTTTCAAGTCTGGGAAGACAGGGCAAAATCTTTCTTACATTACATTTAACAGAAGAAATTTTACTAGATGACATAAAAAGGAGAGAAAGCATGAAAGAAAGAAAGCATGAAAGAAAGAAAGAAAGAAAGAAAGAAAGAAAGAAAGAAAGAAAGAAAGAAAAAACAAAACAAGAAAACGAGGTTCATATGTAAAGTTTTCTGTGTTGTTACAGGCCATTATACAGGTGTTACTCCCTGTGTTCAGCTTCTATTACAAATCTGAATTTAAATTCTGGAGTTATACAGACATAAACTTAGGCTAGATGCGATCCCAACTTCAGGAACTCAGCATGATTCCCTGATCTCACTGCCTGTCCTGTCCTTCAGTGCTCATATTCCTAACACTGTTTCAGCTCATACTTTTAAGTACCCTTGCATAAATTCGTAAGGCCCATTTCATTGGAAAGTCACTAAGTGTAAGTACTCTCCAGCCCATTTTTTCAGGTTTTAATCAGAAGTGGCATCTATTGCTCGACATTGGCTGTGCTAAACACCTCATCACAGGTCTCTTTTAGTGAAAGATGTGAGAAAAAGTTCTTTGAACTTTTGAACTCTTTGGCTTTCCAGCCATTACCTACCAATAGCTTTGGTGAGGCACAGACTGGTATTGTCCCCCTCCACTCACTGCCAATGTGCTTACAGAAGCATTTCTTGTCACCCTCAGTAACATTTTGCTCACTGAACATCATTTGGTGTGAACGTAAGCAGCTTCATAATGCAGCACTTTGCCTCCACCAACCCCAGCTCTGCCACATTTGCTTTTCTTCAATGTTCCTCTTCAACTGTATCATCTCAGCTAGGTGGAGGGTGCTTGTGTAAGCCCAGATTTTGCAGGTGGAGGAGCCTTGCTGTTCTGGTTAGTTTGGTCCTTTAAATGTATTTAATGCTGGAAAAATATTTGCATTGGCTCCCTCTTGAGGGCTGCTATTCAGAGTCCTATTCTTTGGGTGGCCTGACCCAGTCTATGTTCTCTGGCAGGCATCAAAATCAGGAACCCAAACAAGAATAAAAGTAATGGTATATGCTCATCCCCAAGGAAAGAAAAGAACCCAAACCCAAAGATGTAATTCAATCCCACTTAACTGAAAGCACAGAAAAACATCATGTTTCATGCCCTGAAAGTTCAAAATAATAGTAGTAACCATTTTTCAAATGGCATTTGTGAGTGAATTCAAGCATGTAGAAGCTGAACACCTTTGCTGATACCAACTGGTACTTCGAAAGCAGAAACATGGGCTGTCAAAAAAACCTGGCCCTGAATGCATTTCTAGGTCAAGATCAACATCCTAAATTGTTTGTGAAGTCCCAGGTAGCCAACAAAATCTGTGGAGCCCCATTGTCACCAAGACAGTCACCTAATGCCACCTGATTAGGAGGATGCCACGTTTTGCATCAGCTCCCTTGACCCTTGATTTTGAGGGACGCACTGAATGGGAACAGTCTAGAGTCTGGTTGTATGCAAGTGTTGAAACCTGGCAAAGGCATTAGTTGTGGTTACTCGTGCTACCATGTGTATTTTGTAAAAATTGAAGGTCAACAACTGGGAACCTAATTAACAAGGAAAAAACAACAACAAAACAAAACAAACAGACAAACAAAAAAACCCTCCAACAACTAACCCTGACGAAAGAAAGATCTTACTCTTGTCATACCCTCTGATTGCCAGATTGATATAGGCAGGACAGCCCTATTTCAGCAAATTTGTTCATATCTTAATATAAGACAACAAGTACAAAAAGTCACCGTTTGTTGTGGCTGAGTGTAAGAAATTTAGGACAGGGATCATTAGCACCAGGCCCCAGGTTCCTTGTTACTCTCTTGAGGTACTCCTGGAAGCTGATCTATGTGTAAGAACCGAGTGCCCCTTGGAAATACTCAACAAGAAAAATTTCAACCTAGGGTGCATCCCTTTGCTGCAGCTGCAGGCATGTTACTGCCATCTTATCAGCATTACTGAGAGCAGGGCATGTATTTTACATCAACAAAAGCAGAGGCACAGAGCCCAGGCTCTGTCAGATTTGTGCTATTGATTGCAGAGGTGCAGGACTTCTACCTTTTACCTTTATCTGTTTTTCAGCATGTCTCAAGCAGTGACTGTACTGTGTCACATATAAGGTTTGAAAAGCTGCTGGGAATCCTGGTATGTGGTTTTCCTAAACTCATATGAAATTCAAATTTTAATTGAATAACTGGTTTAGCAAAATGCATTATTCTGCAGTGCATTATGTGGCAATAATAGTTATTTATGTGACAAATTTCAAGTTACAAAATGTAAACATTTTTGCTTGAGAACTCTGAGGAAGTGCTAGTATTTTGTAACAGTGAGTGTTGTTTCTCCTACTGCCATCTGATTTGGAAGAAGTTAATGAAATTTGTTCAAAATATTCTTGGTAAAAATTGGATTTCAGAAGATACCAAACTATAAATGTGCATCTTTTAAAAGCTAGAGGTAGTCTTGAAGCAGGTTCTTTCACATCCTGTCCTCCAGCTTTACCCAACCAAATCAAATGCTAATTATTTAAATACTGTGCAGTGGTGTACAAGGGGAGAGAGAGTGTGTGCATGTGGCAGGAGCTTGTTATCTCAGATACTAGGATAGGAAACCAAACCCCTGAATACTGTTAGTATCTGTTCCTGACTATGCCACTGATATTGTATGATCTTGAATAATTCATTTAAACATGTTGAATTAGAAATCTTTTAAGGATGTAAGGAAACTGGCTGCTCGTGGCTTGGACTGGCGTACCCTTCATTGGGTTAGAAACTGGCTGGGTGGCCGGGCCCAAAGAGTCGTGGTGAATGGAGTCAAGTCCAGTTGGAGGCCGGTCACTAGTGGCGTCCCCCAGGGCTCAGTACTGGGGCCGGTCCTCTTTAATATCTTTATAGATGATCTGGACGAGGGGATTGAGTGTACCCTCAGTAAGTTTGCAGACGACACCAAGTTAGGTGCATGTGTCGATCTGCTCGAGGGTAGGAAGGCTCTGCAGGAGGATCTGGACAGGCTGGACCGATGGGCTGAGGCCAACTGTATGAAGTTTAACAAGGCCAAGTGCCGGGTCCTGCACCTGGGGCACAACAACCCCAGGCAGAGCTACAGGCTGGGGGATGAGTGGCTGGAAAGCTGCCTGGCAGAGAAGGACCTGGGTGTGCTGGTTGACAGTCGGCTGAATATGAGCCAGCAGTGTGCTCAGGTGGCCAAGAAGGCCAACGGCATCCTGGCTTGTATCAGGAACAGTGTGGCCAGCAGGACTAGGGAGGTGATTGTCCCCCTGTACTCGGCTCTGGTGAGGCCGCACCTCGAGTACTGTGTTCAGTTTTGGGCCCCTCACTACAAGAAGGACATGGAGGTGCTCGAGAGAGTCCAGAGAAGGGCAACGAAGCTGGTGAGGGGTCTGGAGAACAAGTCTTACGAGGTACGGCTGAGGGAGCTGGGGTTGTTTAGCCTGGAGAAGAGGAGGCTCAGGGGTGACCTTATCGCTCTCTACAGGTACCTTAAAGGAGGCTGTAGCGAGGTAGGGATTGGTCTCTTCTCCCACGTGCCTGGTGACAGGACGAGGGGGAACGGGCTAAAGTTGCGTCAGGGGAGGTTTAGGTTGAATATTAGGAAAAACTTCTTTACTGAAAGGGTAGTTAGGCATTGGAATGGGCTGCCCAGGGAAGTGGTTGAGTCACCATCCCTGGAGGTCTTTAAAAGACGTTTAGATGTTGAGCTTAGAGATATGGTTTAGTGTGGGCCTTGTTAGAGTTAGGTCAGAGGTTGGACTAGGTGATCTTGGAGGTCTCTTCCAACCTGAACGATTCTGTGATTCTGTGATTCTGTGATTTTAAGTATTGATAGGCAATCAAGGCTTTTGAGAATCCTTATAAAGAAATTTTCAGATGGTGCATAGTCTTTGAAACTGTTGTCTCATCAGAGATCTGTCAATGCCTGTTGAGATACATGTGAAGGACAGCAGTGCTAAATAAAAACTTCTGCAACCTCTCCATATTCAGTTGTGCTGGATTATTCATTCCCTCATTCTAGAAAGTCAACCTTTTATTGCAGAAGTATCACATGTAAGTGATGTCTTTTTTATTTCCTGAAAATTGCCTTCAAAATCCAAGAGAGAAAAACTGTTTCTGTAGTGAAAATGGATGTGGGAAAAATACTTTATTCTGGGGAGACATTTTAAGCAATGGGAAAGAAAAGGGGAAGAACGTCATTCAAAAACAATTTTCTCCTACTTGCATTTAATTTCCCACGGAATGCTTTTTAGACAAATGACTGGGGCCATAACCGTAATTGTTCAAAACTATTAAGCAAATTAGACTGTAAATTTATTTAGAAGTACATCAGGTTCTCTCTTACAGTACTGGGCTTTGAAACTTCACAATAGGTTTCACATGAGAAGCATGAGACTGGTGCTAGCAGTCAGTTTATTTGCTTAGGTTGGGGCAGGAGAAAGAAGAGAAACACTGCAAATGTTTACTCTGCATAAAATAATTTAATTGTGTGCATTAAGTCTGTGAGACTGGATCAGATCATAGAAACTTGTAGTGTTGGTGAATTGATAGCTATTGTCTGCAGAATTATGGGGAAACATTAATGACAGTAACATTTTATTAATGCTGTTAATTTAACAATTTAAAAAAAATTAAAGGTCAATCAGAATTACTGCCTGAAACACCTAGAGGGAAATTAGATTGAAATTGTTTTGTGTGATTCATGCTCTTTTCATTAAAGTTCTCAATCTACCATAAAATCTGTACAGGTATAAAAACTCTGGGTGATCATTTAAAACATCAGCAGAGCATCTCAGATAGGAATTTATAGAGCAAAACCATCTTAGCATGCAAGTCCTGAGATATAGCATTGCCCTCTGGGCCTGGGAAGTGCAAGCAGTTCAGTAGGTGGCCTCACACCTGGCCAAGAAAGGGGCTTTAGGGGCAAATCCATGTCCTTTACTGTTTTGTCTTTTAGAACCGTCAGTTCCATTATGCTGATTTTTTTCTGCTGTTAAAATGTCACTATTAAAAGTACTATTTTGTGAAAATTCTTTAATTCTGATCTTTGAAAGTACATATCCTCTCTCTTCTGAAATTCTGGGGCTTTGTTTTTGTTTTTGTTTTGTTTTGTTTTGTTTTGTTTCATTTGGTGTAATTATGAATCAGAATTACATTTGAAAAACAGAAAGAACAGGACAGACAACATCTTTCCCCCAACTCCCTCATACATTTTTTTTCCTTGGAGGAATAGAAAGAATCAGAAGGGGTACATTCCTCTGCTGCGATAGGAGGGGGTTAAGGTTTGTTTTCTGATTTTGAAATTCAAAGGAGTGTACATGCTTTCTTTGCTCTAGCAATAAAAACAAGCAGAGGCATGCATCAGTATGTATAAGGCTCAGTTAATATTCACAAAATGTAGTAAATTCATTGTCTGCACCATCTCAAAACAATTTGTGAATAAGGGTCAAATTCTCCAAATAATTCTGCTGAGAAAAGTATTCAAGTTTGGAGGCACCAAGCACCACTGACTGGGAGGAAAGCAGACTTGTCTTCATATTTTGTAGTCCAGCAGTCAGAGCCATTGAGGTGAGATTCAGATTCATCATTTCTCTTGCTTTGGATGATTTTGGACCCACATTCCCCACTTCGGCTATAAGCACAATATGTATCCCACAGTTACTTCTGTGGCAGCAGTTCTTTTATGCAACTTGCTGGGATAGGAGTCTCTAGCACAGTGGATGGGATGTTACATCAGTTCCATCCATATGTAATAACTCCATTTACAAAATTAATTTACATGTAATTTTCCCCCCTCCTATCCCATTGGATATATGTCTTGGGCAAAATACCCTAGACAAATAACATGCTGGAATCCTTGCGTTCTCCTCTCACTTCATCAGGGTTGTGAGAGATATCAAAGTAGAGCATCTCCTTTGGTGGGGCCATTTGAAAATATTATGGATGTAGGTAAAGGCCCAGATGAGGGCTTCAGAAAGAGTGTTACAAAGTTGGAAAGAACCTAATGTAGTTTTCAGAGCCCAGTTGCACTTTTTTGGATCTGAAATTAATAAACTTGTGGAAACTTGTCAAAGACAAAGCTAGGCTAGGCTTTATCAGCACTCTATTTCCAATGAGAGATATGGACTCCACAGAGGAGCACTTTGCCTTCTGCATCTGTTTTTCTCTGAGTCCATAAAAAATCATGGGTCACAGGTGAAATTCTCATATCTTTTTCTGCTTATCCTGAAAATTGAGCCACAAAGTGGCTAATTTTTAACTTGCTACAATAAATAAGATTACTGACTAATTTTGCTTTAATGATTCTTTTAGGCTCTCAGATGCAGGCATTTGTCCTACTGACTCTCTGTGACCGGAAAAGATATACAATGCAAGCAAGTTTAAAGGACTTGGTCTTGTAGGGCTTTCTGCTATATAGTGGTCAGAGCAAGTGTTCTGCAAGTCATTGTAAAGAATTGGAGAGAACCTTTTTCTTGAAACCTAGGAATGGAGGTTTCTCTTTTCACTTTTGGTTCTGTTTTTCTCCTCGTCTCTTTTTCTTTATTTTTCTTTCTTTCCTCAGTCTCTGCTCTATTTTTCATGGGTAATAGAATTACTGTTATATTACTCTTGTCTTCTGTCAAACGTGATGTGAACTGAGTGCTGCTTGAATCTAAAATGATCTCTGAAGTATTAACAAGCCAGCAGGCTTGAAATGGGCCTAAAAGTATCCTATTGGAGATCATCCAGAGTTTTATCATCTGAATCCTAGATACTGCTTCTTTTACAATAACACAATCTACAGTGCCAGAACATTAAAGAATGACAATGAGATAAAAAGTAACTGGGCCATTCTAACCTGACTGCGGTATAATTATATATATATAAATCAAATTTAAATATTTGCATAAAATAAAAAAATAAGCAAGACAATACAGTGCCTGAAACTGCTATTGGAAAACCACTGAAGAACTTCTCTGTGCTGCCAACAAACAAAATTAAGCTATTCCCAGCAGTAAAATTGGTTTGACATTTTTATGTCTTAATCTGAGGCTACATCCAGGTACGAGCCTTAAGCCTGCCTGCAAACTAACAAAAAGCATTAATATTTTATTTCTATGTATTCCAGAGGCTCTTGAAGCTTTATGAATGTTCATTCACTAGTATTAGCATGTTTATTCAAAGGGTAAAAGTAGAAATAAAAGTTGCATTCCCTTCTTGGTAGGCCCTCTGCCACATCAGTTGTTCTCTGGGTACACTGCCTCCTGAGCTGGTAGATAGGGACGGGGAGCGGGATGAAGCTCTCATAATCCACGAGGAAATAGTTAGTGCCCTGCCACACCACTTAGATGAATGCAAGTCTATGGGGCTGGATGGGATCCACCCGAGGGTACTGAGAGAACTGGCGGAAGTGCTGACCAAGCCGCTTTCCGTCATTTATCAGCAGTCCTGGCTATCGGGGG
>VXAA01006847.1:248552-259381 GCA_013399115.1 Anseranas semipalmata | reverse complement strand
AGCCAGCAGTGTGCTCAGGTGGCCAAGAAGGCCAACAGCATCCTGTCTTGTATTAGGAACAGTGTGGCCAGCAGGACCAGGGAAGTGATTGTCCCCCTGTATTCGGCTCTGGTGAGGCCGCACCTCGAGTCCTGCGTTCAGTTTTGGGCCCCTCACTACAAGAAGGACATCGAGGTGCTGGAGCGGGTCCAAAGAAGGGCAACGAAGCTGGTGAGGGGTCTGGAGAACAAGTCTTACGAGGAGCGGCTGAGGGAGCTGGGGCTGTTTAGCCTGGAGAAGAGGAGGCTCAGGGGTGACCTGATCGCTCTCTACAGGTACCTTAAAGGAGGCTGTAGCAAGGTGGGGATTGGTCTCTTCTCCCATGCGCCAAGGGGGAATGGGCTAAAGTTGCACCAGGGAAGGTTTAAGTTGGGTATTAGGAAAAATTTCTTCACTGAAAGGGTTGTGAGGCATTGGAACAGGCTGCCCAGGGAAGTAGTTGAGTCACCATCCCTGGAAGTCTTCAAAAGACGTGTAGATGTAGAGCTTAGTGATATGGTTTAATGGTGGACTTGGCAGTGCTAGGTTAAAGGTTGGACTAGATGATCTTAGAGGTCTTTTCCAACCGAAATGATTCTATGATTCTATCATCTCGCAGTTCATGTCTAGCCTCTGTATAGTTCATATCTATAGAAGTGGGACAAGTGGCAACGTCCCTATATACATTTTGCCTGGTGCCATTTTGCCAAGTGGTGACTGGAGGCAGAGTTAGCAGGTTGCAGAGGAGAGGGAAGGGAAGGGATGCATCACCTTCCCCTGTTTTTAAGGATAACAGGGAAAATAAGTAATGTTTGGAGCAACAAATCTTCTTCAGTGCCCTAAGGACTATTCCACTTTACAAGGACAAAACCTTGAAGAAAAACAAGCAGATTTATAAAGCTGTGTGGTGGCAGTGATCTTCCACTCCTTGATCAGTAGCTACAAAAAGCAGGGAGCAATTCCTTCTATAGAAAGGCAAAGCAAGCACCAGCCACAGCTGAAACACTGAAAGAAAACAGGCATGTTTCCATCTCATGAGAACACAGTGCACTCTCCCCAGTGAAATAATTGTTCTTGCTATGGCCGCACCTGGAGTACTGTCCAGTTCTGGGCCCCTCAGTACAAAAGAGACCTGGACATACTGGAAAGACTCCAACGCTGGGCTACCAAGATGATGAAGGGACTGGAGCACCTTTTTTATGAGGAGGTGCTAAAAAGGCCTCAGACTGTTCAGCCTGGAGGAGTCTCAGGGGGGATCTTATCAATGCCTATAGGTACCTGAAGGGAGGGTGCAAAGAAGAAGGAGCCAGGCTTTTTTCAGTGGTGCCCAGTGCCAGGCCAAGAGGCAGTGGGCACAAACTGGAACACAGGAGGTTCTCTCTGAACATCAGGAAGCACTTCTGTGCTATGTGGGTGTCGGAGCACTGGCACAGGTTGCCCAGAGGGTGGTGGAGTCTCCTTCCTTGGAGATCTTCAAAAGCTATGTGGACATGGACATGGACAAGTGGCTCTGGGTGGCCCTGCAGGGTGTTGGACCAGATGGCCTCCAGAGGTCCCTTCCAACCTTAACCATTCTGTGATTCCGTTGCATTTGATTTTCTTCCTAGGGAGAGGGGTGATTTAGAGCTTAGCTAGACCGCATAACCTTTTGCATGAGATTCCATAGTTACTCCTGAAGAAAAGCATGAAATTCAGGTCCGGATACCTCTGGCTTGTTCTACTGTTGCTAAAAAGTGCATATAGTCTAGTTGTTTGGTTTTTTGTTTGTTTGACATATTAATGGGTCTCAAAAGTTTGACCATGAAACTACATAATTTTTAATTTTTAAGTTCATAGTTGAATGCAGGCAAGCTAATATGGTTTTATAATTTAATGCCTTCGTATTTAACTGAAAGGTACTAAGACAGTCATTAAGAGATAATATCCATAATGTACAAACTATGTACCATGAATAAGGGGAAAACAGTAGCCCTGTCCCATAGATCTTGCAGTCAAGAATTTAGCTCTGAAACTGTGACAAATAGACATTCTACCACAGTGTTACATCAGGTTGCAATTTGTTTATTTAATGTAAAAAGATTGTGCAATGCCTTGGTGAATTCACGTGTATGCTCACCTTCATCTTTTCTGTCTCTTTTCTGGAGTGCTACTGAAACGGAATATGCATGCAGCTGTGATCAGACCCAGATCAGAATATAAAGCAGCTGGCTACTGTGGAGGGAAAATGATATAAATGGAGGAAAAGACACACACGTACTTTGAAAGTGAAGAATAACTGGGAATATAAATACATGCACAAAATCTTTAGAGTGGTTATTAGATTGCACCCATCTTCCCAAGGCAATTAAAACCTGTCTCTGCCATTACTCAGGTGTGCTTGGAATAATTCCAATCCATCACTTCCTTTGTTTTGTTTTTCTCCATGGAATAACATACAATGTGTTTTCTCTTAAATTACAAGTAGAGGTTAGGTTCTCCCTTTTACAAGGATGTTTAATCCAAACAATAAGAATATTAGGGCAGAAAAGTATAAAGTCACCTTACACTAAAGAAAACCAGGTAAAGTTAATTTTTCTTCTGGTCATTAAAAACAGGACAGAGAATACAGTAGTCTTACTGTAGATTTTCTGCACTGGCTGAAATTCAACATTTTTATACCTACAGAAAACATCAGGCTTAGCAGCAGATTTGTTTTGCCCTTACTGATGGCCTTTGGTTTGCTGGAGAGAAGTCTCTGCATTTTTATTTTTTATTTTTTTGCCCTGGGCAAACCTGTAGGGAACAGATGAATATTAAGGAGTTCTCCCCTCAATCCCCAGTGTAGCCCTGGGAGTGCTATAGTTTAATGTTAAGAGGTATTCATTATTCAAGTAATTCTGAAATGCCTGTCACTGGCAAAGTACTTATGTGCAGAACATTAATCTATACCTAATTGAAAATCTAAATTAATGGACCAATTCTAAGTCCTTAGCACAGAGACCCTTCCATGCTGTACAGATGATCAGAACTATTGGAAATGGGTAAAAGATTCCTAATGAAGTGTAAAACAGTGGCAAAAGGTTTCTCTCTGCTTAAGCAGAGAAACTCCTCTGGATGCTTTTAGACCAAGAATCATTTCAAGTGGTGGCAATGAGGACATCTAATTTTCAGACTGCTAGGAACAGTGGTTTTGCCTCTTGTACATGTTAGGCTTGCCATGGCTTAACCTTTGTTGTCATTATGTTTTGACAGGTAGGGAGCAGTCAGGACATAGAAATACCCAGGTTTTTCCACCTGGAAGGAATATTTTTACATTGTGATTTGATGTGAACCCTATGTTGAAGAAAAAAAAAAAAAAAAAAAGAAAGGAAAAAAAATATATGACTTTCTAGTGCAAGCAGGTTAACAGTTATCAAAGGAAACAGTTTCTGAAAAAGGAAAGGTATGGTTCCTCTCATGTATCTAGCAGACCCAAGTCCTGATCACTTTCAAAAACAATCAACATTTCTTCATAATTACAGAATCATGTAGGTTTTAAGGGATGTCTGGTGTTCATCTAGTCCAGCCTCCTTTTCAAAGTAGATCCAATCAGATTGGGTTGCTCAGGGTCTTACTGAATTTTGGATACCTTCAAGGATGAAGATTTCACAGCCTTTCTGGGCAGCCTGCACTAGTGTCTGACCACCCCAAGATGACGTAGGTTTTCCTGTCTTCAGACAGAATTCCCCATGTTTCAGCTTGTATCCTTTGCCTCTCATCCTGTCATTGCGCACTTTCAAAAAGGGTCTGCCACCACCATCTCTATCTATAGCCTCCCGATAGTAGGTAGTTGGAGACAGCAGTAATACCTCTCTGTCTTCAGGCTGAACCAGCCCAGTTCTTTCAGCCTCTCCATCATGTGTGCCGTCCCTCTAACAATCCTGGTGGCTCTCTGCAGGATGCACTCCAGTGTGTTGGTGTCTTTCTTGTGCTGGGGAGCTCGAAGCTGAGCACAGCACCTGGACGGGTTGAGCAGTGCTGAGCAGAGGGGAGGGGAAACATCTCCCTTGACCTGTTGGCCACACTCTTGCTAATGCAGCCCGAGGGTGCCATTGGCTGCCTTTGCCACAAGGGTGCATTCCTGGCTCATATTCAACTTGTCCAACAGGAGCCCCAGGTCCTCTTCTGCACAGCTGTGTTGTAGCTGGCCAGCCCCCAGCATGTACTGGTGCCTGGACTTACTGCTCTCTGGGAGCAGGACTTGCCATTTGCTTTGTGGAATTTCTTGAGGTTGCTGTTGGCCCATTTCTACAGCTGGTTGAGGTCCCTCTGAACAGCAAGCCTGCCCTCCAACACATCCACCACTCTCCCCACTTTGCTACTGATCATTAGCTTCCTGAGTGTGCACCTCTGTGCTACTGTTCAGGTTGTTAATTAAGAAATTAAACAGTGTTAGCCTTAATATCAGTCTCTCAGGCTGGTAAGTAGCTGCCAGCTGAACTTTGTACAGTTGACCACAACCCTCTGAACCTGATGAGCAAGCCAATTTTCCACCCACCTTATCATTGACTTCTGTAGTCCACAACTCAGTATTTTGGCTCTAAGGATACTGTGGAAGACTGTGTCAAATGGATTTTACTTTCTAGGAATGTTTCCATTTAACTATTTGAATTTGCTACTCTAGCCCTCCACCCTCTTCTCTGTTCAATCTGTGTAGAGCGATCCCTATAAACCACTGAAAATAACCTGTCCCAGTGTCCTGACACCAAACAGAGATGCCTAATTTTTGCCTGTGCTTTCGAGAGTCAGTATAGGCACTTCCAGAAGTAAATCAATTTGCTAAAATCTGAGTTAACTCCAAGAGAGTTCTCCTCCTTTCCTGGTAAACAAATGGGCTTTTATTTTTATTTTTACTTTTATTTTTATTTTTTATTTTTGACCCCTGCTATGTCCCTTAACCCTTCTGATTTTATCCCTATGTGTTAATCTTTTATATTGATTCCTTCATA
The DNA here is from genome assembly GCA_013399115.1 of Anseranas semipalmata. Taxonomy (NCBI): domain Eukaryota; kingdom Metazoa; phylum Chordata; class Aves; order Anseriformes; family Anseranatidae; genus Anseranas; species Anseranas semipalmata. The sequence goes on along the minus strand of VXAA01006847.1, from coordinate 254,396 downwards.
TTTATGGACAGATGTCTATATGCTTTGCATGATTTCTCTTTAATTCTCATGTTGTTGAAAAACTCTTGGTACAGTCACAGCAATTTCTTATCTTTGCTTTCCGTCTTGCATCAGAGAGGTTTTCTGTTAGCCATTTATAGTCCTTTTCAGTTACTGTTACCTTCCTTGCAGTCTTCTGACACTTAAAATAAGTTTCCAGAAGACTCCACCTGCCATGCCAGATCATTGAGTTTGTTGCAGTTCGCTTTATTTTTATTCTGTTTGACTCCCTATTCTCCTTACAATAATAAACTATTCTCATTCACTTTCACTAACCTCGATTCCCACCTTTATATTTTCAGTCATTTCCTGGTGAAAACCAAACTGAAAATAGCCATGTCACCAGTAGCTTCTTCTAGTTTATTAGTTGGTCGGCTTGGCTTTGGGTGTTGTCTTTTTTCAGGAGAGGGAGGAGGGGAAGGGTAGGGCAGGGTAGAAGTCATTGCCCTAGGAACTTACTGGACTACCTGTCCCTATGGTGGGAGATTTCAGCTTGCCTGAGAGTACTGCTGACCTTCAGAGCATGATCTGTTATGCTAACAAACTGCTAGAATCTGCCTTGGTGCCTGGCCAGCCAGTGCTTTCCCCAGATACTTGGGTGCGGTCCGACAGGTCATCATTCTGGGGCTCATTACCAGTGGGCAGATGTCACGCAGACACTGACTCGGAAGCCAAGAGATTTCACTTAATTACACGGTACTTTGCCTTGATGCACAGAAAAATTCTTGGATGTGTTTAATTCTCTGGTATAGAATATTGCTCTGCATCCTGTATATCTGCTTCTCCAAGAGATTTGAAGACTCTATGTATTGTTAGGTGCTGTCTTTTCTAGGCTTCTGATGACAGTTCGAAAAATCCTTCCTCCTCCCAATTAACACTTTGCAGATTTTTGTGGTTAAACAGGCCTGCATCTCATCTCTTCTTGAGCTTCACAGCCAGTATACATTCTTGACATGAGCCTTAGCAGTGTTACCACTGTCTTGCCTTTCTGCTCCTTAGTCAACAGGGCAAATCTACACCTTTCCCAGTCAAAAGGACCTCTTAACCACTCCAGTCTTGGTATCTGTCTGTATTCTTCTTAGTGGTAATGGTGGCTATGACTCAACTACCAGTCAAGTCATGACCAGGCTTAAGGAAGTTTATCTCTTCCTACCCATAGCTAAGAAAATTTAGTTAACAAGTGACCAAAACAGGTTCCAAGACATAACACTGGAAGGAACCTAAGATCTTCTGATGATTATGATACTGATATCTCAAGGGAGCACTGAGAGTCTACCACACTTCAGAAGTTAGTTGAGCAGCATTTTTTAAATGTTTAATGGTTTAAATAGTTGAAATTATGTATTCTATGTGGTTTTAAATATAGATTTTGTTGACTTTTCACTGGGAGAAGGTAAGATATTAAAAATGGTAGTTTCAGATTTAACACATCTGAAACACTGTAACATTTGTGAACAGAGTTCTACAGAGAGACCTGTCAGGTTAAGCAGATGCAACTGAACTTTATCAGCAAATAAAGATCTCTTTCAGACTTTGGCACAGATTTTATAGCACGATACTGAGTATGGGCCTTATTCCACCATATAGTGAGTCAGATCAAGAGCTGGCTAACAGTTTCTTTCACAGCAAGTAGTTGAAATGCAGTTTTGGGAGAGCTGGCAGAAAGGGTTTGGAGTGCTGAAAGGACTCATAAGGGGAAGGATGATAAATGCCAGTGGATGCTCTGAAGCCTAGGAAAACTGGTCAGGCTGTGGGATTTAGGAAGTCTGAGGAATTAATGCACTGGGGATTGGACAGAAGACAAGATTTAGGTGAGGATCACTGGGATGTCAGAATGTTGTAGAGATGCTTCAGAAGGCCTATAGAGAAGCAAGGGGGAGAAAGTCTCCCCCCATCTCCACCCCCCCACACACACACCCCATTTTTAGCTGCTCCTTCACTCTTGTGACCCCTTCCTCCTTTCTCAGTCCCCTGGTATAAAAGATTCATCAGTACCACCCTAACAGCGGGGAAAATAGAGGTCTGTGCAAGCAGGAGGTAAGGATTGAGACTATACATGCTTCTATAATAGCTGTCTGTTTTAGCATAGACAAAGAACTCTTCCCTGAAGCCCAGGGACTGCACGAGGCAGCTGCCGAATTTGTCTATTCCAAGCTCTGCTCAGAAACACTGTGAATAACAGGAAGAGAGTTATGACTCAGGAAGGAATAATTTTTTTTATTTTTTTTTTTCAATTGTTCCTCAGGTCTGGAGCCCAGATTCACCACTTTCAGGAATGTTTGTACAATTACACATTTTAAGCAGCAAGTGTCCTTTTGGCAACAAGGCCAAATGCTATGTTGTTGCCACTAGATTGCCAAGACTACTGATACAGTATATTTGCTCATAGAAATAATTTAACTTCACCTTTCCTGATACAGAATATTTACTTGTGGAAATAATTTAACTTCACCTTTCCTACCCAGAGAGAAACATTGTCGGTTTGCAAGCATTGAGCATCCACTGGCAAAAGCTGTGCTGCGATTCTGGACATAGGTATCATGCCAGAAATTATGGGGATCTGTGGAGGTTCCAACATGGCTACTCAACAGAAATATAGGAACAAGATAGATAAAGGGGTAGAGTACGGATATGTCACTCTTCCACTTCTTGAAGAACCCAGATCTCTGTTACTGGCAAGAAATGGCTTGAGGTTTTTCATTCTTTTCTTTTCAACCACATATGTATTCTTTATTTTTTCTGTTCCATAAAGAAAAGTCCCATAAAGATGATTAGGAAATAGGAAACAAGCTGATAGTACTTGCAGGGGTAAAAAAAAATAGAGGATTTAAAGATTTTTAAAAGATTTAAAGATTTTAAAGAAGATTTGAAAAGACAGTTCACTTTCAATATAAATAATACACGAACCCTGGAGAACGATTTGAATGAAAAGTGACCTTGAACACAAAGCAACAAGTCTATAAACAAATACAGATTTAACCTTCATCCAAAGCATGGAGTTCCTCAACTGTTGCATTATTATGTATTTTATATATGAGTAATTTTATTCACTGATATGCTTCACAGAATATTAGAGCAGAACTTCATCAGTAATTTCAAATCAGGATACAAAACAAGATCAGAAAACAAACCCATGTAGTACTTTTAGGATCTGTTCCATGGGTCTGAACCTAAACTACAAAGATGTTTATGTTTTAAAATAATTTCAGAAAGAAATATGCACTGTCATATTGCACTTCAATATTTATTCCTCTCTGCTTAGCCTCATAATAGACTGAACATTAACGTGTGGATGGTTTGAATCAGGTTTGTAATATATATATGTATATGTAATACGTATTTTAGTTTGGTAAGGGCTCCAGATTTTTTTTTTTAGCAAAAGTCTTTGCAGAATCTCATTGAATGTTTCTTGGACCTGTATGACCAATGCTCCTAGCTTTTGCAAGGTCAAACTTTTGCATATTTACTTGAAAGATTCTGGTTCCTTCTAATCTTGAGTGAAATTTTTATTGTGAAGCAACTGTGCCCAGTTGTACAATTGCCAAGCTGTGTGGGAATAACTGCTGTATTTTTATGCCCGTTTTAAAAATTCTTTTTTGATCATGTATTAATTTTTTAAACAATCTGTGTCTCAGAGCAATTATGATATAACATTCAAGACTTAAGTAGGTCTACTGAAAATAGAAATGTTCTTTACATATGTTTCATCTTTACAAGTCAATGACCCTTTTACTAAGGAGATTAGCAGTCCAACTGGCAGTCTCAGCAGGCCCGTGGCAGTGCCTACTACATTTACATAACTTGGGAACACATGCACCGCAGTAGTCAGTGCTGTGAACAGGTCTCTTTCACTCTGCTTCCTTGCACCTCGTAATAAATCTGCACCTGATCATGGGGGAGGAAATAACTTATTTTTAAAGAGAATGAAGCTAATAAACACAAACCATTGTAATTTCTCCTTAGAGTAAGAATAGAGTAAAACCCAGGGTGTCCAATCCTGAACATAACTAATGAAACCATAATTGACTAATGAAACCTGGAATAATCAAAAAGAACCAAATGTTTGTGATTTAGCCGTCATTTGGTTTGATTTATGTATGACGATAGACAACATGAAGAGACTTTCTGAAGGTGGAGTGACTTACGGTGGGTTAGGGGTACCAGGTCTGATCTGCATACCTGTAACGTTTCAAGTAATTTCTGTTTCTTGATATTGTTTGCCATTGTTAGTGAAACTTGATTTGCATACTTGTCTTTATCTAGTGAAGAAAATATTGCTTACATCAGTTTTGAATAAAACACACACCTTTTGCAACCATCTCTAATAATAACGCTATGGTGATGTTGATTTAGAGTTCTTCAAAATATTCATGGAAAAATATTTTTTCCAGTCTTTAACAAATCCTTAGTTAGAATTTGAACAATAAGTTGAAATACTTAACAGTTGGAAAGAATAGATGGGTAAATAAAAACTATTTTGTTACTTTTTTCAAATATTACAAAAAGTTTTAAAGAGCGTCCACTATTTTTTTTTTGAAAATCAAAGAAAATCACTTAATTTTAAATTTGCTATATCTCTGTTATTTTTGTCTGTGTTTATGTCATGTTGTAGAGATATTTAGTAATTTCAGACTCAGAAAAAAAATCATATATTTATTTCTGCTCTTCTTTGTTAATCCTTTTTTTCTACATTTTTGTCTGGTGTTATGTGAAGATTCTATGCCCATTTCTTAAATTACTAACAGCAATTACACTGTGGGATCAAGGAAGGGGAAGAGAAAAGAAGGGATTTAGACTTAGCAATACAGGGGCTCTTATCACAGAATCACAGAATGGTTTGGGTTGGAAGGGACCTTAAAGACCACTGAGTTCCAAGCCCACGCCTCCCATAAGACCAGGTTGCCCAAAGCCCCATCCAACCTGGCCTTGAATGCTCCCAGGGACGGGGCATCCACAGCTTCTCTGGGCAACCTGTTCCAGTGCCTCACCACCCTCTGAGTGAAGAATTTCTTCCTAACATCTAATCTAAATCTACCCTCTTTTATTCCAAACCTTTTTCCCCTTGTTCTATCACTGTCTGTCATCTGCCTGTGTATAAAGCTGTTTTCCATCTTTTTTATAAGCCCTCTTAAGTACTGAAAGACCACAATGTGGCATCCCCAGAGCCTTCTCTTCTCCAGGCTGAACATCCCCAGCTCTCTCAGCTTTTCTTCATAGCAGAGGTGTTCCAGCCCTCTGATCATCTTTGTGGCCCTCCTCGGGACCCGCTCTAACAGGTCCTCTTCCTTCTTGTGCTGGGGGCCCCAAGCCTGGACACAGTGCTCCAGGTGGGGCCTCATGAGAGCAGAGCAGAGGGGGACAATCACCTCCCTTGACCTGCTGGCCATGCCTCTGTTGATGCAGCCCAGGATGTGTTTGGCTTTCTGGGCTGCAATCACACACTGCTGGCTCATGTTGAGCTTTTTGTCCACCAGAACCCCCAGTCCTCTGCAGGGCTGCTCTCAACAAGTTCTTCCCCCGGTCTGTACTCACGTCTGGGATTGCTCCGACCTAGGTGCAGCACCCTGCACTTGGACTTGTTGAACCTCATTAGGTTCACATGGGCCCACTTCTCAAGCTTGTCTGGGTCCCTTTGGATGGCATCCCTTCCTGCTGTTGTATCAGCTGCACTCAGCTTGGTGTCATCTGCAAACTTGCTGAGGGTGCACCCAATCCCATCATCTATGTCACTGATAAAGATGACAGCACCAGTCCCTAGACAGACCCCTGAGGGACACCACTCATCACCGGCCTCCACCTGGACAT
>VXAA01006847.1:225325-241676 GCA_013399115.1 Anseranas semipalmata | reverse complement strand
AGTGTCACCAGCGGGTCAGGAGAGGCGGTCCTTCCCCTCTGCTCAGCGTTGGTGAGGCTGCACCTAGAGGACTGTGTCCAGTTCTGGGCCTCCCGTACAATCGAGACCTGGACATACTGAGAAGAGTCCAAAGGGGTCACAAAGATGATGAAGGGACGGGAGCACCTCTCCTGCAAGGAGAGGCTGAGGGAGCTGGGGCTGCTCAGCCTGGAGGAGGCTCAGGGGGCATCCCATCAATGTCTGTAAATACCTGAAGGGAGGGTGCAGAGAGGATGGAGCCAGGCTCTGCTCAGTGCTGCCCAGCACCAGGACAAGAGGCAATGGGCACAGACTGGAGCACAGGAGGCTCCCTCTGAACACCAGGCAGCACTTCTGTGCTGTGCGGGTGATGGAGCACTGGCACAGGCTGCCCAGAGAGGTGGGGGGGGCTCGTCCTTGGAGGTCTTCAAAAGCCGCCTGGACACGGGCCTGGGCAGCCTGCTCTGGGTGTCCCTGCTTGGGCAGGGGGTTGGGCCAGGTGGCCTCCAGAGGTCCCTGCCAGCCTCAGCCATGCTGTGATTGTGTGATTCTGTGATTGTGTCTGAGACTAGGCTATTACCTGATTCTGAAACACAGGTTCCCAACTGTAAATAGTTGGCTAGTCTCTGAGATTATTTTATGTTTATTTTTATCTGTCCTTGTTCTGAATCTCCCAAACAAGCATGTTTTAATTGCTTTCTTTGGAAGATTAATATGTTATATTCTGAAATTGCTCTCACAAAGCTTTTTGTTCTGTTCAGTCTATGTGGTTTGTATTCTCAATTTAATTGCTCTTCTTCCATTTACACACACAGACAGTACTTTAAACCTTCTTCCATTGCTGTTCATACCACCTAATGTTTGCACATTCTTACCCTCTTCTACTCATTCCTGATTAAATGAAGGTTTAAATCTCAAGTCTTACCAACCCTGTAACCACTTTATTGCTCTTTGATCTCTTTTCTGCATGATAAAACTTATGTATTTGGCTGCATGATTTTCTTGTTAACTTGTGTCATAATTTTTTTTGTTTGCTCTCCAGAGACACATTAGTTCTGCTGCTTGCTGTGTTTTAAGCAGAGATTCTTTGATTTAGATTTCATCCAACGTAGAAACTTATCTGCAAAGTGCACATCTAGTTTGATGCAAGCTAATTAAATTCCAGACTTCAGGATGGTGTAATCTCTAGTCTATCATTCCCCTAATTTTTCCTGGTGAGCAATATTGGCCTCTGCCATTAAGTAAGTAGGTAGTGGTGACTACAGAATGTCAGTGGTTTGGCTAATCTAGTAATGCCAGATTATTTTTCTTAGGCAAGTTGGGATGTAGTGTCGTATATGTATGAGGAAAGTATCTAATCTAACAATTATTTCTGGTTGCTTCTGTTGCAACGCTGCTAGGCTGACGTTTTGCCTTTTTTTCCCAAGAACTTAAAATGCCTTAACACTTAAGGATTTAAGTGTTTATGTGTTGTACAACTTCATACTTCTGAGATTTTAAAACAAAGTTTATGTCCCCTTCACCAAGTACAATTGTACCCACTATATAATAAATTTTAAGTGGATAATCTTTTTAATATCCTTAGCAACTTATTTCAGGATGTTGGCCTTCCAGTTTTGTAGACTGATGTTCTTAATAAAAAAATTTAGCAACACTAATGAGAGAATTCCTGAATAGTATATTTAAAACTAAACTATAGCTAAAGTTGATATTTATGCTGCAGTGGTCCTTTTCCTGTGGCTGTTTTTGAGTCTGTCTCTATAGTAAAGTTTCTTCGAGTGTGTATATAAGCAAAAATGTATTTCTTCCTATATAGAAATAATTATTAAAAAGTTGTGTTTTGAGATTTATGAATAAGTTCATTAGCATTATGAAATACATTGCAGTATTGCAGAATACTAGAACCTAATAGTTAAAATACTCAAAGAACCTTAAACCTGCCAATGGCTCTCGGGCAGAACCCTGTGCAAATAGATAAGCTGGGGCCTGAGGGTCAACAAACTCTTGCTTTGTCAGATCTGTTACGTTAGCAAGTTGCAGAGAAGATTCACCTTTTGTTAAAAAACTCAGTTTTCCTGTGTGTTACAGTCTCTTAGAAGTAAATGTGAATTATGTGTATAATGATAAATGTGTGCGGTCATGGGCTTAAATATTTGTCCTAGGTTATTTATTATAAATAATAATAATAATAAATATATTATTATAATATACATATTAAATATTTGTCAAAGGGTCCTAGCTGGAAGCCCTTTAGCTGAAAACTGGTTGGCTTGCAGAATAGAGTGGAAGGGAAGAGTTATTAAATATTTTGCATAATATTTCAATGCAAACAGGCTTTAGGTTTCAATCCCAATCCTTAGCAGATGTAAGTGGTTTTGAAGAACTAAATCTATACCCTGAGGTTAGCCAGGGATAGGAGCGCTACTGACAAGAAGTAGTGGTACCTACTGCTAAATGGGCAGGTACGTTCTCATCTCCAGAAAATTTAAAATTGGAAACACTCCTCTGTAATTTATACTGAGAGTAGGGTATCTGGCAATATCCCAGTTCTTGTGTGATTTAGGCATTCAGTATTCTAGCAAGCTTGTAACTGAGAAATGTCATGCCTGTGCTAGAGGAAGTGAGGGAAATTGCTGCTAGAATTGACAGACCCCCTCACCCTCCATTTTTTCCTTCTTACATCTAAATGATGTGGAAATACTTTCCTTCAGCTGACTACCAAAGCAGGAAGAGAGCTCCAAAATGTCTAGTTCTGGAAGATAACTTTGTTTAGCATTCCAAGCGTGTGCGTAAAGTACGTGTGCTGACCCCAGCGTCTTGGTAGGAACTTGGGTGGCACCACCTTCTCACTTATCCAGTAAAACATTAGGGCTGCAGTGGGAGCTTGGTCCATTTATCTTCTTCAGCTCCCCGCGAGCAACTGTTGTCAGCACAGTTTGGAAGTCTGGAGGAAGAGGGCTGGAATGGAAGTCCTTAAACAGGCACGGCTGTTGCAGCCTCAGCAGTCTGAAACTGTGTTTGACAGGTATGTAATAGAAGCACCACACACATGTATGCACATACACTGATTTTTTTTCACCAAATTGTCTCCAAATACACTGAGATGGCACTTGATGATAATTGATACACAATTAAATCACACTGTAGGTATTTTTACTGAATTAACTGATGAGAAAAAATTATCACTGCATGTACATCACTTCTTAAATAAGTGCCTCTTCTTACAATATGTAGTATGTTTGCTTTTTTTAAAGACTATTTATTTTAACTCTGTACTTGAAATACTTGTTGTTCTCAAAATGGAGAAACTGGATTCAGAGATGACATCTTCTCACACACATCTCCCACAGAGAAGTTACTGTTCCCACCCATTCCTATGAGCTTCCTGACTTCTAGTCAGACTTACTGACTGAAGCAAGTTCTGTAAGTCTTCTTGAGAGGTTCAGGAGGAAGGGAATTCAAGTCCTGCCTGGCATGAGTGAATTTGGAGGCTGCCTATCTGCAGCCTTTTTTGGCTGCTGGCTGGGTTGTTTTGGAATCATCTGTTTAAGTTCATCTGCAGTTCAGCTTTTACAGAGGAAAATGTGTTGGCTACAAAGAGACCTTGCCTGCTGTATGTATGCAGGCTTGTTTAGCTTGGAGAAGAGAAGGCTCCGGGGAGACCTCATTGCGGCCTTCCAGTACCTGAAGGGAGCGTATAAACAGGAGGGGGAACGCCTGTTCACACACGTTGATAGTGATAGGACAAGGGGAAATGGTTTCAAACTAAGACAGGGGAGATTTAGGTTGGATATTAGGAGGAAGTTTTTCACTCAGAGGGTGGTGAGGCACTGGAACAGGTTGCCCAGAGAGGTTGTGGATGCCCCATCCCTGGAGGCATTCAAGGCCAGGCTGGATGTGGCGCTGGGCAGCCTGCTCTAGTAGTTGGCAACCCTGCCCAGAGCAGGGGGGTTGAAACTAGATGATCTTTAAGGTCCTTTTCAACCTATGCCGTTCTATGTGAAAAGCTCTGTTGTTGATATGAGGGCCATTTGTTTGTGAGTAAATAAATCAATTTCAGTCCAAGATATCAGTTTTAATCTTGGAATTTGGGAGAAAATAGCTGATGCTTCCTCAGTGAATTTTTACAAGGATGAATGAGCCTCTATTTCATACAAAATGAAAACTATAAAGTAAGTAATTGCAAAAATCAAGAGCAAACCTAGAAACTGTTATCAGTGCTACATATCAAGGATGCCCAATTCAAATGACTGAGATTTTTTCAGCACTGGGCTGTAGCATTTTCCTTCCACCTCCCCTTCTGTGTCCTCCAACTCTTCTGCAGTTGTCTCATCTAAGACATGACCTTGGTACATTTCCTGCACCCTCGTTCCTTTGGGTTCTGCTGCTGCAGAGGCCATAAGCTACATTACCCTCACTGAAGAAGGTTATCACACTGTTTACAGACCCCTAGTCATGGTGTAAGCAAGCTCAGGTGATAAACTGCTGGTAAGTCAGCTGAAGTTGTTAGGTTTGGGGCATTGTGCGATGTGAAGTCTCTTTTGGTACAGCCCAAGCATTTAGCAAGTGGCTCGCAACTGGGGTTGTCATGCTCTGCCTGGGGTGGCTGAGCTGGCTGGTTCCCTCACTCCCAGCCACTCACACTGCGCTGAACACGGTGAGGCTGAATAGGATGAATAGGATAAGAATTGTTTCCAGATTGTGCGTTGTGTGTTTATATAGAGAACTCAAGATATGATGAATATGACCATTGATCATATTGCTAATAGCGCCACATCACAAAAGGCCTAAAAGTGCTTCAAAGCTCCTGGTTTGAGACTTCCACATCATTGACCTTGCTGTATACTGTGTGCTTCTTATAGATGCCAAAAACATAAAATAAAATTAAAAAAAAAAATGCTTGCTTTGCCCATGCCCACCATTAGGACAGGGGCAGTTGAAAACGAAAATCTAGTTGGGGATTGCTCTTGGAGCTGTTAATCAAAGCGAGAGAGCCTAGACTTGAGGAGAGAACATGGGTGCCAGGACATGTGGGATACCTATAAGCTTGTAATAAAAATGCCAGAGTTTTTTTTGTTTGTTGCTTTCAGGTTCTGTTTTTTAAATTATTGTGTACAGTGCAGGGGATAGGAGCGAGCAGCAAGATTGCTAGAAAGGAGGAGAGGCTGGGATTCCCCATCCCCTGCCCCAAGTGAAATTTAAAAGCATCTAGAGTTTAAATGACTTGATTTTTAAGTGCTATTTTCAAAGGGGATTCAGCATTTGGGAATTTAGGACTTTCCCTGAAATCTCATCTGGTGTGCTATGGAGGAGAAAAGTCTCAGTGCAGCCTGTACCAAAACCAGCCAGATGGAGCTAACCCCTGAGGAGCTCTGTAGTCCCGTAGTTGCTTTTAGCACCTAAAGGATTCAAGTTCCTCTCTTGGTTGTGCTCTATAGTGTACACTGCTAAGCTCAGCTGAGCTCTAGTAATAGATCAAGCAGCTTCTGCATCCCTTCAGGACCTGAGGTTAGATGGAGGAGANTTAAAAAAAAATAGTAGATATTTTTTTTTTATTTTTTTTTTTTTTTTTTTTTTTTTTTTTTAATGCTGGTACCCAATTTTTATATAACGTCATACGTCATGGCAGTTGAAATATTTGCCCAATATGTTGGAGGTCTTGCGTTAAAGACTTTACTCTGCAAATTTGTTCCCAAAGGTAAGAGTTCAAACACACCCCTCTGCTTGGTGCTTTCCATTGGCTGCTTTTTGATGACTTGCAAATTCAGCATGTGGATTTTTTGGATCACTTTTGAGATATTGATTCTTGTTGCACACTGTATGAGGACTCTAGACCTTAAATTTTGGCAGCTTCTCTGGGTATTAAAAGTGCCTGAAGTACAGAACTACTTTATTTGGCACCTAAAGTGCTTGACAAATCTTACTTCCTATAAGTAGTGCTAGAAACTTCATCTGTTATAATTTTTTTTAGAAGGTACAGAGAGCCCTTTAATTGCATGACTTGAACTGGATCCTAGTCATTGACTTGTATTATTTAGTGTGGCTTTGCGTGCTTATTTCCATGCTTCCCTGCAACTTTTTTCTGAGTTAGGATATACAAATTTAAAATTCCCATTGCTATTAGTTCTGTTGGGAGTGTACGATAAATTTAGTATCTTAAGGGGCTCAGCCAGCTGTTACCCCAATTTTGATTTTAGCTTTATGAAAGTTTCAGCCATTTAAAAATGTTTGTAATATAAGTGCTTCTTGAGGCTTATCCTTAACTTAGGGTAATTAATCTAAGTTCCTACTTATTAAACTGAACTCTGGAATCAGTCTTTGCAAGATGAAAGCAGGTATCAGCACTCAGATTTGTTTTTCATTATGTCCTGTCTTACATGCATCTTCTCTGGCTAGCGGCATGTGCTTGTGGATTCCAAGCAACTGGGTCAAATAAAGTTAATTGATTTTGTGGACTATTAATTTGTGTAATTTTTAAAACACAATTAGGTTGTTTCAGGGCTTTTAATGTACACGTTCTGTTGACTCTTCTTGAATGAGAAGTTTATTTAAACTGAATGTTACCAAATAGATGAATTTGATTCAATTGCATAAAACAAACAGCATTTGTAATCTTGAGGCAATAGCTTGTTCTTGTGTCCTTCCTCTGTGTCCTTGCTATCAAAAATTGTTTAAACAGCCCCAAGTGTATTGACAGTTAATTAGGTCATGATATAGGTAGCCTAAATGGAATTTAGTAGTGGCATTGATATGATAACTGGCATGAGGTAGTTTGCCTACTGCTAGCTTAGTGTTGTTTAATAGATATTTGAGATGCAGTACTTCAGGTATTTGATACTATAAGTTTATAGTGTCTTGTTGTTTGCCTGTTTACATCAGACTGTGTTTAAAAATTAAAAAAGTACAAATAAGCAGCAGTGTATCTGGTCTCGTTGGTTGAGTCTACACAATACCTCTCAATACCCAACTCTGAGAAGGTAGATAGTGAGAGATACTAATCTGTTGTGCAGCCATCTCTAGCTGATTGGGAGAAGATTTGTGCAATAATTACATTATGTTATTCTCTGGCACCTTTAATTAGGTTACTCCCAAGTGCTATACAAGTATTAATTGAAGCTTGATTGATCTTAATCTGCAAATACCTCCTGTGTCCACAAGAAAATATATTTCTACATAGATATATGTTCACATTTCTGTGTGCTGAATAAGGATGCCATTCTGACCTGAGAACAACATAATCAAAAAAAAAAAAAAAAAAAACTGAAATGCACCAAGAGAGGAAGTAGCAGCACTTTCACTTTCTAAGTTGTTTACAAGATGAAAAAGTTATTGCTAGCCCAAGGGCATTGAAAAGGTAGTGGTTAATGGCACTGGAAGCAGCACCACTTCAGGTCCGTGCTATCAACCAGATCTATATTTATCTCAAAGTATATTCTCTGACCTTTTGAAACTTGTTATTTCTTAGTGGGGTGCTTAGAAATGACTGTTTTAAAGGAGCAAAACAATTCAGAGCATTATAATTCTGTGGTTTTTGTGTATATAACGAACATTAAAAATCATATGTTTTTGTCATTCAGCAAAGCTTGTTCTTATTACATAATGTGTCTATGAAATTACTGGTTTCTTTCTTTCTTTTTTCTTTTTTTTTGCCAAATACTAAAATCTTCTACTGCCCTACTTTGTCACTGCAATAATATTCTCCTGTGAAAATTGGCAGTACTTTCTTTGTCTCTCTTTACTTTCTTCTCCTTTGCAAAAGTTCCTACGTTAATGTCAAGAACAGAGGTGTAACTTCACAGTCTTGGGTTGAAAGAGGTGCCATAAAGCCTTTGCATGTGCTGGTGGTCTTCTTTGGACCTATTCCAAAGGTTTGATGTGACAGCACTTGCTATCAAGCAGTTTTGTGCAAGTGCCGTGTCAAGCGGTGATTATCATTTTTTAGAGTCCTCATGATAATAACCATGAATCAACAACGGTGAGTAAGGCTGTGTATGTAAGCTAATGGGTAGATGCTTTACCTAGAGTTGGATTTGCGTCTTCAGAAGAAATGACAGATTTATTGATTTTGTTCTGGGAAGTGGACCTCTGACACTCCAACAGCAGATCTATTTTGTGTAGGTCTTCTAATTAAGGCTGACAGCTTATTCTAGTCATGGAATATGCTTAGCATCTTGCTGAACTTAATCTATGTTGACCAAAAAACAAGCTAGAAAAATATTTAGAATTTGACATAATTATTTTTAAACACTTTTCTCTGAATAGCCCTATTGCTTTGATCAAAAAATTAGACATGGAAGTAACAGTTGTATAACCACAAAATTGTGCCTCTCTGCCTTGATGAAAGACTCAAAGATTTGCTAGATTACCACTGACCTATCTGAAGACGATGCTATCCCTGACTACCTCTGTCCTCCCAGAGGTCCTGGTGTTTACTAGATGTTTTGTTTTCATTTGGCCATAAGAAATCCTACTGGTAGCATCACAGGCAAACACTTACTCAATTAAGGAGATAAATGAAGAGAGGATCTTCTTGTAACTAAGAGCACGGAGCCACTCATTCTCCCTTCTGTGATCTTGATGGCCTTTCTGATGGTATATAGATAACGTAAAAATGGAAGTACATTAATTTGAATAAAAACTGAGAGCAGAAGAGAGGGAGAATGAATCTGATCATGGAAAAACAGGGAGGTGAAAGAGAAGCATTACAGCAGTGAGGCTGAGACTGAATGTCAGGACAAGAGACAAAGAAGTCAAATAGTGACCGGAGGGGGAAATAGATTAAACAAGGAGAGAGATACTACTAATACAAGAAGGAGTCAGAGAATGCAACTGAAAGGGCATGGATAATAGGGCAGGCTCAAGTGGCCAGGAGAAAGAGAGACCAGAAATTAAATTTAGAGTTGCAAAATGAAGCACTCAGGTCACCCTGGTATGAAGGAAGGTTGCTTGTATATTGCCTTGTGCATCTGGTTTATGATATTTTTCTTTAATTGCATGATCACATACATATTTTCCACAAGATTCAATCCTTCAGTGCCCAGCATGCAACTGCACATTGCTCAATGAAGGGGAAACAAAATAATGGCTGCTTGTTAAATCAGCACAGTCTGTAATTTAATTTTATTCTGGTTTGCACACCTTCAAAGGGACAAGCATTCTTTCTCTGACAAGTATTTTCTGGCAGTTTTCAGAAAGTAACTAGTCATACTGCAGTCAACTATCATGATGGTAATAAATCAAATGTTTGCATATCATTAAGATGTTTTTAAGCAGTAAATTCCTTTGTGTTCTGCAGCTACAAAAAGCTAATCAGTCTTGCACAGCACCCTGGAAACTGATAAACTATAGCTGTTTGGACTACGCTTGACTAGAACAAGCTTCAGTGTTGAAGGATCCATCAGAGAAACTATTTTACTCACATCTGAGCCATTTGGATGGTTTCTAGCTAGAGCTTTTTGCTTATTTGTGTCTTGGGTAAAGAGGCAACCTTTTAAATAAAGATCCAAGATATTTTAGCCTTTAATGATTTAGATGAATTTAATAGAGCATGGATTTGAAAGGTCTGATTGCCTTATTTAGGAAGTCTGTTTTTGTATATTTTCTCTATATTTTGCATGGATTCAGCAAAAAATGGAGGTTAGTCTGCTGCTTTTGTGAGTAAGTTTTGGAGTAGCAGGTGTGAAAACTTAGCATGGTTCAACTGTAGATTTCTCTTGATTGGGTATAGAATTGAAAAAGAATCCATATTCAATTGTTCTGTTTGAATTTTCCTATTTGTTTATATGCTTTATTTAACTTTTGAATTCTGTGGTATGAACAGTGATCAGTGCCAGAATTTGCCTTGAAATCTGTGGAAGAATAAAATAACTTAGATGCCATTGCAAGTACGTAAGCTCAATTAGAACAAATAGATCAACTGACACAACATGATAAATGTTGAGTCTTGGTGAGCTATTGATGAACAGACCTCTTAGCTTTTCTCTAAGGTTTTCTTTTTTCTATTTTAACTACATTGCTTAGATATCATGGTGTGAATTTTAACCAGAATTCTGTTTTTTGTGGGGGGAGGGTGATTCCTCTGTCTTCTAAAATGCATTATTTTCTTGAATTTAGTAATGTCTTCATTATCATAGAAAATAATGGCACTTTTAATGGAGGTATTTTGATGCAGGTAGTATTTAATAAAAGTACTCCAAAGTTGCCTCTGTTTCTGTACTTATCTGTGTTATTCTTTAAATGGCCATCTCCTTGGGAGATGGCAAGGACACAGAATCTACAAACTAAAACAAACAAAAAGCAATATTAAACTTAATAACAACGTGTGCTGCATCTGTGCTACAGCCATAATTACATGTTGGTTGGTGTTGACCTTACAAAGGCTCTATTTACGTTGAAGCAAATTTTAGACTCTCTTATATTGAAATAGACTTTGTATCAAGGGGACCGTTGTCCAAACCTCTGACCAAAAAAAAAAATCTTACTCTAAATGGGTATAAACCTATGAATGTTTGTTAAAACAAAACTGTTCCGTCTGTTCTTTAATAATGTTCTTCTTGTAATTCTAGTGATTAAGTGGCCATCTTCTGCTCTTTCAGTGTAGAGATTGGTGAAAGTGTGAGAGGAGAAGATGTGTATATTATCCAGAGTGGCTGTGGAGAAATAAATGACAACTTAATGGAACTGCTCATCATGATCAATGCTTGCAAGATTGCATCATCCTCCAGAGTGACTGCAGTAATTCCATGTTTTCCATATGCCAGGCAAGATAAGAAAGACAAGGTAGGTAAGAACTGTGTAATTTCTGCAATCTTTTCTTAGCTTCTTCTCTCAAAACTTTTTGAGATGAAGTGTATTTCATAAACATTTCAGAGATTTGTAAGATTTTTTTACCCCTATTTTTATGCTAAAATATTGGATTATATCATCTGCAAGTGAATGAAGTGAGACAACACATGACTTTTTGCTTATGATTTGATAATTGATGTGCCTTCAGTTTGAAAAAGTAGGTACATCCTATGTGTGTGGTATTTTGCAGAGTATTCTGCTAGCAAACCTCACGTTATGGGACTGTTTTTCCTGCTTTTTCTAGCCTTTTTTTCCTCTATATATGAAGAGAGTACACCCTTCTAAACATTTTAATTAATGCAATTGCTTAGAATGAAATCCTAAATTTGAAGTGCTGTAACCATTATGCAGGTGGGTTTTACCCTATAGCAGCCAAATGGAAGGAACTGATTAAATCTGCAATGTGTAAGAGTGATGAATGAAAACACTATTTTATGCTGTAAGGCAGATCTTTAAAAAAAAAAAAAAAAGTTTATATATCTGGAATAACTTGGAATAATTTATTTTAATTGATGCAGACCAAAAATTCTATAGAAATCCCCGAACACTTTTCTGATTTTAGTGTCTGTCCCTGAATTTGGTATGCTGTAACTGATGAATAATATACCAGTTCAGCCAAGTTGATAAGATGGTAACAAAGTCTGGCTAGTGAGTTTGATTAAAATACATGTATATATATAGAGAGAGAGGTAGTTTCTTTATTTCCACTATATATATAAAAAAAACTAATGTTACATGAATTTTATTTTCATCACAACTCACTTGAAAAGAACTAACAAGAATAAATGTGAATTTAGCTTTTAAAATTGGATTGCAATGGTTGTCTTTTTGTAAAATTTCCCCTCTCTGATACTTCCTATAAATGGACTGCTCCTTCCTTTTCACTTTGGGCATTGAGCAAAATCCTGAAATCTCTGTGGTGTTATTTTCATTCATCGATATAAAATGTAACAGGACTGACAAACAATGCAAAAGTTAAATAAAAATAAAAAAATAAAAATAATAATAATAATAATTGCAGATATTACAAAATATGTCATTCTCAGCCTGTGATGGATAAGAACAAAATTAAATGGAGGAAAATTACTTTCTAGTATATTTGTTCTTTAACTGTAGGCTCTCTAACACCAAACTAATGTTGTACTTCCAAAAACTGAATCTGAGAGTTAGATAGTAGCTCCCTGTTCTTCACATACATCTTTTGGAACTTCATTTTGCTGTGTTTCTGTATTGACTAATGCTCTCACTTGACTAGGAGAGCTGAAATTTTTTTTTTATTTTTTTAAATCAAAAATGCTAGGGAGGGAGAAAAAATACTTTGTTGAAAGGGAAGGAAAGCATCTCAGTATGTTTTTGTTTCCGAATTCATATTCGAAGATTCTGCTGGACCATCATATAAGTTTTTGGTGTGGGAAAAGGATGAGCATGTCCTATGCATCTAGGTAATGCCTTGTCACGTGTTCCCCAAATCCATCTGGCAGGCTTTCAAGAGACACTTAAGCCCTACAGTGTGGTGGCTCACTGTGCTGCTGAGGAACATGTCTTTTGAAATGCCGTCTGAAGATGTGTAGCACAGGAAAGTAGGGCACTATTAGAGGTTATGAGCATTGTTCCAGACTGTTCTCCAGGTGTTAGTGAGATCTCCTGCAATTTTCTTTCTTTTTTTTTCTTTTTCTTTTTTTTTTTTTTTAACCTCTGTTTTGCAATTGAGAAAGTGTTTGTCATCTTTGGAAATTAACCTTGGTAGTTAACCTCCATGTTGCACAGTAAGCTATAATATAGGTGTCGACACTGGGCAGCTTATTGACCGGGAGATCCTTCCTCTCACTGGTGGATTGCATCACATCACTCAGTCTTTGACCCATGTTGAGTGCACAAGCTTTGTGTGCTGTCTGAAGAGTCAGTTCACTGGTGCCAGCTATTTTCTTACTATGGTTATAAGTGGATTTTCTTCTCTCTGGCCCAAGATATTGCTGTAGCTTGCTTGAGTGTGAAGTGAAGCCTTATAATCTTCACGATCTGGATGCTGGCTTCTGATTTAAGTTGTTGACTTTAATCCATAAAGAACTAAATGGAATGAGTCCTTGCTGCTTGAAATACGACTGTGTTCTTCATGCATCTGTTGCAGTTAGATCACTGAGAACACTGAAAATGTCCTTAATTTTTTGTAAGTAAAGGTCCTTGTGGTAAAGCATCATATTCTGAGCAAGGCCTATGTAATCTACTCTGGAAATTTTAGCAGAAAACCTGGACTAGCTTTAAATGAGATAGCCAAAGCTATCAGCAACAGTTCCAGCAAGGCAACGCAGAGATCTGTGCAAGCTGTTTTCTCACTTACACAGACAAAGAACCAGAGGTTTTAAAAAAAAAAAAAAAAAAAAAAAAAAAAAGGCGGAGGGGAAAGCTTGCCCAGAATCACAGAAGAGTTGATAAATTGATTTAGACATGATCAAGTGCTGTCATAAACTAGAATACTTCTGATACATAAGCTAGCTAATTTAAAATTAGCTCAGGTTTACCTGTGCTTTGGCCACGGTTGCATTTAGGCATCCTCTAATTATGCTAACCATCAAAGCCACGGGCAAGACACATCCATGTAGGATGCTGCAGAGATGCCTTTGAGATGTTAGAAGTCTAGTGACAGGTGAGTTTGGTGTTCTACAGCTCATGTAACTTTGTTTTTTTGATTTGTAGAAGGGGGCCGTGGAGCGTTGGGTAGGTATCTTTTTTTTTTTTTTTTTTTATTCTAACACTGCATTTCCATCAATATGGCCTTAAAGGGTGAAACTTACTGGGTTACATCATATATAACTGGGAACATTTTCAGTTTCACTTCTTGATTTCAGTTGTGTTTCACCTGGGCCATAACAGTAATGCTGTGGAATAATTTGCTAATAGAAAGCTCCTAGCTTCTAGTTAAAATTTATTTGGACATTTAAGATAATGGCTGTCAACTTCTGAAGCTTCAAAGCTTATCCCATTTTAAAAATGATAAATTTAGGTAATAAATTAGTGAATGTTCAGTATCCATACACTTCACAACTGGCTTTCTTGGAAGTGAAAGTTCCAGTTATAAATCTTGGGGGTTTCTTGGATTTTGCTTTTTTTTGTTTGTTTGTTTGTTTAGCATGCATGTGATGCATTTTAATCAAGGCAATGTAATAAGATGCTTAAAGGCAACAGAATCTTAATGAACTCCTTTTACTTTCCTCTGCATAGCTATTCTTGTGAGGTTGTTTTTGTTAGCTTTGTGGATTCTTCTTCTGCTCCTGGTAATTTTAAAAATTGCGAATAACTTTGTAACACATCATAAAGGAAGAAATCATTCATATAACTGTTGCTATGAGTGAGCGGGGAATTTGCTTAGAAACTAAAAACTCAGTGATTTTTTTTTTACAATTTAGTTTGTGTACATAATTTAATGTTGCGTTTTGCACTAATAATTCTGAAACTAATCTCAAACTGCATCAAAGAATGGAACAATTAATGTAGTGAATCTTTCTATGTTCTTACCTCTGTCATCTGAAGCAAACATCATAAACTCTCCAATATATAAAGAAAACCTTCGGTTCTCATCTACCTTTGTCATCCAAGTTTCTGAATAATGAGTCCAGGTTATCTGAGGTTCTCATGAACATACTTATTTTGATTTTAAAATGAGCTTCAATTTGGATCATATTGTATCACAAAACTTTTCCTATTTTCTGGGTAAGCAATCAAATCTTAAATCCTTCCGAACGTGTCATGCGATGCGTGCTTTTTCTTTTAATGCACAATTTTATATAGAGGAAACTGTCAGAGAGCTGCAAACTTCATTTGTCTTAATCTCCTGTTAGCCCATTCTTGAGAAACAGGTATTGGTGTCTGGCTATCTTTCCCTCCAAGACTCTCTGTCCACCAACATGTAGGCAATCTGATGTGCATGTCTACTAAAACAAGTTACCTAGTGGTAAAACCTTCAAGTTCTTCCTTCTGGGAAGTCAGCCTGCAAGGCCAGCAGCTGAAAGAAGTACCAACTGGTAATGTATACATTAGCACCTGGTGCAGGAAAGTTTTTTGTTGTTGTTGTTTGGTTTTGTTTTTTGTTTGTTTGTTTTGTGATGGTGATACTCATGCTATTGATACGTGAGACAATCTAACTGATGTTCTTGTTGAACAGAAATGGACAAAACAAGAGAAATTCAGTATGCCAGCTAGGGTAGAAATGGCAAACGACGTTCTGGGAAGAATGTAATTTGCCTTGAACAGCTAGGCTGAACTAGTTACTGGTTTCTACCAGCAGGGGTGGTCCTAGCTAGCAATCTTCTCTCCCCCTCTCTTCCAGTTTAGCTTTCTCATCTGGCTGCTATGGGTTCAGACA
Organism: Anseranas semipalmata; assembly: GCA_013399115.1. Lineage (NCBI taxonomy): Eukaryota > Metazoa > Chordata > Aves > Anseriformes > Anseranatidae > Anseranas > Anseranas semipalmata. The sequence goes on along the minus strand of VXAA01006847.1, from coordinate 226,453 downwards.
AATACCAGGGTGTGGCAAAAGGGAAATATATAGCCTGCGAAGAAGGGATGGGACAAGCAGGGGAGCAAACTTCTGTTTTCAACATTGTCCGTTAGCCCTGCTCAGCTGTAGCATCAAACCACATTTTCACAAGGAGCTGATAAGAGAACATGGTGGTAGAGTCAAAAGAGTAGAAACTAAATCTTTGTTTTATTAGATGTTGCTGGAGATTTGAGAATATTGTGAAGCCCAGCTTAGAAATGTCAGTTTGTGCTGCGAAGATGAAGTGAAGTGGTCAGGAGCTTGAATGGCATGAACCAAAACTTTGCTACTACTGATAACCAGAAAGTTTTAGCCAACTTGGTCCTAACAGAATCCTTACAGAATTGAACTTAAAGGAGGACCAGCATAGTCCTCAGTAAATGGAAAATCATCCTCACTGAAGCTCTAGTGATTGCAAACTTTTATGGAAGCTATATGCATCTGAATTGCAGAGATCAAGAGAAGTATTAGCTGCTATACATATCTTCAGTCTTCAACAGACTAAATGGGGACAATATTTTTGTGCTACACAAAAACAATTGAGTAATGGGGTTTTCTAAATGAAGAATTTTTGTAATGGTAATGATAAACTTACTCCAAGCCATAAGGAAATAATGCAGTGTCTTGGTTTCTTTTCTGGAAGTATGTTGTCAATCCACAGGTTAAAAAAGGGAATTGTTAAGTTTCCACCTAAATTAACAGAAGTTTTGAGGAAAATACTGGCTCCTTGATATGATACAGAGAAAATAGCATCCAAGTTAAACTGGCAGTGGTTCAGCTTATTTTAGATGATGACCTTGAGAGGGAGATACTCTGTGGGTATGGGAGGGCTGTATTCCTGAGAGGCTAAATGAAGCTGATTTCTTTGATAGAGAAATGTAGCAGGAGATAATACCTTGCCAGCGAAGAACAGCCTGACAGTGAGATGGCACCTCTGAATTACAATTCTGTTTTCATGCTAATAAACTTAGTGCTAGCTACTAGCCAACTTAAAGATTGGTAAAAAGAAAACAGAAGGTTTTGTTTAATATTTCCGTTACTGACAATATTGTCTAGGGCAACATAGCTTTTTTTTCGGAGCTAAAAAGTCTGAAAACTTTGGAGTAG
>VXAA01006847.1:195149-225298 GCA_013399115.1 Anseranas semipalmata | reverse complement strand
AAAAAAAAAAAAAACACAGTAAGGGATCTTCCAGTCATGATTTTCATATTCAGTCATATTTTCTGTTACTGTTTGTTCTCCATCCTTGTCAGCTTAAAAAAAGCTCTTTACATTGGCATTAACTTTGCTAATAAGATTTTTGTTCTTTCTCTGCTCTTTCCACTTTCCAATTTTTTTTTTCCCACCTTCTACCATGCCCCTTTTGGTAGTTTTAGATTCCTAATTGCATCCAATAATTGAGCCCAAATTAGCAAAAAAGAATAAACAAACAGGCAGGGGTCTTCTGCCTCTGCCTAGAAAGATCTGTTACAGTCTTTACTGTATGAAAGAAATGCTACTGTATCAAGAAATGCTTGATATTTTGTTTTAAAGCATTTTTTTTTCCCCCAATAGCCGTGTTCCCCCTGCCTTCATTCTTCATATTTGGTGATTTAAAAATAAAAATAATAATTTAAAAATAAAAATAATATATATTTTTAAATATATTTGCCTGAGAGTTGGATGTTAATATACAGATAGTGGCTTAGAGAAATGGAGATTGTCTGTCTGTTTCTGTGCTATGGAAAAGCTAGTTAAAAGTTTGAAATAGAGGAGCTGGAAAATTATATCCCCAATTTTATCTGTTGGTCAAATTAATACAAGGCATTATTAGGCAGACCGTGCAAACTGATTTAGAGCTCCTAAATGTTTTGCTGATTTTCAAAACCCTAGTGGCAAGATTAGCTACTGAAAGGCTAGTTTGGTTGAAGTTTTGGAGCTCTTCATACCTAGATTCCAACTGTTCTAAAGGAAAATAAATAAAAGTAGCCAATTATCTGATTTCCTGTATCTACTCCAAATCTTTTTAAAATGTAAACATTTTGTTCTTTGTTTCTCAGAGTCGTGCTCCAATCTCTGCAAAACTTGTTGCCAACATGTTGTCAGTTGCAGGGGCTGACCACATCATCACCATGGACCTGCATGCTTCTCAGATCCAGGTAACTGTAAGTTCTTACTGACTGTGCGTAGGGGCTCTAATCAATTAAGATGAAAGGCTAATATTACTTCTCTGTTTTTTCTCATTGTTTTGAAAAACTGTTCAGAAGTGTAGTTCTCAGGGTTCAGAGAAAGTTTTGATCATCTCAGTATCTGTTTCTAATTAAATCTGCTTTTTGAAAGAGACCGGCATTTATCTTATAGAGTGATTTTTGCAGGCATTTTGGATGCTTGTACATCAGAGTCTTCAGTGGAACTTTCCAAGTCTAGTATAAGAGCTCTCATAAAATACAATGTACTGTTCTGGGAGAAGCTCTCTTAATCTTTCATTGGTCTTATTATTGTAGTGCCCTGTATAGAGTTTTGTTGATAGAGCCAAGGGGACAATATTCATTTGAGAGAAGTGGAGATGGAGGCTGGAAACCCATAGCTGACTTTAGTGCTGAACCAGCAAATCACAAGACTGTTGCCTCAGACACATAGCAGACATTGTTTGTCATTCTAACATGTAAAACTTTTCAAGATATCTTTTTTTTTTTTTTTTTCTCCCCTCTTCTGGTATTCTGTTTAATCAGAACGTCATTTATACTAGATGACTGTCATGCAAATAAAAAGCAGTTTCATTTATGGTCCAACACAGATTTTTTGTTAAAAGCTGCACAAAAAGAAGCATTCCTTTTCTGCTGCTCAGGTACTGCTAACTTGAATCTTCCACATGTTGAAATACTACTGTTCATGTCAAGCAGTTGAAATTTATGGAAGTTAAATATTCTTCACAGAATTTTTTGAGAGCTTTTCACATGCATGAGTTTACATAGGTGCCTAAAGGTGATCTTCTTTCTTGATTTAATATCATTTGTGAACAATTGTTCTTCATTTTGCTGTTCATGGGTGAGATTTTTAGAGACCTTAATATTTGCCTAACTTCCACTGAACTTGGTAGCAATAGCAGAGGGTAGAATTAGGCCAGTGTAAAATACTGATTAAAGCCCTACTATACGTGAAATGCAAGGGCTTGATTCTTTCCCTGTGTCTTCATTCCAGGTAAGGCATAAATGTGTATTCATGAAACTGTTTTTCTCTTTTGGACTAGGGTTTCTTTGACATTCCAGTAGATAACTTGTATGCAGAACCTGCAGTGCTGCAGTGGATTAAAGAAAACATTTTGGAGTGGAGAAACTGTATCATAGTCTCACCTGATGCAGGTGGTGCAAAAAGGTACTACACAAGACTAATACTATTAGCATTCTGTATAGTTAGTGGTTAATGAACTAGATGGTCTAGGCATCTTCTTTGCTATATGACTTGTGCAAGATATATAGTACATCACTGGTGAATCCAACTGCATTGTAAAAAGTATAACCAGTTCTTGAAATGTTGTTTGTGCTTGAAAACATCCAGGAGCTTTCTGTGCTCTAAAGAAAATCTTTTTCTCTCTCCCTGGATATGGCCTCATTAGCTGAGTCCCTCTGCGTGAGGGAAGAGATTTTTCCTGCTGCTTGCTTCTTTAGTCCAGTTGCTGCACCTATTCCTGCTTCATTCTGGAATTGCCTAAGTTTCCCTTCTCTGTTAAAGCATATGGCCTATCCCCACTGTACCTGCTGGCATTTAGGTAAGAGTTTGCTCGAGTCACATTTCTTTTTTCTTTAAGTTATTGCATTCAGGCTGTAAACATACTGACCCCAAACTGCATACTGTGAATATTGTAAAAAGGGAATGAACTTTTGTTTTGGGTAGCAAAAGGTGAAAATAGAAAAGTTAGTTCATTGGAGTGTTTCTTCATTCACAGCATGTGTTACTGTGCAAGACTATCTCTCAGTAAGACTATTTCTTATTTGGTATCTATTGAGTAAAAACTAATGTAAAATCTCAGAAGCACACCATCTGTGAGGTGGTAAAACATGCTGTTGAGGCAAAATGCTTATTCTCAGTTATTGGTCATGCTGCTGCTAGAAACTGAATGGGAACAAAGACAAATGAAATAAATGACTTTGGGCTTACAGGATTCTTAAATGTTTGGAACGTAATTTAGGGAAAATAGTGAAAGACTACCATAATATGATTTTACTTGAAGTCCTTTGGTCTGTTGCAAATGTTCATGTTCTCATAATTAATTAAGGGAAATAAGACTGATCAGAACTACAGAGCTGTTCCTCTTTGGATTACTCAAGTTAAAGATGTGAAGAATATAAACTATAGAAAGCATTCTAAAATTCAGATGACTCAGTCAATTAAATTTCTTTCTTTGTTGCCATCTGGATATTGTTGTTTTCACATAGATATCATTTATATATAAAAGTAAAATGTGTGTATTTTTGTTACAAAATACAGCCTTTGGTTAGAATTCAAGTGAGAATACAACATTTTTTTTCCCCCTAACAAATATTTTTATATTATCAAGTTGATGATAAAGAGTTTATTTTTCTTACCTTTTTGTTGTAATGCAACCAAGCTGTTGCTGCTGAAGTAAGGGAAGATGTTGCTCTCAATAAATTCAGATTCTCCTTCACCTCTCTTAGTAAAATGTAAAGAAGATGGTTAGGCTTTTCCATTTAAAACATGTAGACCTTCAAAATAATGCTGGAGTTAATGAAAACTGAATAGAATGTGAAGAAAGTTTGTCTTAGAATTTAAATCTGGAAGTATTAAAGTAATATGTTTTAAAGTAATATTCATTTAAAATCTTTCTTTTTTGCTTCTTACTATTTGCTTGCTGTCTTTCCAGCTTATTAAATTTTGTGACTGAAATAAGGCATGCAAATTCTACTGATATCTCAATGCCTCTGAGGTAGTGAGATGTGCTGTGAGATTAGTGTATTGTTCACAAAAAAGATGCCCAAACAATGTGGCTTTTTGTTTATCACCCAGTTGGTGAAAGGTAGTAACAAACAACTCCTTCATATTTAAGTGGTAAAGAAACAAAACTGTATTTTCTATTAAATGTGCATGTTAATAACCTTGTTAACAACATTCTAAAAATAATCTACAAAAGACAGGCTACAAGGCTGTGCCAGCACAGAAAAAGGATAGAGTTGTTTATTCCTATGTTTACTGCTTTGTTGTTATACCTACCAGCTCTGGTGTATTAAAAAAATCTTAATAAAACCGTCAAAAGTCTGTAACAAATTAAGTTTGTTATTGGATATTTGGCCACCAGAGGTCACCCTGAACAATTTTAAAATATCTTTGTCAATGTATTGCTAAAAGAATCGCTGATGAGAATCGCTATTTGATTACTAGTCAAGTACTGCTAAAAATTATTAATCGCTATTAACCTTTTTTTTTCCCCCCATTGGTTTTGTTTCATGTTCCAGCAATGGTATTTTCAGTTGGGACACTAACGTGCTTAGAATTAGGGCTACCTTAGACTAAGTATTGCAGCAGCTTAATAAAAGCATGTGAATAGCTGCAATGTTTTCAAACACAGTTGTTTAATGCCAGAAAGCCAAAGTCAATTTAGAAAATACTTCTTCTGGAGTATAGCTTAAGACACTCTGGTGGTACTTATTAACAATGAATTAAGATTGTTTCTATCCTGTCTCATTATTTAAAAAAGCTCGTGCTACAGTAACTTAAAAGCAAGGAAACTTGCAACCTGTGTTTCAAAGCCATGCTTATGTATTTATCTTTTCTTTCCTTTAAAATAGTTTTCTAAATGTGTTGTATTTCTTCCTGTCACCTAGGGTTACTTCAATTGCTGACAGGCTGAATGTGGAATTTGCTCTCATTCACAAGGAAAGAAAGAAGGCAAATGAAGTGGACAGAATGGTCTTGGTGGGTGATGTGAAAGACAGAGTAGCAATTCTTGTTGATGATATGGCTGACACGTGTGGCACAATATGTCACGCAGCAGACAAGTGAGTATTATTGTGAACTGGTCCGATGTCTCATTGTGCTGTAAGCTACAGATAGCAGATGAACACAGTTGCTGTGTCCTGCGTACTTATAACTCAACCTGACCTCTGTGAAGTCACTCTGATCTGATTCCTGACTCACCATCCTGTGATCAAGCTGTTTCCGTCCTTTTTTTTGAGAGAAGACTTACAGAAGTATATAATCTGGATTTAGAAAAAGGACAGAATAAAGAAAACGTCATGTAGCTTGGAAGGGACTTGGGACACCTATTACATTTTTTCAGTTCCAAGGCAGAAATGACAGATAGAAAATCATTATTTTCTTAAAAACCTCATCATGGAGCCTTTACTAGATTTAACATTACAAAGTATTTTCTCACGGTGTTTGGTGCAGGTTTAATAATAATCTTTAATGTACATCTTCAATATAAAACTGCCTATCCTTTTCATCCTATGAGGTGAAAATATTTTTTTTCATCTTTTGTCTAGAAGGTAGTTGAAGATTGTTTTCAGCCCTCTCCAGACTAAATAACTCCTATTTCTTCAGTCTTTCCACATGGTTTCTAGACCTCTGTTCAGTTGCTGATGCCCTCAGGGTTCTTTTTGATTCTTGAAAGGGTCCAATTCTTGAAGCACAGCACGTGCAAGTAGACCCACTATCTAAACTGAGTCCCTAGCAGTGCTAAGTAGGAAGGATTACTTTATGGTTTTCAGGCTGGCTTTATGCTGGCACATCTCAGGGTACTAGTAAGTTCTTTTTTTCTACAGAAGTTGGCATTATTGACTACACTGAACTTTGGTACTGTCTGTAACTTTAAAAAAAAAAAAAATGCTGATTCATGAAATGATTAATTCTTCCTGTTTCTGTAGCTTCACAACTCAAAACGTATGGCAGGAATTCTAGCTTCAAAGCTATCTTGACAACTTGGAGAGGTGGACTGAAATTAACATTAAGAACAAATGTTAGGCATTAACACATGGGCAATAATAGACTGAAGTGCTCCTGCCATTCCACTCCTATCCCAACATGTGTTGCCACCTTTGGTTTGGGAGGTCAAGAGCTGCAATCTAAACTTGTCCAGAGGCCTGAGGTTTTAAATCTTTGATCCAAAGATCTTGTGTTTTGATATGGTTTACAGCAAAGCCCACCCCCATATAGAGTGCACATACAGAGTGCACATTGGAAGAGGGAAGGAGCTGCTGAGGAACAAACTATGGGAATGTTTTAAATTGTTGCAGCTGAACATTTACTATAGTGTTGCTACTCTTGGATGTAATCCTTTATAAAGGTAATGTCTCAGTTAAGAGCATTTTGAATTTAAATTGCTGTCCAATATACTTGTAGACACTGTGAACATACAGAATAGTCTTGTATCCAAAAGAGGTCCATGTGATGCTTCCTGCCTGAGTCTTTCATGTTCTGTTGAAGTAATAGGGTGAAGTTTAAGTGAGCTAGATGTTACCATTAGTGGTTTGAAGTGAAGATCATCCCACAAGCTTACAGTCTTTAGTTTCAGGCTTGCTGTTTGCTTCTAGATGATCAGGATGTCAAAAACTCATGGCAGAGAGATTCATGTAGTCTTCTATTTCTTTTTCACCTTGATGAAAACTTGATGAAATTTTGCAAATAGATGTTTTGCAGTTGTTTGCTATCCTCATACTAATCTGCATCAGACCCCAAAGCATGCTTGTAGGCTATGCCCTTCATAGATCAAAATCATGAATTGCCTAGCCAATGATTTTTGACAATTGAGTCTTATCAAAAAGGAGACCTTTATTTTCTGTTATAAAAGTAGTGTTTCTTTATTTACCTACAATAGATTTTTATAGAGCAAATTCTAAAACTGAGAAACCTTCAATGTATCTGCAGTGTTCACTAGAAAGGTGCTTTTGATTGAGTGATACTGCCTTACATCATGTTCTTGTCATGAAGTAGTGTTTTTCACTAATGCCAAATCTAGGTGAGATGTACTTTGTGATTAATCAGACTTGTTCACCAAAATACTTTAGGCCTCTTTGCATCTCAGCAACCTAGGTGCATATCCAGCAGATGAACTAAGAAATGTATTTCCAGATATAGCAGATCAACTTGCTTAAGTGTTTTTGTTGCACTCTTAGTACACACTCACCCTGTTGTAGTGCATCCTCCTTGCAGAATGATCATAATCCTTTGATTCTGGTGAGTTGTTCAAAATGAGATGATGTTTCTGTGTTCTTGTCTTTTTTCCCATCTTATTCTGCTCATGCTATGATCTGATAACATACCAACTGTTGAGGGCCTCCAGCTGTCCTAGCTTCATTTGTAGTCTTGCATAGCTGTGTCTGGAGGCAGAGAGGCCAATCAAAGCCAAATGAAGAGATTCTGACTCAAATATAAGTTGTTCTAGTTCTTTGATATGTACAGTTTTTTTCTCCTTTGCTGCATCATTTCACTGTGTGCTTGGATCAGCAGCATGTCTTCCCACAACCATGCACTAAGCTAGGCTTTTAATCATCAAATATTATTCTTCCTATTGAGGAATTTTGTCCAAGCAGAATTGTTTGAATTGCAAATGAAAATAAAGGTGCGCAATAATGGAGGCACAATAGAGTTGTGAATACTACTATCTAACCTACTTCATTTCTGCTTGATTGAGACAGAAAAATTATGTTGGAAATTGGTTGTATGTTCTGTTGATGTGGTCAAAAGTGAAGCATTTTTGTTTAGTATCACTGTCACTGATAAAAACTTTATTATTTTATTAAATTATTTAGCAGTTATTTTTGGTGAGACTTAGAAGTCATATAAACTGAAAAAGTTTGAAGTTCTCTACATTATTTTGTAGATAGTTGTATCTTCCCATAGCTTTCAGAAGGAATTTGTGTATAAAATGTATTTTACAGATATTTGTATCTGTCTTCATCTGTAGCCATGAATTTAAACATGCATCACAGCATACTTTTTCCTTCATATTCTACAGGTTAGTATCTGCTGGAGCCACCAAAGTTTATGCTATTCTTACTCATGGCATCTTTTCTGGTCCTGCTATTTCTCGGATTAATAATGCAGCGTTCGAGGCTGTTGTGGTAACTAATACAATCCCCCAAGAAGAGAAAATGAAACACTGCCCCAAAATTCAGGTACTATGGTGTCCTTGTGATTTGTTTAAACTCTGGATTTGTTTTTTCACTATTCTCTGGTGCTAGAATTTGTGCCTTGAGCTGAAAACAATATTCTCAAATACATTGTGCAGGTTTGTTGTTTGCAGAACATCTGTTAAATCATGCTGAAGAACTGTTTTAAGGGGATTAGGTAGCATAATAGAGTATAAAAAATATATTTGATACTGCAACAGATTGAGTATGCCTGACTGAAAGAGTAGCAAGTATAAAATTGGCTTTTTTTAATCAATATTAATCATACAGTATGATTAGGAACTCTAGGGTATTGTGGATGCCGTAGAAACCTTAGGCTTCTTCATTTTGTTTGAAAATACACTAATGAAAATGCCCAAGATAACAATAACAATACCATATGTTTGCTTTCAAAAACCAAAGTGAAAATTCAAAGCTGACTTATCTCATTAACTTTTACATGAGATTGTTCTGGAAAGTCATGTGTTCTTTTTCTTACTGCAGAGAAGAGGAAAGTATAAAATAGTGCTTTTTAAATGTTACACTGAATTAAAAAAACTTATTTTTTTTTTTTTTGTACTTATTGAAACAAGGCAAGCATTTAAAAAGTATACTTCCATTAAACTGTACTTGTGTCAAGGGGACACTGCCATCTGATGGCTGGAACAGTTTCTTTTTGACAACACGCCCTGTTCTAGAAGTCTTCAGCAATATGCCTGTGCAGAAAGTGTTTTCTTATCTAGTTTTTGAGTTTGTACCTCATATTAGTGCTGTTTTCCAGGTTAATTACCTAATGCTTTAATGTTATTTTACTTCCTAGAAGAAGTAAGAGTAGAATAGTAAATTGGGTGTTTGTATACAGATTGTATGTTTCTAAACTGCCTAGTTTATTGCTGCTGGCATCCTATAAAAATTACCTTCCTGATTTTTTTGTTTGTTTTTCTTGCAGTTTATTGACATTTCCATGATCCTAGCTGAGGCAATTCGAAGAACGCACAATGGTGAATCTGTATCTTACCTGTTTAGTCATGTCCCCTTGTAACAGCAGGAAGCTATATTGCACTTTTGCAAAGGTCCTGTCAACTAGCACTACTGTTTTTAACAATGCATTTCAACCACAAGAAATGAGTATATTTGTAAAATTCCAGAGCTTGTATGTTTAATCATGATATTTGTCTTGTAATTATCCTTTATTCTTTGTAAATGGACAATAAATCTCCATCTTGCAGAAACTTTTTATGAATCCCCTTGAGAGTTTGGGAGTCTTCTGTGTTGCATAAGTTCTCTTTTATGTACTCATCCATGCTTTCTACTACTAGTGCTGCTTCAGATTTGTTTTTCTATTCAGAACTACTGAATGTCTGTTCATAGAACTCAATGAAATTTATGCATATAAGATTGTTTCCTGTGTTAAGCTAAATGGTTCAGAGTTGGGCATCTTGCATCTATTCATCTGTCAGGTAAGCAGATGTTGGGTTTTGTTCTGTTATGTTTAACTACCATGAATATTTTTTTGTAAGCCCTAGCAGAGTTTAAACTTCATGTTAATTTTAAGGAACTGTTGACACATCACAGTATTAACTGTTCCATACACTTCACGTTCATTTTCCACAAGATATATATGGCTGCTGTTTTCTTTTGTAAAGCTCTTGGTGTTTCATTACATTACATCATTTGGTTAATGTCTATTTTGTGCAGTGACTGTCTTCAGTTGTAAGATTAATGTTTCAGTATTCTTGGCATGATTCATTTCATGTGTTTCAATAATAAGAACCAATCTTTAATCATGACAAGTTTTGAATTTCATTTTTTTCCAATAGTTGTATGAGTCATTTCATAGCAGTTTTCCTGTTAATATTGTAAAGCTTCGCTATGCATTGTCCAAACAGCAAACTTAAACAGTTATATTCATAAAAATTGGTTTCTACCCACACTTACTTGATAGAGAAAAGTATTTTCAGATTATTTTTAAACTGCAGTCAATAGAGCTTCAGCTTGCTATTATAAAGTACCACAATACTTTACTGTGCAGTCAATGAACTATGGTAGATTAAGCAGTCTTGAATACTTTAATATTAGAGAATTAAAATCATTGTAAGAACAGTTTTGACTCCTGAATGCTGGGAAATTGTATGGTTAAGTACTGGTAATGCAGCCAGCAGTAGATTCTGGGGAGGAGGAAAAAAAAAAAAATCTAACATTGTACTTCTAGGTCTTCAAATTTTTCTGTGGAGTCTTTTCAGTTTTCCTGCTAGAATGGAAGAGTTTGTGTGTATTAAGATTTTGTTCCTGCACCTAGGTCATGGGAGAACTCAGTTTTCTACCTGAAATTGCAGTTGTTAATTGCAAAAGCATTTGCTATGCTTTGAGAAATGCTTCGTGACTGTGGAACTGCATAAAATAGCCTTATTTCATCCTACCTTGCTTATTCTGGGATATATTTATAGTGATACAGTGTACTATAAAGTGGATTTTTTTCATTTAAGACAATCTTAAGACAGACAGTGTTCATTTGGTTTCTCTGAGAAAGAAAATTACTGGAAAAAATTGTAAAGACAAAATAGATTCTATTTCTTCTGTGGGTTCCTTTATCCTATATTAAATATGAGTAAAATATGTAGTGCTTTCAGTGATAAATACAGAAATGGGTGTATAAGATACTGTGATGAGAATTCAGTTCAACCATCAGTTCTCAGAGGAATTCTTCATTAGTTTAATTTTTTTAAAATACTTTATAACAATGGAAATTAATTTACATTATCTTATTTGAAAAGCAATTTTTAAATGTAAGATTATTTAACCTATTATCTTGAAAATATTACTTTGCAGTTAAAATGTTAAGTCGAAGTCTGTGGCCACATAATTATATCCAAAGTTTAGATCTTATCACTATACATAAGGTATACAATAAATTTAATATATGATATCAATTCAGTTGTTTTATAGATCAGATTTTTGTTACAAACAGAATGCTGAATTGTCTGCCCTTACTGTGCACAAGTATTGTAAATAAAACTTGAAAATTACTTGTGCTAAGAGATTACATGTGGTTTTTATTCTTTTGTTACTCTTATTTGACCTGTGCAGGACACAGTCTTCAAAAAGGGAAGGATGTGTTGATACTCTTGCAAACCATGCTCATAAATCATGCTCCAGCTGTCTTGGGCATAGGAATGAACTGTTAATCACACCAGACTGGTACACTTCTTTATAATAAGATCATCCTTCTCCTTCTTTAAACACTCCGAGAGTGACACACTGTTTAAATTTCATTGGGAGTTTGAGTTAACACTATGAACAGATGAAATTCTTATTTCTCAAACTGTTATAAGCAAAACCAATCCCACTGTATTTAACAAGATTAAATGGGGCAAAGAGCAGAAGAAGAATACAGAAATAAACTTGCTGCATCTACCACACTTTGCACACTTGAAATGATCATGAAATTACAGGTGAATTCCAACAGCTCTGTGAAGTATCCCACCCATTTTGACAAAAGGCATAGAAACAGCCTTTTGTGGATGCAGAAAATTTGTGAGGTGTTTATTTATTTTTTAATGCTCTTCAATGCTTTTTAATTTTCCCTGGCCCATTCTGTGATTTTTGGTCTGAAGGTTAGTTAACATAGTTCAGATTGGTGGGAAAACATTCTACTTGCAGCAGAATTATTTCTGAAATAAAGGAGGGGGGGAATAGGGGGAATACTGTACTGCATAGCAGAAGTTATAGGTTTTAGCTCATATCTGTCTACAAACCTTGTTTTGACTAATCCTATTCTGCTGCCCTAGTGGAAGCATGAATTTTTGTCTTTCTTGGTAAAAATACTTGAAGTTTGCAGCCTTTCTGAAAGCTTTTGCCATGGACTACAGGGTTTCTAATGTCAAAAGCTTGGATCTTATTGCTGAGGCAGTGGACTACCTGGAGCGTATCTGAACACAGGTATAAATCTACATTTTTGCTGCACAAGTCCCTCTCTGTTAGCCAGTCTGCTGCACATCCTGGTGTTCTGTCCTCTGTCATGTGTTGCATGGTGGGTTGATGCTGGCTGGCAGCTTAGTCCCCATCCAGCTGCTTGCTTGTTCCACACTAGCAGAAGGGAAGAGAGATTTGGAAGGGCAGCAGCAAGGGAAAAATTCAGTCGAGATAATGACAATTTAATAAGTCAAGAAAAAAAAAAAAAAGAGGAGGGGGAGGAACTGGTGTGGAAGCAATCCATCACCACCTGCCAGCAGTCTGGTGCCCAGCCACACTCTGAGCAATGGCTGCTTTGGAGAAACTCCCCTTCCCATCCAGTTTTATTGCTGAGCACAATGTCATATGGTAAGGAATATCCCTCTTGGGTGAGTGGGGGTCAGCTGTCCCTGCTGTCTCACCTCCCGGCATCTCATCCACCCCCAGCATACTCCCTAGGGGGGTAGAGTGGGAAAAGTTGAAATCCTCATTATTGTGCAAGCACTGCTCAGCAATAGCCAAAATGCTGGTATGAACACTGTGTTGGTCACAAATCCAAAACGCAGCGCTGTATAGGCTGCTATGAAGGAAGTTAACTCCAGGTGAGGTGTGGTTGTGGACGGTCATCTCACACTTCTTTAGGCCTGTGTCATGCTGTACTTGCAAGAAAAGTTAAAAGAGGGGAAAGAGAAAAGACATTGCAGACAGCAGGTACCAGCACGGGAGCTCAAGTTAGAAGTTGCACACATGTGCATATATACATAAATAGATATCTGTGCTTATTGGAGGAGTCCATAGGGGTGACATGCATCAATTGTTCACGTTTAAGTTACTTTCAGGGGAATGAGGGAGTGAGGCACATGCTGCTGGCCCTCAGCTTGGAGGCCCCTGGCCATACAAATGCTTGTGTGGTTCAGGCTGCAGGGACAAGGCCCTGAGACCAACAGTGCAAGGGCAAGGGGAAATGCTGCCGGAGCAGCCCGGGAAGAAGGGTGCAGGGCTGTGTGTGAGCAGCTGAGCGGCTGTAAGGGGAAGGCCTTCAGCAATATGCAGGTTAAGGCACTTAGGATGTTGTGCAACAGCATAGGTATGGTGTTCAACCATATATACATGTGTACAATATATATGCTGTATTATGCACATCTGTTCATATATAGATGTTATTGATACATAAAAATATATATATATAAGGAGAAAAGAGTTCAGTCTCTTTCAGTTGCAGTGCATGAGGTTAGGTAGGATCAAAATAACCGCTGCTGAGTAGTGGCTGTCACCCCATAGGTGTCATGCACAATTTTTAAAAGGCAATATCAACTCCTATATTGAGAATATCATGTTACCTCATCTCTAGAAGCACATAAATTGATGCATCTGCATGTCTAATGTGAGCATCCTTACTATTGCTTGCTTGCCCTAATCTTAAGCCTTTATTTTATGTGGAGCTGCTTTCTTGCTGTGTGATTTGGTTGGATTCCTCGGTGTCTGGATTCCAGTGTGTTCTGCAAAGGTTATTTTAGTGTTTCCTCTGTGCTCTTGCTTGAGAAAAAATGTCATAAACCATGGCAGGATTATCGATATGAAACTCTTCAAATCAGTGTGGTCCTGCAGGCTGGTCCTTTCATCAATAAGAAATAGAATTTGAGGTTATCCAAGCCATAAATGCCCAAACTCCCCTGAACGTGCCAGTTGTGTGACTTGATGGCACTTCCTGCATTTGTGCTCATCACCACCTCCATCATTCCTGCCGTTAGCGCTTCTCCTCCCTCTCTCCAGAGGAAAGCAATTATGCCCTCTCTGCCTAGCCTATCTCTTGACCACTGAGGAAGGGGGAAGGGGAGAGGCACAGTGGCAGCACTGAGCACAGAAGGTAACTGTGTCTTACGTCAGGCATCTTTAGATAACTACTGCCTACCTTGTTGGTAACTCATTCTCAGTAACAGGAATGCAAGGCACCTTTGCTTTCAGCAAACGCATAATTGATTTGTAAACACCAAGTGGTCAGTCTTGGCACTGTGGTAGTGTGGGGCAATCAGTTTTTAGAAATGGGAAAGCCTATTTCTCTAATGCTAGCAGCTCCCTCAGTCATATCTTAGCTTGCAGGACTGTTGAGTAAGCTCTTTGTGCAGATCTGTGAAGCTGTCCTCCCTCACTAGAGAGCTGAGAGCAGCCACTTGCCGTCCTCTGCCCTTGGTGTAGGCCAGTCTTCTCTGCTGTTGTCTTCTGTTTACTGTTTTGGTTATTTTTAGTGCCTGCAAACACAGTTCTGCAACTGCTCAGCAGGGATTCTACATTTGGACATCCCTTAAGCCTTCTGCAAATGATTTTGTTACCATTTCCTCAATTGTGCTATCCATTTCTGTTTGTGGTTCTCTTTGTACATCTGTCTGCATAGGTTTAAGAGTCAGCGTATGTATTTCAAAAATTGAGCAACTTCTGTGATAATTTCCTTGATAAATTATGCAACTCCACACTCTGAACATCTATTAATGAATACTTGTGGTGCTATCATAAGTATTGGTTTGAGGGGTACCTCTTTAGAGAAAAGACATTATTGTAAGACTTTAAGACTTTAACTAAACTACCTAGCTTTAAAGCGAACACAGTAGAATTGTGATTTTGATAAATAAACTACAGCAAGATGCTGTAAGTTTTAATTTAGAAGAAAAAAAGAAGAATTATAGCAGTTCAACGTTCACCAGTCTGATTTCAATCTAACTGAAACCCAAGCCTGTAGTTGAATGATTAAGGAGATTAAATAATCTTGCTCTATTTTAAATGATATTCTGCATTCAGAGAGCTGGCGAAGTACCCGTATTGTTATCAGTGTGTCCTTTCCTGACCCAGGGTGCAGTAGGAAGTACTTTGCTGCTTTCAGTTACTTTGTGTTTCATAGCAGGCAAAAGAGATTTTGTGGGTCTGAGGGAAACCTGGACTCTTAAAACAGTAGGTTGGTGACTGCCTGGGCCTCTAAAAATCAAATTATAGCTCTGAAGTTTGTGACTGCTGAGCTCTCCTGCTTTTTCCCCCCACCTTTTGAAGGGAAATATCACTGTACTTTGCTGCCCACATTTCTTAGATTAAAAAAAAAAAAAAAATCGCACTGCGATTCTGTTACTGTTCAGCTAAAGTTGCAGTTTCACTCTGCACAGAATTGAAACTCTCATGCTCTTGGTTGAGTGACAGCCACTTCCTAATACAAAAAAAATAAAATCAGCCTTAGTCCAAAAGAAAAGGCAAAGTGTCAGTAAAGCGATTACAGTTTCTGAAGTTTGTAGCTATACGTTGCCAGGGAGATTTCCAAAGGCAATGTGTACCTGTTGAAAACCACAGGGCGAGGTGACTGCACACTGTGCTCTAGAAAACCTACTTACAACCAAAGCAAGTGGACGTTAAGCACTGCATGCTTAAGCTCTGTTCCAGTGTAATACACCGGAGACATGTTTAGGTGCTTGAAAAAATCAACTTCCATGATTCACCGTGTGCCCTGTCATTCTCTTAGGTACTATTACACAATTAATTAAGCACATTTGCTTTATAATAAGGTGAATAGCTATAGATGAGTTAAAGATAACTTTCTGCTCTGGTGACATATAATTTGTGAAATATTCTGGGTTGAATAGCTAATGTATGGTATTTGCAATGAATGTTTTCCTCCTCCCAGAAATGCGTTGAATGGTCTTGTAGAACTCAGCAGGATTTTAGTGAGACATCTGCATTATTTAGAATAACCCTAAATGAAAAGCTCAGCACATCTTGCATGAAAAGAAAAAATCCAGTTACCCATCAGTTGCAAACTGATCTTTTTTATTATTATTATTACAGTACTTCTAGTAATCAAGTGCAAAATATGAGAAACACAGTCCTGAACCTATCGTGAATTAATGAGCCCTATCCTACTCCTTGATCGAAACAGTAATGACAGTAAATGTTCTTCTTCTGTGCTCTTTCTTGTTTTTGTTTGTCTATATGAGTAAGCCACTAAAACAAGGGAATTTTAAAGCATGATTGCAAATTCTTTCTCTGTTCTTTCTTCAGGTTCCAGTCTTTCAAAATGAGTTCAGCTCCACAACAGTCAGAGAAATTATGAAATTATATTTAAAATGTAAAGAAAAATATGTAGGGAAGAAAGAAATAAAATAAACAAACACTTCCTTTAAGTCTCATTCACTTAACTGACATTTCTTCCATGAAGAATTCAGATTAAGATATTTGTCTGCTTTTATCAGGCACTCAAATGATTCTTAGTAAAAGGCCAGTTTTTGAAGCTATTAGCAGTAGAAATGACCCCATATAATAATCATAAAAATGATTAGACTTCCTAATCTAAAATATTGTTAATGTCTCCCTGTGGTCATACAGCTTGCACTAAAAAGGAAAAAAAGAAGGAACTTGAGCTTCTGTGAATCTTTGTTGTCTCAAGTGAATGCTACCCTTACGTAACACATTTCTCTCCTGTCTGATTAACCTCACTTTCTCATTCTGAAGATATTGCCCTCCTTCAAGATGCCCCATAGCTTGGCTGTTCATCTTAGAGTAGGTCTTCTTATAGTTCCTTAAGGTATGAGACTGTAGATAGGTAAAATACACAGTTTAAAATGAAAAGCATGCTCCAAAGTGGCAGAGGAGAGAGCAAATTGTGGCATATGAGACCGAAAGGGGAAAAAAAAATCATAAATCCAGCACGTGGATTTGAGTAATGTGAGAATTTGTTTAAAAGGCAAAAATAGGAGTACTCAGTTATTTTTATGGGGGTGGAGGAGTAACTGAGGTACTACTCTTTTAATTTTAAAGACAGATATTTGAGGAAGTGGGTTGCAGCAGTTGTTTCACGTTTAATTATTTCTCAAGTTGCTGTTCAGCTGAAGAGAAAAAAGATAAAGCAGAGGTTACTGCTGTTGTCTTGAGTGAGTTATGTCATACTATACTCTGCTCTCTACCTGATCTGAACCAGTTGGGACTTCTTTTATGCTGTTTTCTTCTGCTCTGATTTACAGTTTCCTCCAACAACAAGTCTTTCAGCCGTGGAAGCACACAGAAAATGGTAGGTGAAACTTTCGTTTTAAAGTCGTTGTTAGAACTCATTAACTGGAACTGTTGGGAAAGGTTTTCAAGAGCGTATTCTGCTTTCTAAATGTCCAAATTTGCTGTTGTGGCTGTAAGCTGCAACTTATAATGTCAGGAAAAGAAAGCTAGCATTTATTTGCACTAATATACTACAGGAGGAATATAATAACATATTTTCTAATAGCTATAACTTCTGTAGTGTTCTTTGCTCTCTAACCTTTCACTCTTTTACCTTTTAAAATGCATATGGAACATGTGCAGAAAAACTTCATTAAGAAGCACCCAGACATATTGTTTCTGAATATTTGAAGAATCCCACAGTTCAGATGGAATTCAGTTGTGGATTTGTGCGCGTTCTCAGTTAATATTGGAATATAAGCACTTCTGAACTCCTTACAAGCACAAATGTAGATCACAGAGAAAAGGACAGCTCACATGCATACCCTAGCTGTACTTTTAAACTAGTTGCTAATTGCAAAGACTTTGCACAAGTTAGCATTGCTTATTTCTTCTAATTTCTGCAGTCTTTTTTATTTGTTCTGGTGCTATAACAAACACAGGGTGTTTTGCATGTGAACAGTTAGACACAGCACCAGAATGCAACAGTTTGCAGTTAAAACAGATAATACATTAAAAGGGTATGGAGACCCAAGATATACAAAGAAATGAAGCACAAAGAGAGTGAGAGCGAGGCTGGCTCTGCAAAGACGCTTGGATTCCCCAAAACACAGCAACTGGTGAGAATTCAAAATCTGAGCATTTTACAAGTCTCAGTAGGCGTTTGTTTGACACCTGAAGGGACTTTCAAGCATATTCATGAAGACGTTAGGGCCCAGGTTCATTGCACCTGCTTTCAGGCAGCTAGCAGTGCAGTGCCTCGTCCCTGCTGGGCGTGTGGTCGGGCAGAGCTCCCTCCGCTTGCGGAGAGCCAAGCAGCGCCTGTGGAGGGGCCTCTCTCCCCTCCCTCCGCTCACCCTGGGTGTCAGTGCAGCCCAGGCTGATGGCACTGCACCGGGGAAGCCACGTAAGTGCCTAAAATTTGATCACTGAGCGCAGTGTCTGAGTACAAGTTCACGTAGAAAATTTGTGATGATCTTGGCATCAATCTCATGTTGGCCAAGTCCTAATCTTGTGCTTGGACAGAGGGTTTTAAGTTGGGTTGGCAATCTTTAAAGCTTGATTTTGACTAACTTTTCCTCAAGAGCAACAAACCTGTGGTTTGCCCCCCAGTTAGCAGCAGAAGTTTTCCTTCCTCGTTGTAAAATTACCATTAGATACAGATTCCAGTGATTGGCAAGCCCATTCTTTTTCCCAAGACTGGTGACTAGAAAGTGTCGTGGCATGGACCTGAATGAATAGCACCAATAAATAAAATGAAACACACTCTCACTTAGGATTTTTGCTAGTCTAGTAAAAAGTAATCTACATTAATAATATGGTGTGTTCTTTGGAAAAAAAAGGAAAGCAGAATATTTACAAGAACATATCCAGATTTTTCTTATGCAATGTCTCTTTTCATTCAAAGACAGACCTTCATTTTTCCATGTAATTAATTTCAATGGTAGTACCCTTTCTTCTCCCTCACGCTTTTCTGCCCATGTTAATGAAGAAAAAAAAGAACTCTTAAAAAAAAAAAAAGCAGGATAGTGTAAGGAAATGAACGTATTTTATCTTCTCCAAATTAGCTCCCCACTTACTCTGATTATTCTTATTCATCATTTTCATCCAAATGCTTGTCTACACCGGGAAATCGGAAAAGTTACTCATCCTCTAATGTTGATTGGTTAGACTGTATCGAAGACAATGATGAATGATCTTATCCATGTCTTCAGTCTGGGTGAGTTTCCAAAGTGAATTACTATAAACCAAATGAAAGTCATTTTGATAAAACAAATGATTCACAGGAGTTGAAAATAATGAAATGACTCATTGCTTTGGAATTCATGGCCATGGTCTGGTTAGTCCAGATCAGCTTTCCCTGAGCAATTGTATAAATCATAGTCATGGCTACCAACCTGGTTATTTAAACAAACCTTCCTTTTCTTTGGACCTGCTGAAGAGAAGAAAGCTCCGTAGCTCTTCCTGGGAATGGGAATGGTAGAGGAAGGGCTGTGGTGTAATGAAGTACCAGGAAACTGATAAGATTTTCATGTGCCAATACAGTGAATTCAAGGTCTGTACTGGACTTTAGCATTTTTCCTTCCATACTGAAACTTTATATTCAGAAGCTGACTGAATGAATCCCCAAAGTGGCTCCGTTCTGTTGCTGAACCTAGAGAGCAGAAGTGCAGTGCTGGAGAGAATCTAGTTTCTCTTCCATCTGCTGCCCTGCTAATCACTAGAGTACTCCTCTAGATACATAGGTGAACCATGAGATATGGCGTTGTTATCTGAGGTAACAGAGAAACACAAAGTTATACTTGCATACTGAGGGGATACAGTGCTGTAAGTAAATGGAGCATAAAACAGGAATTCCCAATTAATCTGTGTCATCTACAAAACATGTCTAAGGGAATGCTCAGCTGTGTTTTCACATACTGTCTATGGAATGAGTGGCTCTTAATATGTTCCTGCATCCTAGCTAAAGAGCAAAAACATTTCCATGTATCTTGAACACTTTACCTAATCATCTGATTTTCAGCTGCTTACCTGGTTATCTGCATTTAGTCAGTGTTATTCCATGAGTAACTAATTCTTGTTATCAAAGAGTGTTGAGTGCCATGTATCTATCTCCAATCCTTCCAAACTGAGTTCTCCAGGGAGAAATGAATGATTTTGATTATGGTGGTTTTGATCATCTTGAAATCTCTTGGCCACCACCAGACAGAGGTAGTGAAGAAGCTGTGCAAGACAGCAAAATGGTCATGGTCCCTCTGCCTGTGCTGGGCAAGCCAAGACTGGCAGCATGCCTGCCTGGCTGGTTGCCTCTGGTTGGAGGGCCAGGGTGTCTTTGTCACTGACAGCTGCTGAACAAGTAACTGGTATATTGTGAAGTATTGAAAGCCCATTGCTCTTCCCATCATACACACTACTCTGTAAAGTACGCAAGACCACAAAGACTTGAGAGAGAACGTGTTTTGGAAGGTTCTACAAATGCCTGTAGGATTTTGGCTCTGATTATTGCATTATTATAATTCTTTTAAGAGACATGCCCAATTTTAAATCTGTGTTTGATTTTCATTTTCAGACCTATCATTGACATAGTGCCCTCTTGGCCCTCTGTCCGTATTGGACACTGAAAATGTAAGCTGGTGTTAAAGTATATTGAAGTATAGCCATTGACTGTTTTTGGTCAACCATGCATTTATTCCGACACAAAATACAAGAAGAATGCTTATGTGAAATTTGAATTAGACATGCAGCTGTTAGTCACTATGTTTTTGAAAATTTATGGTAGATTTTAACTGGCTATATATTTTCTTTGTTTTGTCTGCTTCTAAAAATTGACTTTACCCCTTTATACATATTATACAATTGCAATCTGCTGGATGTCTAACACTGTTTCCCCTTAAATAAAGAAAATTCAGACTGTAATCACCCACCTTGTCATTTTTTTAGAAGATTTTTATTTTTATTTTTTTTTATGATTCATTATTTATAGAATGATATTTATCTTATCACTACAATATTTAGTGATAAGAGAGGAAAGAAAGCATTTGAGGAAATACCAATATATGCCTTCCCCCAGACTTACAATCCTTCCTGCACATCCACTTCTGGCCAGTGTGAGACAGGATCCCAGGTCAGCTGAATATTTGCTTTAACCCAGTACATGGTTGATCTGATGTCCTATGGCATATGTTCTCATTGCACTCAACTAATACCTCCCTATTCCTTATTTTTAGGTACCTCATGCAAAGATGTCAAATGCACTGCTGTTTGTCTTGCTCTTCTTATTTCCACTGCTGCTGTCGGGAGCTTGGTTTCCCAAAAGTTTACCTTGTGATGTAGAAGCCTCTGAAGGTACAGTGAGAGTGGACTGCAGCGATCGTCGCCTCACAGAAGTCCCCAAAGGGATCCCTGCAAATGCTACAAACCTGACCCTGACTATTAACCATATCCCCCATATCTATCCCACATCCTTTGCTCATCTTGAAAACCTCGTGGAGATTGACTTCAGATGCAACTGTGTGCCTGTCAGACTGGGGCCCAAAGATCGTGTGTGCACCAGGAGACCAACAATTGAGAATGGCAGTTTTGCTGCTCTGACAAGATTGAAGTCATTGTACTTGGATGCAAACCAGTTGTTGGAAATACCCCGGGGTCTTCCTACTACTTTAAGTCTGCTGAGCCTGGAAACGAACAGTATCTTTTCTATCACAAAAGCTAATTTGTCAGAGCTAAGAAACATAGAAGCATTGTATCTGGGACAGAACTGTTACTACCGTAACCCGTGCAATGTTTCATTTGAAATTGAAAATACAGCCTTTCTGGATCTGAAAAATTTGACAGTACTGTCCCTGAAATCTAACAACTTAACTCATATTCCACCCAACTTGTCATCTACTTTAAAAGAATTGTATATTTACAATAACATGATTCAAGAGGTTCAGGAACATGATTTAAGTGCCCTTCACAACCTAGAAATTCTTGATCTCAGTGGTAATTGCCCACGTTGCTATAATGCCCCATATCCTTGTATTCCCTGCCCCAATACCACAATTAAGATACATTCAAAGGCTTTTTATTCCTTAAAAAAATTAAGAATTTTAAGACTTCACAGTAATTCTCTTCATAGTATACCCAGCAGCTGGTTTGAAAACACCAGGAATCTTAAAGAGCTTGACCTCTCCCAAAATTTCCTTATAAAGGAGATTGGAGATGCTCAGTTTTTGAAGTTTATCCCCGGCCTTGTAGAGCTGGATCTGTCCTTTAATTTTGAACTGCAGATGTATTCTCCATCCTTGAACCTGTCTAAGACATTTTCCACCCTCTCTAACCTGGAAACCCTGAGGATCAGGGGTTATGTCTTTAAAGAACTGAGAGAAGGAAATCTAGATCCATTGCTCAATCTTAGAAACCTAACAGTGCTGGATCTTGGGACTAATTTTATTAAAGTTGCTGACCTATCAGTGTTCAAGAAATTCCAAGCTCTTAAAGTCATAGACCTGTCAGTGAATAAAATTTCTCCTTCTTCAGATGAAAGCAACTTTTATGGATTTTGCTCTAATCCCAGGATTTCAGTACAGCAACGCAACAGGCAAGTTTTACAAGAGATGCATTATTTCAGGTATGATGAGTATGGCCGAAGTTGCAAGTCCAAAGACAAAGAGGCTAATTCCTACCAACCTTCAGTTAACAGGGATTGCCTGAATTATGGAGAAACTCTAGATTTAAGTAGAAACAACATATTTTTTATTAACCCCTCAGACTTCCGGAATCTTAGTTTCCTCAGATGCCTCAACTTGTCAGGTAATGCAATAAGTCAAACTTTAAATGGAAGTGAATTCTACTACCTGTCTGAATTGAAATATCTGGATTTTTCTAACAACAGGATTGATTTGCTATACTCTACTGCTTTCAAAGAGCTGAAACTTTTAGAAATTCTAGACCTAAGCAATAATAAACATTATTTTCTGGCAGAAGGTGTTACTCATGTGCTTAGTTTTGTGAAAAACTTGGCCTATCTGAAGAAGCTGATGATGAATGAGAATGAGATTTCTACCTCTATTAGCACAGGGATGGAAAGCCAATCTCTTCAAATTTTAGAATTCAGAGGAAATCGTTTAGATGTTTTATGGATGGATGGGAATGCTAGATACCTGTCATTCTTCAAGAATCTGACCAACCTGGAACAACTAGATATTTCCTTTAACTCTCTCAATTTTTTGCCTCCTGATGTTTTTGAAGCTATGCCTCCAGAACTCAAGATACTCAACTTAACAAGTAACCGGTTGAAGACTTTTGGGTGGGGAAAACTCCACTTGCTGAAGAAACTAATAACTCTGGACCTCAGCAATAACCTTCTGACTACTGTTCCACGAGAACTGTCCAATTGCACTTCAACACTCCAAGAACTGATACTCCAAAACAATCACATTCAACGGCTAACCAAACATTTTCTCAGAGGTGCTGTTAAACTGAAATACTTGGATCTCAGTTCAAACAAGATCGAAATAATTAAGAAAACTAGCTTCCCTGAAAATGTCATTAACAACCTGAGGATGCTGCTTTTGCATGGCAATCCTTTCAAGTGCAATTGTGATGCAGTGTGGTTTGTTTGGTGGATCAATCAGACTCAAGTGACTATTCCTCTTCTGGCCACAGATGTGACATGCGCTGGCCCAGGGGCACATAAAGGAAGGAGTGTGGTTTTCTTGGATCTCTATACCTGTGAGTTGGACACCTCCTATTTGATCATGTATGCTTTATCATCTTCAGCTGTCCTAGGTTTTATGGTGTTCACAGTTATGAGCCACCTCTATTTCTGGGATGTGTGGTATAGTTATCATTACTGTACTGCCAAGTTGAAGGGCTATAGACGTTTAGTTTTACCAGATGCTTGCTATGATGCTTTTATTGCATATGACAATACAGATCCAGCTGTGAATGAGTGGGTGATGACAGAATTGGTTGAAAACCTGGAAGATCGAAAAGCCAGAAAGTTCAATTTATGCCTGGAAGAAAGGGACTGGCTTCCAGGACAGCCAGTCTTTGACAATCTTTCCCAGAGCATTCAACTGAGCAAAAAGACCATATTTGTGCTGACCAACAAGTATATTAAAAGTGGCAGCTTCAAGACAACATTTTACATGGCCCACCAGCGACTTCTAGATGAAAAGCTTGATGTGATTATCTTGATATTTCTTGAGAAAGTATTGCAGAAGTCCCGGTATGTTCGGCTGAGGAAGAGGCTGTGCAGAAGTTCTGTCCTGGAATGGCCGACTAACCCTCGATCTCAGCCCTACTTCTGGCAGAGTCTGAAAAATGCCATAGCTACAAGCAATACCCTGGCTTACAACAAACTTCTCCAGGAAACTGTTTAGCTCTACCATTCCCTGTAGAATATTGTTACTATGCATGGTGAGGAAAAGATACAGAACTTGACATGGAGAAAATGTGAAAGTGTGGAGGATAAATATAACTGTGATATTATACCCCAAAAGGAAATGCACAATTAGTCCAAA
Source organism: Anseranas semipalmata (assembly GCA_013399115.1). Classification (NCBI taxonomy): domain Eukaryota; kingdom Metazoa; phylum Chordata; class Aves; order Anseriformes; family Anseranatidae; genus Anseranas; species Anseranas semipalmata. The sequence continues at coordinate 201,213 of VXAA01006847.1, read as the reverse complement.
AGATAATAATTCATTTGTTTTGCTGTGACAAGATTCAATATAAATTGTTACCAGCAAATGCTTAGCTGACATGCACCTTGGTTGGCATTTGTTACTGCACAGCAAGAGAAGATGCACTCCCCGCTGGCAGTCACTGGTTTAGAACAGAATCACCACTTCCAGCTTTCAGTTCACTGGAGGCCTCCAGCATCTCCTGTGGTTGGGTCAAGTGTGGGTGAGACACTTGTTCAGCTTACTCTAGTACACAGGCTGCCAGGAGGAGTTTGGCCACACCTAAAGTTGCTGTTATTTGGATCACTGTTGGAGTAAATGTGATTTTAATAGAAAATTATAGTTATTGTATTTGTATGTATTTATGAAAAACGGGAGCAGCATTTACTGACACGTTCATCTCAGAAAGTACTTTAAGCAAATTTCATGCTTAGGAGTCAGGAAAATGTAAGCACAATTCTCTTCTCAACTCAGGCTTCCAGCAGCTGCGCCTACCAGTTCTACCTGACTGGGCAACAGCCCTAATCACTGGGGAGATGATGTGCTGGTGGGAATGTTGCCGGGGGCTTGGATGTGGTATGGGAGGTGTCCCACTCTTGCATTGTCAAAAAGGTCATAAATTTGAAGAGGCTTTGGAGAACTTGAGTGGGATAAAATAGGAAGGTATGAGAGAAGCAAGTTCAGAAGGGCTTGCAGGCAGTGGGTTGGAAGGAGTTAAAAGATAAAGGGAGTCCCTTTGCATGGAGCTGCTGCATGGGAGTGAGAAGTGGGAGCAGGACAGCAGATAGGCTGAGGGAAACCATTGAAAAAGGCAGATGGAGAAAATCATGGAAAACAAAGAGGAAGAGGGAAGAGATAAAGAAAGGAAGGTAGGAAAAAAAAAAGAGAAAATGGAAGAAGTGGAAAGAATAGGGAAAAACACTAGCTAAATTATGGTATGATAGAAGTAAAGAAGGATTTACTGATAATTTCCAAGCAACCTGTTCACTTTGCCTTTCACCTGCTTCCTTGGCTGCTGAGCTGGGTGTTCCCCAGGGTCTCAGGGCTCCTCTCCAGTGATGTGTGGTCAGCTTTAGGAGCTCAGCTTCCCCATTTCCACACAGGTCCTGTGTTACGACCCCTTCTGTATCAACCAGGATGGTGTCAGCAGGACCGGCCAGAGCTGGGATCTGGGGACACACTGAAGTGACAGAATCACTTACCTCTGCCTGCCCAGACTTTCTCCAGAACAAAACACAGTCAAACTACAAAACATGTAAGACCAGATTTTACAAGGACAGCACCCATCCGCCTGTTTCTTTAGCCATAGTGTGGTTGCTCCAGAGCATTTTCAAGCCCTCCTTTGCATCCTTGTTTCCCAGGCAGGTCCCTTTCCCGCAGTGGCTGCTAAAAACTTAATCTGGAAATGGGCCTGACTTTAGAGACATGCTGAAGAAGAGAACAAATGCTGTTCAGAAAAATAAAGGCTGGGGCCTGTTCCTCGCTCTGGTTCATTGAGCATCCTCATAAAACATGTGACAGTATTTCAGCTGAAGTCTTTGTAATGGCATCATATACCTTCATGTGTTGCTCAGATAGTTCTGGGAGGAGCAGCACACTTTCACCTTGCACTTCTGTCTGCAGCACAGTCTGGGCAGCTTCTCTCCTCTCTCTCAAAGCCTCTCTCTCTTCTGGGGACTGGTCTGGTCCTTGGGGAGCCAGCGCTCTTTATTGCTTTGAACCTGCTTATCTCAGCTGCCTCCTGCATTTCCTCACCTACATTGCTGCCTGGTCCTTTCCTCAAACAACCCTTTTTTGTTTTAGTTCTAGGCATCCAGGCAGACAAGAACACAAATGCGAACAAGAAAACCAAACTTCACATAATATTACAGATAATAAGAGGGTTAATTTTCCCCCAGTTTGTTACAGCAGTTTTACTGATGAACAACTGAAGCAGGAGAAAGAGGAGGGCCTGGTCAGCAGAGTGGGTGTTTTGTGGTTATATTTTAAAGAATGCCTTTTAATGGTTGTGTTTGGAAGCCTAAACAATGTGTCTGTAAATAGAATACCATGAGCTGTAATGCAATTCTCTTCACAAGGTAATGCTGAAATAGGAACCTCTGCTCCTCAGTTACTCCCATACCTCTCCCCACACCACTTCTTCCACCAGAAGCAGCTTTCCTTTTGTCAGCCCATGGGGTTCAGGCAGGGCACAAGATCACTCGGCAGCTGAAGAAGTGTTATCAGAATAGCCGCTGAGCTGAATCTGTGGCCTTATCTATCTGGCCTTTGTTTTCCTTCCTTTGTTGTTACTGAGGTGTACTGCTAATGGCAAAGTTCTGAGCAAAAGCAGATCTAGATAGCTGTGCTTTTTTTAAAGAGAAACAAGCACAAAATAAAAACCATCTTTGCCAGTGCAAATTCAGAAACATTTGAGCAAGTAAAGTTTCAGGCTTTTTGTAGCAATGGCATTACTAAAGGACTGACAATAGATTTATATATATTTATGGAAAAGGTGGCAAGCTTGCAAAACTGTTTCAGATTTCAGTTTCTATTTTTTTTTTCCCCGAATTATTTTCTTTCTTTTCACAAGCCATGTTCTAGTTTCACTGCCTTAGCTTTTGGGTTTACCTATGCTATACTCTTCCTAGGAATATCTGCAAGCCTGACATACATACATACTTTATCAATATTCTTTTTTATGACTCCGCAAGAATGAGACGTTCTGGAAGTAGGTGTTGCTTAAAAACATACAGGCCCAGTCTTGTATTTTCCTAATTATGTTTGACTTTCCAATTAAAGACAATCTGTAAATTAGACCTTCTTTGTCAATACATCTTCTTTTCCTCTCCTAAGTTTCTTCTGCTTTTGTTATGCTAACTGAAGAACTCAATTGAAACTTGATTTTTAACTGACATACCTCAGTGGGAAATTGCTCTCAGTGTACAAAGGAAAAATTCCTCAAACATAAAAAAAGTGAGTTTTTACTTTATATTCTTGTTTTCTTGTTTGCAGATGATTCTAACCCACCATTTCCAAGAATATTTGAGATCCACAGGTCTATGTGGAAGAATAATATTCATACAAGATTACGCTCTTGAACATTGCAGCTGAATGCTACATTTTGTTCATAATAAAATCTCACAGCCTAATTGTTTTATTACCTTGGACCATGACTTATCTTACTTTCTGGTATTATGTAAGAGAAACTCAGACACTAAGCTATGCTCATTTACCTATTCTGAACTCATGTTTGTGATGCAAAAGCAAAAACTTCCAAAAAAGGATTTTATTGACCTTTGCTCCTTTGGAAAAACAAATCTAAAAGCCCTTTCACAATTTCCAGTGCTTTCTCACCTCACATATTCTCAGATGTTCCACAGCATCACTGTGATAGAAACTATTATGTCCTAAAACCCATCTCATGCGGCAGTGGCATAAAATTTCCCACCAGCTCATCAAAACTCCAGAGCTGGACTATTCATCTTTGAAAGCCAATCAGCAATTTGGGCTGTTGTAAGAAGAAGAAGAAGAAGAAGAAGAGGTGATGTGTAGCCTTTACTAAATTCTAGGAAACTTAATCTGGTGAAAAAGACAGTCACAGATAGTGACTTTAGTTTGTGGTATTACTGGAACTTTTTCTGTGGCACCATGGATATCTCCTGTAATTCTACCCATGAAGCTCATTCTAGCAGCTGGCATCAGAAAAGATGAAGCTTTTCATGTGGATGACCATCTTGGTTTTTGTTTTTGCTGTGCAACTCAGCTTGGGTCTGGAAAGAGAGAGGAAAGAAGAGGGTGCTGTCAATGGATTGTAGGTGGCCAAGTCAGTTTAGCTCAGTAGTGGCTGGGAGACGAACAGGCTGCATCTTGAAGGATCACTATAAGTTTTGTAAATATTGCGAAACATGTTCTAGAGTAAGTGAGGCACATAAAGAATAAGTTATCTCATGACTTTACTTGTGTAATACTTATCCCTGCCCTACCCATCCTGTTTTCTCATTTCTCAGAAAAGGAATAATGTCGCAAGCATGGACAATGCTTCCTCAATGCATTTTTTTAAGGATGAGGAACAATGTCTGTAAGATACTTATCAATCACAATTGCCACATGCATGTAAGGAATAAATCAAAGACAAAGACTGAAGACTCCCTCCTTCCCAGCAACTCTACTTCTACTTCAGCTTCCTGCGGCTGGCTGTGAATGAGACCCTGTTTTGAGGTGAAATCCAGTCCTCCCAAAGTTCTTGCCCTTTGATCAAAGACACTACTCACAGAGCAGTTACATATGTATACATATATGTATATATATATGTTTAGCCAAAAAATCTTCATCTCAAAACAAAAAAATATATATATTTTTAACGTCATGGACCACAACAAGGATTCTTCAAAAAAACCCTATTTCAATTAGTTTGAATAATCAGTCAATGAATCTCACAGAAAGAATATGGTTTATGTATCAAAAGGGGGGAGGGGGGGAGACAACTTCTAAAGCACACTAAACTTATAAATAGCTCTAAAGAAAGAGGAACCTAAGAGCACAAAACAAATGTATTTTCTCAAAGTAGTATTCTGTTCTCAGGAACAAAAAAAAAAATAAACTGATGGTCCAAGTCTGGCACAGTTCTCAAGTATTCTTTTATGTTAGTAATTTTACATACAATGAGGGGCTTATTGATATGTATTGAGAATGGAGTTGTTTCTTTTGTCATGGATTTATTGTAGGGTATTTATACTTTTCAATCTCTGAACTTATTTTGCAACTGCATATTTTAATCAAAATTAATGTGACTATGCAGCAGTATCTGCTAGGGAAATATATTCATTGGTTATCAGCATCTAATAACCCAATTAATTATACAGTGATGTTATTACTTCCTCAGAAACTAGAGACTATAAAAGCAGAATTACTTCATATTTACATTGTATTCATTTAATAATTACATCAAATTCCTTTTATTGTGAAAGATCCTCCAGTACTGCAGAGTTAAAACAAAGGTGTTAGTCATGTCAATGGCAATGAATATCTTTGTTACACAAAATGGATAACATTAACAATGACCAATGCTTGCTTAGCAATTAATCTACTACTCACTGGTTGACTTCCTGTATTACAGTATGTTATCCAAGATGTCCAGAATATGCTCAAAAAACTTTAAATTGTAGTTGACTCTTCCAACATTAAAGCATGCTTATTATTTCTAAAAAAAAAAGAAAGAAAAAAAAAGAAAAAAAAAGAAAAACAAACACTATTTCTCTTGTGTATTTCCCTGGACACATCCTTCAGACCTCTTTCTATCCCTTTATCTACTAGACTGGAGGATGCTCTGCTTTCAAACCCTTTCCCCTACTTTTTATCCCTAGGTTATGATCAAATCAATTCCTCACTTTCTAACTATCTCTTGGATAAACCAGCTCTTCTCTCCAAAAAGAAAAAGAAAAGCTCTTCTTTTTAAATCTCTTCTTTTTATATCTCTTATGGGAAGGCACTTTGAATTATTGCAGGTGATACCATGGGTGGAGGAGCAGCAAGGGAAAAGAGCCAATGCTCAGCTTACTGCTGCTGTGGGCAGCTGGCCTTCGTGCAAAAATTAGGAAGGACAAGCCTGGAGATCCCAACCCAACTCCTGCAACAAGCAGCACCCCCAGAAGGAGCTGGGCTGTCACAATACGCTGCTGACTTCTAAGTGCTCCTTAATGCTCTTTCCTTGGGAAAACAAAGGTCAAAGCTGGGGCCACCCGGCTCAACTCTTTTCTCAGACCTCTCTACTTAAGAAGGTAAACTTAAGAAGAATGAGCAGAGGTGGAGACTGTAAAACGAGGGAATTCTGCAGACACAAAGAACCCCTCCGAATGAAAGGTGAACTAATCAGGATACCATGCAAATACCACTTAATACCTCATTGCCTTGTGAATTAATTATGCCCTTTCCCTCTCATTTCCAAGTCTTCCTCTATGTGTTGTTTACTGTGAGTTATTGATCTTATATTGCATAATGTGTAGGGAAAAAAAGTGTTTAAAATCATATTAACTTCATAAATTCCTGATAACTAAAAGAATTTCTGGTAACTTTACTTCCCCCCCCGCCGTCG